>CM044442.1:26100993-26124123 GCA_024363595.1 Xenopus borealis | reverse complement strand
AGACACTCCTAACAAAATCCAAGATGGGAAACTCCCGTGACAATTTTGAAGGCCTGGATCATTACTACTATAGAGATGTTGTATCTTTAGGCTGGTTCAATATGTTCAGAATATAATATATGGAATTTCTAGTCTTATAAATGTTTAATGTTTAGTTCTCCTTTAAGGCATGGCGATCCCCAGGTCCCAAGCAATCTAGATAACAGATCTCATACTTGTACAGATCCTTTAGGCTAATGTTACATAGCTCAATTCCACTTTTTTTGATACTTGATGTGCAGAATTACCCAGTGTGCCGTTACCCTAAAAGTAAAAAAAAAAAAAAAAAATCTGCAACAGCTTTTAGAAGTAATGCAGACAGAAGAGCACATCCATGGGACGAGGGAGTAATTGGGTGTGTGTGTTCTGCAATTGCTTCCTAATTGTTGGATAATTGCAGAGATAGCCAACCACACTTTCACTTTTATTTTTCCATTTTGCAAACAATTACAACACAGTCCAACCAAACAGAGCAGTAAAGGTATCATCCTCTTCTGCTGCTTTCTAAGTACCCTATATATAAGAAGCAGCACCTTTTTTAAAACGTTTTTTAAATTGGTGGCTTCAATAAAATTGAGGCATGCTCACTGACATCAGTATGTTTTAGGCTTTAGCATTTGACTAGTGGTTTATATAAATAACAGTGCAACTTGCAGCTCCCAGAGGAAAAGTATATTGGATGGATAAAAGGACTTAATTAATACAGCAGTTGTGTGCGAGAAAAAGAAGTGAATATAACCTCCCCTTCCCTCATTACTAGGCTACTTGCACAGGATCTTACATGCCAGCACTTCTACAGCTTCTGAAAATAGGCCTTTTTGTTATACTATCACCTGAGGCCCCATTTAACCTTTATTGTTTGAGGGGGCTGCTGTGCACTGCGGATCATGTACAACAGTTTAGCATGAAGAAACACTGGTAGCCTGTGGCTTGAAACACTTAAAAAATATTGAATTCTGAAACTCAACATCCGTTATTCCTATAGTTCAAGGCCAGGCTGTCGGGACAGAAAGATGCTTATTAATACTTAAGGGGGAAAAGCAAACTATTTAGAACTTACAAAATCTGAGATGTCAGTAAAACTTATATTATCAATGAGTAAATGATCCAACTCTGGGTTTACAACCCAATTAAATTCCATAACCAAAGTGGAACGAAAGTCTACAAGAAATGCAAGGCTGGATAAGTATATGAATAATGGAATTAATAAGCATCCCTGCATACACTTACAAAGGAAACTTATTTCATTCATATTTCATTTATATACACAGCCTATAATTCCAGCAAATCACTGATGGGATATAAACCTTCTGCACAAATTAAATTGGTTGAGCCCTTTAGCAGTTTATTTCACATATAAATGGGGGGAATGTAATATGTAAAATTCATGTTTTTAGGAGTGGCAAAAATGTTCATTGACACCAATGCCTTTGGTGCCAGAAATCTTAATTAAAAATGGCCATTGACTTCAAAAGCGCATAAGACAAAAAAATATTGTGAGACTTGCATTTGGCAGCATTTTAGCAAAATTTTCAATTTCAAGATATTTTCCGTGGTTTGCATAAGATTTTGCCAATGCAAACAGGCCAGTTTTGCTCATTTTTATTGCCAATATATTTTTCAGAACATCCTAGGTGAAAGTAAACCTTACCAATTTATAGGGTTTGTTTCCTTTTACCAGACTGACTTCAAGGAGACAGTTCTAGTTCTAGAGCTAAACCATCAAGAAATTTGGCAAAACAAATGACTATGCATTCTTAAATGTGACATAAATATCTTTTAGCCATTTTAGCTTAAAAATAGAATGGAAGAAACAATAGCACAACGTTTCCAAAACTATGAGCCCTGCCTAATGGGGTGCAATGCTACTGCTATGTCCATCCTGAAGGCCAGTTGGAGTATAATAAGATAAATGATGGTGTTGGCTTTCTCTGAAACTGTTGCAGGGTAAGTTTTAAGGCCATATTTCCTTATACATGTATGGAAACTATTATACATGAACCCATTAACCAGAAAGCTCTAAATTATATAAGTGCCATGTCCCAAAAAGTCCTGTTTAAACAAGCAATTTTTCATTTTTGACAGATTTGCTTTAACAATTACTAACAATTACTATTCAGGCAATACCGTGTAATTGTTGATAACTGCGGCCCATGAATCTATATATATATATATATATATATATTATTTTATATATTTAATAAAAAGCATTAAGGGGCAAATTTATCAGCATTCAAATTCCAAAATGTCACCAGAGTTTGAGGATTTTATTTGGCAAAAGTCACAGTGAGTTTTTGAAACTTAAATCAAGATTTGCTAAGTGCAGAAAGCGCATATCGAAACATTTGGCATCTAAAAGCCGGCGAGTTCATGTAGAAGTCAATGGGAATAGTGCTAGCAAAATTCAAGCAGTTTTGCATTCACTGAACCATGATCTAAGGATTGGATTAATTTAAAATCTGGCTCAAACTATGGTTAAAAAGTTATTTCACTGCATTTAATTATTTATTTATTTTTTTGAATAAAATGAACATATATTTGAGGTTTTTTTTATTTTTCTTAAGAAAAAAATTGGAAAATTAAATTTTTGATAAAGCAACCTTAGGACATTCCTAGCTGGGAAACTGGACTTTAAAAATGTATAAACCACTGCCCCAGCAGAATGTGATTATCAGGGACGATACACACTCAACAATTTAGATGTTGAGAGCTACAAATTCATGAGTTCCTTGCCCACCGGGCAGGAGTAGTTTATAATAGTAGACAGGCTACACATTTTACATTTTTGAGTCAATAGCCAGTAATCATTTTAAAAGGTTTAAGTGAATCTTGTATGAAGATTATTTTGCTTGTATACCATGGGCACTTTCATTAAGAAATTTGTATAAAATAAAGAGTGTAAATTCCCTGTAGATACAAAATGATAAAGAGATGCTTGTTGTGATTTAGCTTTGTACATACAGATTAAGCTTGTCTTTTGGGCTTTCTCTAAATAGCCTGGGAACTTAAACTTAGCTGGTGTTACAGCTAAACCCCTTAATAACCAGCTTACCCCTCCCAATACTAACACCTGTTGTTAAAAATACACCACACAATGGCCTGTAGCACAGCTGCCAGCAGATGTGAAGATGCCCAGAGGTCCCTCAGATGTTTGTGTTCCTGGGTCATGTGGGGGCACCAGAAATGCGAGGGAAAATTATTCTGGAATTTTAAAGGTCAGCTATGGACAAAAATAGGGAAAATTGCCCACATGTCTCAAAAAAGAAAAAAAAATATTTGTCCTATGTCTGGCACTCAGACTTAGGACTTTTGGTTAAGTCTAGCTATGCACACACACAAAAAAATTAAGTTTGATTTTTTTTAAGGAGTAAAATAGTTAAACAGTATGTCATACACTAATTACAATACATCTCTTGATCTATGTTCCTATATACTGTAGTTATTCAGCCTGACAGTGTTAAAATTGATACAAAACCCAAAGAACGTGTACTGGGAGTTTTCAACTTGTAGTAAATTAAACTATTAAAATAAACTAAAAATAAAGCCTTGCAGAATAATGGTCTTCATGAAAGATACAGAAAAATACAATATGGGGCAGATTTACTAAATTCACATGAAGAATTCGAAGTTCGATCGAATTTTTATTAAATTTGAATCTTCAAATATGCTAATTAGGCAAATTTGACCATTGAATATTTGAATTCCAATGATTCCAATAAAATTTTATTCCAATATTCGATGGTCGAATAACTTCCAATTTAAATTTTTATTCGACGCCTACTTCGCCAGGATCAAGCTACTGAATTGGGAATCATTAGCTGAGATCGAATAAAAAAAATTGGATCAATCAAATAAAATCGTTCGAATCGATCAATTAAAATCGTTCAAATCAATCAATTCGAATATTCGATCGATAATTTTTTTTATATTCGATCGTTCAATCCATCGAATTGCGGAAAAATCCTTCGAATTTCATAGTCGAATTCAAAGGATTTTCCCTCCCCACTATTCCCATGGTCGAATTTCGCATTTTTTTTTCATTCGAAATTCGACCAATAGTAAATCTGCCCCTTATTGTTCATAAAAACTCACAAAAGGATGACATTTTTTATATAAATGTTAATGCAGTGAATTTTTTTAAGTAATTCGATCCAGATGGTGGGAGATGGTATAATAGAGATTATCCAGTTAAGGAGCTGCTTAGAAATGATTTGTGTGTATTTTTATTGTAATGTGCGGCTATTAGTGATGAGTACATTTTTTTATTCCACATTTCACCATCTGATTTTTTTCTTGAAACTGCTGGAAAAACTTGCAGAGGAAAATTAATTGCGACACAAAAGTTGCCTTAAGAAAAAAGTGGCTATGAACTTTAATGCATTTGCAGTGAATAGTTGTCCAGAATGCCCATTGACTTTAATGTGTTTCACAAATTTTTCGCCATTTTGCTAATTTTTCGGCTAAGTGAAATGGGACACTAGTAGCTATACTCAAAAGAGAAATATTCCAGGCGGCACTCCGGATAAGTATAAAGAAGTATCTTTATGACTAAGGGAATGCTTTCCCGAAACGCGTAAGGCAATGATGTTACCCACCATGATACAATAAAGATACCTCTTTATACTTATCCGGAGTGCCGCCTGAAATATTTCTCTTTTGAATCTTCTACAGATGGAGAGCTGGTGGCTGGGCACATGGAACTCATAGAGCTGATTGAGGAGACTGCTGTAGGGGGGAGTCACATTTCCATTGACTAGTAGTTATACAGCTATGGAATCGATTACCCAGAGTACTTTGTCTTATTTTTTTTTTGTAGATAAGGGATATTTACATAATTTGGATCAACAATCTTTACCACTTTTACCCCCAAATGTACATTCTCATTGTTGATTAGTGACATTTTTCACCAGGTATGAATTTCATCGTAGGTGAAAACTCCTACAGACTCCTCTGTATTTTGGGCAGCATTAAAGTGATCATTGACTTAAATATGTTTTGTGAATTTTTGCTACTTAACCAATTTTCCTGCAATTTTGCCAATTTTTCTGCAACAGATTTGCAACAGATTTGCTCATCGCTAATTCTCATAAATAACCCCAGTCTGCGATTTGCTTCAGAATTCAGAAGCACCTCTTTAATTTAATTGCATAAAATACTGTAAATTCAGCTTATAAACCCATTTATTGCACTGTGCTGCAGAATTTGGCACCTAATAAATACAGGTATGGGATCCATAAGGCCATTTCCTATAGACTCCATTTTATCCAAATAATCCAAATTTTTTTAATTTACCTTTTCTCTATAATAATAAAACAGTACTTTGTATTTGATCCAAACTGAGATATAATCAATGCTTACTGGAAGCAAAACCAGCCTCTTGGGTTTATCTAATGTTTCCATGATTTTCTAGTAGAAAAGGTATGGTATGAAGGTAAGGTATGAAGATCCAAATTACAGAAATATCCATTATCCAGAAAACCCAAGGATCCAAGCATTCTGGAAACAGGTCCCATACCTCTACATATTATTAATAATAATAATAATAATAATAATAATGATAATAATAATGCAGTACAATATTTCTCTGTAAAAACATCAACCCTTAGGTCATGGTTCAGTAAATATTGGCTGTATGTGACTTTACTGAACTGGAGAAGTGAAATGAAATGAAGTGGCAGATTCACATAATCTGTTTTAATCACTTATGAATGTTTAATAATTGCTGGAGAAGTCTTCTTAAATTTCTACAATTAATTTCAGAAGCCTTGCTAAAAAAGATTTTTGAAGGAATCAGTGTAACATCAAATTTAAAAACTCTGGTCCCACTTCCTATTTACCCCACTACAAGTCAAGCTTCTGCTACACATGCAGGTGACACTAATCAACTTTTATTGGAATGGGGCACGGGACAATTTCAAGTGTTTTGCAGAGTGATTTATAATGTTTTCCCGAGTGATTTACAGTTTGACAGAATGGGAATAACTCGTAATAATCTGTATCCTGCTGGATCAGTAGATTATGTTAGCAATCACCCCAATGTGCCATCGCTCTTATTGTTATGGACTGTCAGTATTCAGACAGAATAAGCCTTCAGATCAAAGATGATGTGTAACCTGGGCTGTGGTTCATCATATGGCTTCACTTAATTCGTATGTGCTTATGCTGCCTTATATATAGGCATTTGCATTTTATGGTTAGTGGATTTGCCAGCTGTATTGACAGTATAATGCTCCTCCCAATAATGGCACAAATTAATATATTTCTCCCAGCACAGACTTACATGAAGTCAGTACCGTTAGTGGTCATTCTACATTGCTGGCCTTTGGGTAGCAGCACCAAATATGAATGAGTGTCTCACATACATCACTTTCTTATGTGGCTTGTCCCATAGGGGACTATTCAGTTAATATTGAGCCCCTTTTGCAGGGCAGGTAATTCATAGGCAAGGCCTTATCCTGCCATATATTTTTTCTGGAACACTATCGTTTGCAGTCCCTATTGGGTTTGCAGTAATTTCTATAAAAAAGTCTGTAAGAGTAATGCCTGTAATCACTACTAAATACACATCTTTTCTGTTGGTTGTAAAAGGGATTATGCTTAACACAGTCAATTATATGCTGTACATGCAATCAGTAAGAAGCTTGTGTAAACAAAACATTAGCAAACACCAACTATTAAGATCAGATTTTATACGCACTTTGCATACAGTTTGGCATGCGGAATACATAATGATACATTACCACTGTTGTATTTTTCAGTATAGGTGTGTGATTTTGCTCACTGGGGGGGTAGGAGAGCATTCCTTCTTTGGTACTGATGTTTCAGGCAGTATAACTTATAGATACGTTCAATAGTTTTCATATTTGAAAATGCCCACCTGTTAACTTACAGCACATATGTTAAGAATTGACTATATTATTTATATATTACTATAATATTCATATGTGGGCAATAGCCCTGCTGCTTTGTACAGTAGTTCTTGGGTTCAATCTGCAATGAGCTTGCATGCTATAGGGGTGTTCTTTGGGGCTCCCTTTTAGTTGGCCTAATACATTGGCCTGAAGAAACTGAAGCTTAGTGCAGTTGATATGGAACTTAGATTTTAAACACTTCTAGGGCAGGAACCAATGACCCATCTCTGTAAATCACTGTGTAAACATGCTTTGTTGGGGTTAGTTATCAAAATCTGAAATTATCTCATTGTTTTCAGAAAAATGCTCCAACCAAATCCCTCTTTCCCTCTTATTTATTAATACATTTTTCTGAAAATTTCATGTGCTGGAAAAACTCGAAAAACCTGTGAAAAAATCGGATTGTATGAATTTTTCAGATTTTTGCCTGAAAACCACAGCATTTTTTAATTATTAATTATTGCATGAAACCCAGCACAGATAAGGAAATCTTCGGGACTTCTCCCATTGACAGCAGGTCTGAGATGGCGGATTTTCGGATTTGGACGTTTTCCATCCTTGGGGTATAATACATCCTGAAAAATTTGAGGTTTTTTTTCCACTACACATTTGGTTTTTAGAAACATGAATTATTCATGTTTTTGGCATTCTGACTTAATAACCCCTATATAAATAAATGGTAATATACTACAGATGAGTGTGTTATATGCAGGATACAGGTACAGTATGCACAAGACAATGGAAGCATTGTCATAGTATTTCAGTGTGTACACTTTTCCAAAACATGATTATTCCCTACAGTGTTGTGAAGTGTATAAAAATCAAAGTTAGAGTTAAGCCAATGATGTCAATTCCTAAGTTACATATTTAAGAAATGTAATACAAATTATATATGAATGTGAGGACGGGCTCAGTTTTAGAGTCCTGACTACAATAAATATATAGTGAATGTGCATTGCATGCAGCGTTTGCATTATATACAAACATTAGTTTGCCTTATAGGTTTAAAGGATTAATTCACCTTATTACCTTTCTGCCTCGCTTCAGTCTGGAATTTTGAGTCCCAAGCAGTCAACGAAAAGTCCTAGTTACCACATATATAAAATAAATAACGATAATTGACAATTCATTTGACCGATACCAGAAGACTATAAAAAGCTATCATCAAAACATATACATTTCTAAGATTATTCAGATTAATCAAAATGTTGATATGATGATATCTGGTTATGTGAGATATGCCGAACATCGTAAAATATTTTCTTTATGCCATGTCTCACAACAGGATAGATTTTCAGTTGAATTCAGAGGCAAACCAGACAGGCATAGTAAGGTTAGCCATAATACAAAGGCCACATGTTGAGAACATGCCTCTTAACTTTCTACTTCTATCTACAGTAAAAATCTAGGACTCTGCTAATGCTCTTTTACTTGGCACATCTAAGACCTTTTTATAAGATCAACATCATAAATCACATTGTATGGGCCCCTACCAGTTAGACTGAGCTTGGCTGTCATGCAAAGGTTATTTGTAATTTGAATACATCTGTTTGGCCTATAAAAACTCCTTGAGTCCAACACAATTTTCTCTTTTATTCAGGAAACAAATGAATAATAAAGGGTAGAGTTTTCAAGATGAGGATCAACAAAGAAAGCATTAACCAAACAAGGTCACATCATGATGATCTCTGATTTGGTGGCAGGCCCCAACTGGCAAACTGTGGGTTCTGGCAAATGCCAGAGGGGCTGCTATAAGGTCCCATAGAAAGTCACTATTTAGTGGGCTGGTAAGGGCTGTTTGGGCATCTATGTGGGCTGATTGGGCCTCTGTGTACCTGAAATGTCAGGGCCTATTTTAATTCTCAGTCCGGACCTGCTTGGTGGCCAACCAAAAAAAGTTCATTAGACAAAAATCATATTTCAACAATGGAAAGTATATATTCCTTGAAAACCAACACTTTAACACCAAGTGATAGTTATTACAGCACTTTCTTGAAAATGAACAGTTTGAAAAACATGTGATAAATTATGAATTTGGTAAGTAATGTTGCTTTACAACAAAACACGTTGCAGTAGATAGAATATGTTAGCGGCTTCTGTTGAGCTAGTTACACATAGGTTTCCATGAGATATACTGCCTCATTTTCCTAATCATGAAAAAGGAAAATCATTCAGAGTATAAAATATTCTCAACTTGGTAAAGTAGAAAAGTTAAAGCTTAATAGGAAAACAGTAATAGAGGTCTTCACACAAGGCTAGCAACTGATTTTTCAAAAATAAATGGAAGGCCTACAAAGGGGAACATAATTATAAACATATCTAGACTTTTCTGTGCTGTTTTTTACAAAAGCTATTACCATATAAAAGCTGGGTGGCATTGCTGGGTGATCTAAAAGCTGGGTTTTTAGATCTGTTATAGTTGCTATGTTCAAAAAGTTTTTTGATTTGTGGTTTTTCCCACCTCAGTACTGGACTACTTTTTTGACCACTGGTGTCCATTCACCATATTACTGATTCTTCTACACTGGTAGGAGCTTCACTGTTGGGTTATCTGACATCTGCCTCACAAAGGGCGTTAGAGTTCCTACAGGTAAAAAGCATTCCACATGGGAAGGATTTCTTGATGCTGATAACATACACAGACAGACCAAAGAAATTTGCAAGAAATGAGCAGAGCTCTATGTTCCATAGCAACCAGACATTTGCTCTAAATTGAACAATGAGGTTCTAAACATTGGTATTACCCTTGTTATTCATATATTTATTTTGCTTCTGAATTATATTGTAGACAGTCCTGCCCATGAATAAAGACCAACTCAGCTACCAGGAGAGTGTTGTGCACTTCCTTGCCGTCTATATTAAATTTTATTCTGTATGTTTCTCTTTTTGATTGTGAATGAACTTGGCATTTTTTTAAGTTATGGAAGGACCTACATGCTATGGGAGACCCCTGTGATTTCAAAGCAGTTACAAATTAGTATGTAATATTGTATATAGGAAATACAAATGTCACAGGACATAACCCTGGCTGATGCGCCTGTTTTCTTGGTTTTTAAGATGACTGGCATGAAAGTCAGAAGATATTGCTGACAATAAATGTATCCTTTCTTTGCTAAGCCACACTAGTCAAGTAAAACCTTCAAGAATGTGTTGCCTCCTGCTGATAAAGGAATAGAACCAATTTAGCTGTGCTCACTTTTTTGCCAATCCTCCAAGAAGCTGGTTATGTGTAGCCATTATAGCAGGAATAAAACTGGGAGAGAATGGGTTCTTTTTGAGGAAATTGATTTTGTAAATGATAAATCACAAAAACAGATTTTCCCTGTTTTCCTTTCACTGTTTGCTAGACAATTTGTGTTCTGTGTCTGGGCGTTGAATGGAATATATTCATTATGGCCACTAATTTTTACTTTCTACTCTTGCCTATTGTCTGTAATCATCTGAACACACAGACAAATTGGTTTTCCTGTTTCTTTTATTTGAATATGTTTAATATACCATGGGGAAAACTGAGCCATAAAAGACATAGAAGGGGCATATTTTAGCAATGGTATTTAGAGACTTCCTCACCCACAGGCACATAGCTGCTTAGGTTACTGCACCTTATTCCCATATTTGCCAAGTCAAGTCCCATTGATAACAAACATTAAGGAGCAACCAAAGTAGTCTAAATTAAACTTACATGTTATGTGTTGTTTATAATTTAGCATTTCTTCATGGAAAACTATCTGATTGGCATCTAAGGACTTAGTATTCCTGTGACTCTGAGACAAATAAGCAGCCACACTGGGGGTCAGGATATAATTTGCAGGATTCCTCATAAATCTAGGTAGTCTCCATTTACTAAAAAACTAATGTTTAGGATTATGGTTGTACTTAGGGCCTAGAAAACAAAGCTCAATCATGCAAGATCATGTGCAGTATGTCAGGGACAGAACCAATGATCAGTTAGTTGCGGATCCTATAGAGGTTATCTAGATAGCACTTTTAAGCTGCATCTCTATAAGGGTAAGGTCACACCTTGTGACTTTGGGAGATTCGTGGCAAGGTGACTAATTGCCTCTTCTTTTGGGCGACTAATCTCCCCAAACTGCTTTCCCCTGTCTTGCATCAGCTATAATGAAAAGTGCCTCACAAGGAAACTTCGGGCCACTTTGGAAAACGAAGCGATGCATGTGTCATGCCGCAGGCGACTTTGTGTTATAGCTGGCACAAGACAGGGGGAAGCGGTTCGGGGAGATTAGTCGCCCCAAAGAAGAGGTAATTAGTCGCCCCAAAGTAGAGGCGATTAGGCACCCCAAAGAAGAGGCGATTTGTCACCCCAAAGAAGAGACGATTAGTCGCCCCAAAGAAGAGGCGATTAGTGTGCCCTTACCCTAAAGCTCCAGAAATACACCAAGCAAATGCTAAAATGCAACCCACATTAAATCAATCAGAGATGATCAACAGCCCTCCGGGTAATGCTCTTTAATGACATTGCAGCATTTCCCTCTGCATACCTGCATCAATTCCAGCACCTGGTAAATAATGTGTTCTTCATCTGGAGCCTTGAGTCTCCCATTCAGATGTTAATTAGAGCCCAGTTTGTCAAATTGCTAGTCTTTTTTACTGCTTGTGTGTGTGCCTTTACTTCCAGTTTGCAGTGTCAGTTAATAGCATGAGTTTAGGAATTATGGAGTTGTGAGGGCAGAGGCAACACACTAAAGGGACCCTGGAATTACTGGTTGGGGGGGGCAAGCAGATATTAGAATGGAAGATAAGAGAGAGAAAGAAAGGGCTAGCACAATACCTTGGAACTGGAACCTGGACATGTACCTGTAATTACTGGGAAGTACAGATTGGTGTTAATTCCAGAGTAACATTATGCCTAATTTGGAATTTATTAGAGCAGGCTAAATGGCCACATTGGTGTTTACTGCAGAATGCTAAGGAGCATGTATAGGCACAGTGAATAGTAACACAGTACATTTCGTTTTGCTTCCATGTTAGTGCCCTGTGTTGTGCTTAGATTCATAAATGAGCCCTATAGGTTTAGGAATAAAACAGCTATATGCATCTGACAAATGTGGGTTAGACCTTCAGCAAAACTTTAACCCACCACCCCCCATAAATATTTTATAATACTTGTCTGTAACCCCCTGTCCTAAAGCCCCTGGGCAATAGTGCATGACCATGCAGGTGACAGTTCCACCCCAAGTGATAACTGCCATGCCCACTGAGTTTACATATTGCTTCTATTTTCCACTAAACACTGTAGCTACAGCAAGGTCAGAAAACTGGTAACAGATGTGAGTTTTTCCCATAGTACAATCAAAGCTTGCTCTAAGAGTTTTATGGACAGTGCAAAGTCTTTCCAGTTTACTGCGGATAATAAAGGCTTCTAGATGCACATACATACTGTACTAGCACAGGATCAAAGGTTAGGAAATGGCATGTTATGGTTCACGAACAGCTAGCTATGAGTTGGTGGCTACTGTAGCTTAGTTCTCGTCTTGTCTGTTACATAATAAATACAATTACATACAACGACCTGACTGCAGAGATCAAAGCAAAGGGAACAGATGAAAGTCTGTTTAATGAACAGTCACTTGTACTGCACTGCATTTTACCTGTGCTGATGGACAAAACCTGTTTTTGTCATTTACAGGTATTTGATTTATAATGTGAGATTCCATTTCTAACCAAGGAGGCACATCCTATATTAAAAGTAAAAACAAAAAAGCTCTGTTTATGTAAACTATACTCCTCTGACCTAGCTACCCACTGTTTTAAATTTCCATTATGGTTTTCCTTTAAATTTATTTTTGACACCTTGCAAGAAACATTCCAGGAATATTATCATACTTTAAGAACTGATCAGTGCTCAAAATAATTGTTTATGGATGGTATCATGCATGATGGGTATGGTGTAATGTGCCCTTTTCTGTCTCGGAGCCAGCAGCAAAATGTCCCTGGTATATTTTTTTAAACAAATTCTGACAGTAATGATATATAAAATGGAAACTTACATCTCACTTCACACAAGAACAGCTTTTGTACTAAGAATCAATAAGCAAGTAATAGGTGGGTGTGAAGCAAAAGGAAGAGTGTAGCAATGGCACAAAAATAAAGGGTTGGATGGGTCAAAGGAATAGAAAAGGGAACAAAAGGAGATTACTAATGAAGCTAAGCCAAAGTGAGAACAAGCATGGAATAAACATGACAAAAAAATGACATAATATGACATAGACTATTTTTTAGGATGCTGGGTTCTTCGGAATTATATTTAATATAAAATGTTAGGAATATAAGTCTTAGCCAAAGAGATATTGGTTGGACACATCCCTATACTACAGGTGTCCCAAACCTCCTTTAATTAGAAACAATGTTTTCTCAATAATCACAGTAAAGAGGTTTAATAGTTGCTGCTACAGTATAGTGGTTTATTAGCTTCAGTTGCAGTCGGGAAGAGAGGAAAAGAAATGACCTATTGATTTGCACCTTCCCACCTACCTAATCCGAACCCACTTGAAATGTATGTACACAAAGTAAATTAAAATATAACTTTTAATCTATATAAATAAAATAAATCCAGTGTTAAACCATTAAAGTCAGGTACAGGGAGGCGGATTTCCATGGGGGTTTTGGATTGGTTCCGACCACTTATAAGTATAGCAATATGTGGGCCCAACCATGGAGCGGCTTACGTGCATATAATACTAAAGCAACCAGGAGAGGTTCATGAAAAAAGCGATGCCGTACTGCATCTATCTTATGTTGTGAATGCATGTTCCATATATGGAGCATTGTATCTGACAAGCTGCTTTGTTGTAAGTAAGCCGAAATAACAGCTCCTTGTTCACTGCGTTATAGGGTGTTTAAACAAAGAGGCGCAGCTCCTCACCCCTTTCAAATCCACCCCTTCACCCGCTCCAACCCTCCCGATTGTTGTTATGAAGCCACAATGGAAAAGCCACTGAGAACGCCGGAAATTACGAGAATTGCTGATCCCAGCATCACCGCCGCACCAACCTCTTCACCCACATTGGAAAGCCCTCCAGAGAAAACCACCAACACTCCCTCGCTTCTCTTCAACAATAGCAGCCTGGTACACAGTCTGGGGAACATCATCCCCTTGTCATACGCAACAAAACAATCAGCAGCCAGGGATAGCCCTGTGTGTTTAATTCAAACATGACGGTTTGTGACAAACCTACTTCATCAGACATCATTATGACAAATTGGTCCAGATTAATTTCAGTGAGAAAAAAATTGTTTTCATGGCTTATCTTGTGAAAAGTCATGGACGAGATTCAATTTGAAGATAAAAACTTTTCTCCAAAAACCTGTTTTTTCCCCCTAGACTTCAATAGAGTTTTCAAGTGAGAAACGGTGGAATAAGTTATTCTGAATTGAACTGCATCTCAAATTGAATCCCATCCATGAGTTTTCATGTGATACACCCTTTTTCCCCACAGAATTTAATCCGGCGAAATGGCTGATGAATGGGTGTGTCCCTGAAACATAAAAAATTAAAATTGGGGCAACATAACTTTAACCCTATCATTAAAGCCTACACCTGGCTTAAAGCAATGAAGCCAAGCTAGCAATATACTGAACATATATAGAAACAGTCTCTGCTTGTTGAAAAGACTATTGCCTGACATAAGCTCAGTTATGAGATCTGAAAGTCTGATGGTATTGACATATGTTTTCACAGATGGTTCAGAGGTTCAGCTAGAACATATATCTTACAAGATCATCTAAGACAACAACAAAAACATTGGCAAATTAATTGGGAGCGATTCTTCTTTTAATTGCTTCTGAGAAGAAACTCATAAAGGAACAAAACACCCCGGGCCTGAAAAAAAGAGAAATATCTAGGGGCAGATTCACTAAAGCACGAAGTATCTAACGCTAGCGCTAATTCGCCAGTGTGACATCAATTCATAACTTCGCAAATTCACTAACATCGACTGGCGAATTTTCGCTAGCGATGTAGATAGACTAGTGCAACTTCGCACCCTAATGCCAGGCAAAGTTGCGCACTGATGAAGGATCGTAATTACATAAATTCACTAAGATGACCATTTTACTGAACGTTACCACTTACGCTAGACGTTACTTCAGACCTGGAGAAGTTCAATACAATACAAAATACAAAAAACGCTGGCGTGTTTTACCTTTTTAGGGTGATAGTCTGAAAAAGAGCTAATTATTTTGGGGGGGTTACCCTCCTTCTCCCCTACATTTCCTAACATATGGCAACACAACTATACAGGGGGCACATGTAGGGCAATAGGACAACTTTATTTTATTTATTAAAGGTTTCCTGGGCTTGTGTAGTGTAATGTAGTGGCTGTAACATATACTTCTATTATACTTTGAAATTTGCGCCATATGCAAATTAGGCATCACTAGCGTAAATGCGCTTTGCCTGGCGAAGCAACACTAGCACAACTACGCTACCGTTCGCCCACCTGAGCGTAACTTCGCACTTTAGTGAATTTGCGTAGCACTGGTGAAAATTCGCCTGTCGAAATGAGGCGAACGTTGGCGAAGGCAGCCATGCGCATTGTCGCCGCTTAGTGAATTTGACCCTAGTGTCTTTGTTGGTCATGTTTATCAAAGACTCAGAGTGATACACTTTTCAACTTCCATTCTTACAGGTTTCTATGTGCTCCTAGCTACTCTATAATCTGCATTCCTTTCAGCTGGAGAGAAACAGCATATCTCTTGTATGCTTGGCTTTGCTGTTTGTCTTCGGTTTAAGGGAATGCACATTATAAATGCGTTAGGAAACCTCATGTAATGCATTTCATTACAGTAATAGGAGACGTAAAATCATTACACTCTATCATCTATTCTATCAGCACGCTCTACTCATCATGGTTCCCCCCAACTCTCTTGATTACTTGAATATATACAGTATATTAGCTCTTAAAATTAACACACTAATATGCTGCTACACAATTAGCTGTTCTGTGCAGCTTCTTCTGATGGACTTAATTTAATTTATGTCCCACACACCCAATTGCCATAATGGAGTAAAGGTATGAGACCTGTTATGCAGAATGCTCAGGATCTGGAGTTTTCTGGGTAAGGGGTCCATAATTTGGTTTACATACTTTAAAGGATAACTAAGCCCTAAAAATGAATATGGTTTAAAGTGTCATATTTTGTACACTGAACATATTGTACAGCCTAATATTGCAACATGTCAATAGCAGCAATGACCCAGGACATAAAACTTGTCACAGGGGGTCACCATCTTGGAAGGTTTCTGTGACACTCACATGCTCAGTTGGCTGTGAGCAGCTGTTGAGAAGCTAAGCTTAGGGGTTGTTGCAAATTTATAATTAGAAAATTAGGTTGGTCTGTAATATAAGTTGATGCTACAGGGCTGATTAAATTCTGATGCTAGTGGCATTGGTTTCTGTGCTGCCACATTATAATTATCTGTATAAATTACTAATCAGCCTATCGGGGGGCCTATAGGCTCCCAGCAGTAGTCAGGACCAAGGAGGAAGCTTCAGGATTAAAGTCTAAGTTCAATGTACAGACAAGGGTTCAGGCATAAAGCATAGTCAATATCCAGGAAGAGATCAAAAGGCAGGCAGAGAGTATCAAAGTCAAAGTTCAGGCAAGGTTAAAGTCCAGTAATCAATATAGCAGGATTAATAAAGCACCCAGGAATGTTCAAGACAAAACCTATAATTGGGCATCGAACCTGTGACCTGGAAGAGCTTTATATTCAAATTTCGTGCCAGGCGCGTGACATCATCGCTGCTACCCACGCGTGTAGCAATGGGCACCACCATGTTAGATTCACTGCCGAAGAGGATAGATGCACTGACCGGTGCTCATGACACTTATATTGTGACTATATTTCTATTCTATGTGTACTGTATATTGTGAGTGGGTCCCTAAGCTCGGTAAGTGACAGGAGCACAGAGCATGTGAATCAGAAGAAAAGAAGATGGGGAGCTACTGGGGCATCTACTGGGGAGACACAGAACTTTACTGCTAAAGGGCTGTGGTTGCCTTGGGCTGGTACACAAGCACAAAACATAATGTACAACAATTCCGACCTACTTCTTTAGTTGAGATCTATTTCTGCCTTAATGCTACAAAAATAATTTAAAGGGGTGGTTCACCTTCAAGTTAACTTTTAGTATGTTGTAGAAGGGCCAATTCTAAGAAGGTTTTCAATTGGTTTTCATTATTTATTTTTCATAGTTTTTTAATGATTTGCAATTTTCTTCTGTTTCTTTGCAGCTTGGAAATGGGGGTCACTGACACCATCTAAAAACAAATGCTCTGTAAGGCTACAAATGTATTGTTATTGCCACTTTTTATTGCTTATCATTCTATTCAGTCCATCTGCTATTCATATTCCAGTCTTTTATTCAAATCAATACAGGGTTGCTAGGGTAACTTGTACCCTAGAAACCAAATTGCTGACACTGCAAACTAGAGAGCTGCTGGATAAAAAGCTAAATAACTCAAAAACCACAAACAATAAAAAATGAAAACCAATTGCAAATTGTCTCAGAATATCACTCTCTACATCATACTAAAAGTTAACTCAAAGGTGAACAACCCCTTTAAGCATTAAATAAACCTAATAGGATTGTTTTGCCTCCAGTAAGGATTAAACATATCTAAGATGGGATCAAGTACATGGTACATCTCATTGTCAGTATTTATAGCTGGTAACATAGAAACGGAGATAAAAAAGGAAGAATTTATTTGAATAAAATATTTTAGGACACATTATTGTCATCATTCTTTGGAAAAGCATCTACATGTTTAAGCAAAATGTATTCACATCAGTCCCCACTCAGTACAGTCCTCTTTCATGTTTCTACAACATGCCTGTGTGATTCTAGTCTGTTGGAGAGAACTGAAGGAAATCCATGTGAGACATTGGGAAAACATCCCCTGTCCATAGCAACCAGGTTAAAGGGATACTGTCATGGGGGGAAAAAAAATTTCAGAATGCATCAGTTAATAGTGCTGCTCCAGCAAAATTCTGCATTGAAAAGAGAAAACAGATTTTTTATATTTCATTTTGAAATCTGACATGGGGGACATATTGTCAATTTCCCAGCTGCCCCAAGTCATGTGACTTGTGCTCTGATGAACTTCAATCACTCTTTACTGCTGTACTGCAAGTTGGAGTGATATCACCCCCCCTCCCTCCCAGCAACCTAACAACAGAACAATGGGAAGGTAACCAGATAACAGCTCCCTAACACAAGATAACAGCTGCCTGGTAGATCTAAGAACAGCACTCAATAGTAAAAACTAATGTCCATTCAGTTACATTGAGAAGGAAAAGCAACAGCCTGCCAGTAAGCAGTTCCCTCCTAAAGTGCTGGCACAAGTCACATGACTTGGGGCAGCTGGGAAATTGACAAAATGTCTAGCCCCATGTCAGATTTAAAAACTGAATATAAAAAAAATCTGTTTGCTCTTTGTAAAAATGGATTTCAGTGCAGACGTCTACTGGAACAGTACTATTAACTGATGCATTTTGAAAAAAAAATTCCCATGACAGTATCCCTTTAAAGTCAGGAACCCCAGTGTTGCAGCAGACACTCAAAACTGATGGAATAAAAATATGTTTACCCACAATCATCACATGACAAATCTCTAATTAGCCTTAATGCAATTACGGAAGTGGTTTCTCAGGTTTTCCTGGTCCCAAACGAATAAGCAAGTTAGTACATCCACCTGTGCAAGAGGGGCCCAAAGACCTGCATGTTATCACGTCCAGACCATGTCCTATTTAAGTATCTTCCAGCATTTACAAGGAAATGGCAATATACTGAATCTTGCATACACGTACATACTCTCATTGTTGTTGATTGTTTAATTGGCTGGTTCACTATGTGGCTTTAGGTAAAAACAAACAGCAGACACAGGAGGGCTCTGATTACTGAGGAACAGCTGGTTCCAGTTTATGAAATTGCATGTGAATGGGTACTTTAGTCAGAATGACTAATTTACTTTCTCCTTTCTTCGTCGGAAGTTCTATCAAACTCTTCTATCTTGTATGAAGTATAGTTTAACCATATACACATTATTACCACCATAACAGCCACGCTTTTAAAGGCTTAGTGGCGAAAAAGTGAAGCAACGAAGAAGCCTTTTGTTGTAAAATATGTTTGTATCATTTCAATTTTTGGTTTTCCTTGTGCCTTGAAAGTATCTTTTTAGACATGTTTGGTGTTGATGGTAAGTAACTAAGAGCAATTTTGGGCTTTGAAACTTACAATAAGAATTTGTGTCTGTGCACATACCATGCCTGATGTGATGCAGAAGAGACAAGGATGAAAATGGCGGCCTCAAGTACTGCATAAACAACCCTGGGCAAATGCAGCAAAGTGTAAGCATTTAAAGTCAAGGAGGGGCTATCAAATGTGCACCCTATAAACAAATATATTAATTTCTGCAGGTTATACTTGTGCTTTTTGGGTTGTTACACATGGGTGTTTTTGCTGCCCTTTTCAAACACAGATACAGGTATGGCACTTGTTATCCAGAATGCCCTGGACGTGGCTTTTTTTGGATAATGGCTCTTTCTGTAGTTTGGATCTTCATACTTTAAGTCTAATAGAAAATCATGTAAACATCAAATAAACCCAATAGGCTAGTTTGGCTTCCAATGAAGATTAATTTTATCTTAATTTGGATCAAGTACAGGCTACTGTTTTATTATTACAGAGAAAAAGGAAATCATTTTAAAAAATTTGGATTATTTGGATAAAATGGAGTCCATGGGAGATGGCATTTTCGTAATTCGGAGCTCTCTTGGTAACAGATCCCATACCTGTATTGAGTTTAAGATCATTTTTTCAATGCAACCTAGGGGCCGATTTCTGAAATTCTCGTGAAATGATCGAAGTTCGATCGAATTCGATCGAATAACGATCGTAAGAATTTCGTGAAATCGGATATGCAAATTTGGCCTCTTCGATCATCGAATATATCGAATGATCGGATATTCGATCATTCGATGATCGAAGGAATCAAAATTTTTTATTTATTCGACTGCCTACTTCGCCAGATTGAACCTACCGAATTGTAATAGAAGCCTATGGGAAGCTCCCCATAGGCTTCTGAGGCTAAGTCCTGCTCGAATACCATTTGTATGATCAGAGCGTTCGATCTTTCGAATCGTACAAATTTTTCGGACGCTCGAAGGAAATTTCACGATTTTTTCGTGAAATCTAACAATCAGTATCCGATCATATGAATTCATTGTGAAATCGTATTGCGAGCAAAATGATAGCCTAAAACAATTCGATAAGCATTCGATGGTCGAATGCTTATCGAATTGCGAATTCGGTCGAGCTAATTTCCGGGAATAATAGTAAATTTGCCCCTAAGTGTGTTTATTTCCCATTCCAAATGCAACCCTCTCTTCTACTGTTCTTTGTGCAAGAAAATGCAATATGCTGCTAAACAAATGCAATGAATAATGGAATCAATAAGCAAATGCATTTATTTGTGCTCAAATCTGCGTAAAGAATGCATGTCCCAGATTAACATTGTTAATGAACACAACAAATTAGTCTAATTGGACTTCAGTAAGAAAAGTGACATTGAAAAATGCCTGACACCATCGTGTTAATATTACTGGTTGGGCAGAGAAATGGAATTCAGCCATATTGTTTCTTACAGGCATTTATGAGGAATGCATGTGTTTATTTCTGTGGCGCTACTCATTCTTTTTCCCGTGCATCCACATTTGCTCTATGTTTCTTGCACTCACATTCATAAATTAATGTGCCTCTGTCTTGTTTTTGTTTTTTTTGCAGACATCTATAATGGCACGAAATGGCTCAAAATCATATTTTCAATCTCTCCTAAATCATTATATTTTAATTGGGAGCCTTATATTTATGTCTCTCCTATATCTCATTTATTATACAATCGGCTTAATTAAAAAAGCATGCCTATATATTTTTTATAGGCTTGGATAGCCTATGTTTTAGACTACTTAAGGGAAAATAATTGGAGCCATGCATCTTTTAGCCTAATTTCAACTTGGCTGAAAACTGTTTTGGCCCATGAAAAGTCCTCTGAGACACTAAATGAGCATTACTTAGTAGCAAAAGACATGCTTTTTTCCTAAAAATATATATAAACATGGATAAATTGCCAGCTGAGATAAAGGAAACTGAAGAGAATAATTAAATACGCTGTCTGCATAAAAATAGATACTTTGAAATAAACTCCAAACTGGACCCAGAGCCAAAAGCTTCTGTTTTCATCTAAATATGTTTACAAATGGCAGGAAATGCAATATGAGTTATGTAATATTCTGCAAGACTAAACTAATCAGAAGGCTTAAAATGTAATTTCTTGGTTTGGATTTGATCTGGATTTCTAGAGCAAAAAAGGGAAAAAAAGAAAAACATCAGCCAGCAGTCAATATGATATCTGTTATGGAAAATATCAATGCAATAATGAGGCCCAGCCTCCAAAGCGTCCATCGGAAAGCTCCAAATTACAAAAAAGCTGTCTCTAATAGACTCCATATTTTCAAAATAATCCATTTTTGTTACTGTAATAATAAAACAGTACCTTGTGTACTTGGTCCAAAGTAAGATATAATTAATAATTAATGAAACCAAAACCTATTGGGTTTATTTAATGTTTACATGATTTTCTAGTAGCCTTATGGTAGAAAGCCACTCCCTGGCGACAAAACGCACAAGACAATTCGGATGGAGATGCAGGCGTCAAAATTGGGCTGAATGAAAAGTCGCAGGTAACTACATTACATACAACGCGACGATTGTAGACAGGGTAAGCAGCGTCGTCATCCGACAGTCGGACAGTGTAGTTGTTACCTGCGACTTTTCTGTCAGTCCAATTCTATTTTGACACGTGCGACTCCATCCGATTTGTCACACGCGCCGATCCGACAAATAAACGCTCATGCAGTTCTAGGTGTCTATAAGGCCCGAAATTAGGGATGCACCGAATCCACTATTTTGGATTCGGCCGAACCCCCGAATCCTTCCCGAAAGATTTGGCCGAATACTGAACCGAATCCGAACCCTAATTTGCATATGCAAATTATGGATGGGAAGGGGGAAAATTTTTTACTTCCTTGTTTTGTGCCAAAAAGTCACGTGATTTAGCTCCCTGGCCCTAATTTGCATATGCTAATTAGGATTCGGATTCGGTTCGGCCAGGCAGAAGGATTCGGCCGAATCCGAATCCTGCTGATAAAGGCCGAATCCTGGCCGAATCCCGAACCGAATCCTGGATTCGGTGCATCCCTACCCAAAATAAATAAAAACTAAAATAAAGGGAACTTGTTTTGGTAATGTATGTGCACATTGTCTGTATGGATTGATATAAGTCACCTAGAAATAACCACGCAAACCAAATTATCTGCTGCCTTTAGTTACTAGAGATTCCCTGAGGACTTGGGCACCTGTACAATACAACAAGCACATTTACATATTGAGATTGCATGGGGCTATCATAAATGATCCAGGCCTGGAGCATATTCACACCTGTCTGTGATTTCTGAGATAAGTGGAAGAAAATGCATTAGCACTTTCAGCAAAGGGACTCGCCCCACAGGAGCAAGGGACAATCACTCATCTAATTCCCCCCCAGGTGACTTGGAAAGTGACAAAAAGACAATATGTACAAACTATGGATCACACCTTTACAGGTGATGGTGTATGTTATATAATTATATAAGCTGACAGGAGTTTCATGGCCCAGGTGGGTGTTTTTTTAGAAGCTATAGAATTTTCCTTTCATCCCTCCAAAATCACATGAATGGGGAGATACACCTAGGCATCCCCATCCAACCCTCTCATACAGATGCATCATTCAGATGCACAAGTTAAGGAGCAGTAGGGGATGCTGGCCACAATGAGACCCTGTCCTTACCACCTGCCCTATGGAAGGTAGCAAGGACAGGCCCCCAATGCACCCTGTGGAAAAGTAGGTGCCCTTTATATATTGAAGGATCATTGGTAGTTCTTATGTCATGCATAGATAATACAGAAATTTGGTAATGGGATCTATTATGCAGAATCCTTGGAACTTTAGGTCTTAAGTTATGGAAATGTAGATCTCCATAGCTTAAATGAGTAATTAACATCCCCAATAAGAAAAGCCCCTACCTAGTATCCTAAGTAGTCCCACCTCCCTTCTCCCC
>CM044442.1:26051182-26069536 GCA_024363595.1 Xenopus borealis | reverse complement strand
CTGTCTGTAGTGCTTCACAGAAATGTTTAAAAAAGCACCATTAAAGCTGTTCTTGCAAACTGAGGATACTGATTGTTTTTTACATTATTACTGTAAATATGAGCCTCTATACTGGCCATTAAACTTCATTCAGCATACCACATGGAAAATTGCAGTTTGGGAAAACACTAAATAACCCGTTCAGAAGTAAACTATTTGGCATAATAATAATAATTGTGATCATAACATTTTAGTAGAAAATCTTTTGAAGTCTACTAAGAGAATAAGGGTGTATCTGTATGTAGTGTTCCTGCTTGTTTCCAAGTCTCAGATGTATTTGATCAGAATTGTGTTGCCTCAAGGCTCAACAGCTCAACAGAGTGCCAATAAAGTTTAGGTGAGATATTTCACAAAATCGTGCCTAACTGGCTTGCTGAATGAAACAGAATTTCGCTCAAGTAAAACAATAATTTTTTGAGCCGTTTCTTCAGTTTTAGATTATTTATAAAAACCACCCACATAGATTTTTTAGATAATGATGGATTAAGCAATACCAGAAAGTACACAATCACCTTTATTAAATGACTTTCTTTTAATTATAGTAAGAAGTTGCTTATATTTGCAAACAGATGCCTGAGCTGAGCAACAGAAACATTGCAGGAGCAAACTAACATCAAGTAAGAAAAATACTCATTTGGAAGAATGCAATAAATGGCATTAACAGAAAAAAATTTCCTTTTGCACAAAATGAATATTTTTGTGAACATTAGTGACCAAACAGTATGTGGTTTTTTTTCTTTACACCAGTGCATTTTATATGATGATGATGTACGCAATATAATATCTTATTGAAAAAGCTGCTATTTTGAGGCAAAAATCTACAGCACCTTCAAATTGGTCTTACAAATGCACAATAAACTTATGAGCATAATAAACTGTTTTACAATCTATACACCACACTCCTTCCCAAATCAAGGGTGGATAGCGTGCTCTCTATTATGAGCTTCTCCCTTCCTGGCGCCTTTCTTCTCAACTATAATAAGATGGGTTGGTAATAATTATTCTTCCTTTTTTCCAGCTTGGCTTTCCAGGGACAATTAAGAGGGAGTGTGTTTAAATTAAGCTTATTCCCTTCTCATCATTTAAGTAGTTTCTTAAAAATAGTTAACTATCATCATTACAGTAACCAAAACATCCAGGACCAAGTCACTCTGTCTGTATAGCACGTCACTTTTCTGAGCACGTTTTCCTATGCAAACTTGCAGCATCCCCAAACAAATGAATATCTGAATTATCTGGCAGCTTTAGGTTATGAACAGATGTAGCTGTTTCTTGGCCTGTGCTGTCCAGCCAATCAGCTCTCCAATGCTCAAACTGTGTGCGGACACGAGGAGCGGATTTTGACCCTAAAAATTCAAACTCTTGTCACTATTTTTTTCACAATGAAATACTCTGTGTGTGTGATAAAACACATATTTACTTTCCCTCAAGCACTCACAACAGGTCAGGCTGAATGAACGATGTTAGAGTAAGTAGAAACCAAAAAGCCTTTCCATCGCTGCATTAATTGCACAGTGGAAAAACAAGTCCAACTCCTCAGAAGTCATGGTGCAATACTTTCATGATGAGATCTAACAAGAGCAAAACTATTAAGGCTCTAGCTATGCTAGTACATGAATGGTGTAAATTAAATGAGGTGCATGAATATCATCTATACTATGCTAGGGGGCTGATTTGTTTATTAAGACTGAGTTTTGGAGCAAAAAATTCAAACGTGGTTGTGCTTTTTTGCATGTTATTTTTATCACTCCCCAGATCTAAACAATGGGTCAGCTATGAAAAAAAAGACTGGGCAGCTGAGTTTGTTCACCGTGAAGAAGGGTCACGATTATAACTATGTATAAATATATAATAATCTCATTAAGGCTCTATTTACCAGTAGGTCCTTCCAGCAGACACAAGGGCAATTATTCCAACTAGAAGAAAGGAGGTTCCGTCTAAATATTCGAAAAGGGTTTTTTACAGTGAGAGCTGTGAAATTGTGGCATTCTCTTCCTGAATCAGTAGTACAGGCTGATACATTAGATAGCTTTAAGAAGGGGTTGGTTGGCATTTTAGCAAGTGAGAAGATTGAGTTATTGAAAATTGCTCTACTGTTAACCGGTCCTATTGCCATCTTAAAGTCAGGAAGGCATTCCTGCCTCTCAGGCAAATTGGTGAGGCTTCAGATGGGGTTTGCTTTCCTCTGGATCAACTAGTAGTGTCTTTTTTCAACTTAATTTTTTTATGTTTGTTACAAATTCTGGATGTAATGATGATTTTTTTACTATCTGGACTGGTGATGTACACACATTGGCTAAGACCAATAAATAATTAACATTGTGCTTTGTTTGCTGGTGACACCACTTGACCTGTTCTTGCACTGAGCAAGTGTGTTAGAGTAAGATATGTAATATTGATGTCCTCCCACCTTCTTCAATAGCTTTATAATACAAGCAAGAAGTTGATCTCCAAAACAGGAAGTGAAAAGGGCAAAGGGAATCCCTTAAACTATATTCCCATGACAAGGCATATGTTCAGTGCAATATAGTAAGTTCTCAGGACATTACAGAATATATACATATTCATTTAGTAAAAAGTAGAAAATAAGCAAAGCAACTTTTCTTGCAGTTATTTCTTTTTGAGGAGTCATGATTTTATAATGAAGAAACACAGATCTTATGCCTCAAAGTAATATGCTAAGGAGTTTAATTTTTTATTTAGGAAAACAACAGAAAGCCTTGGAAGCAAGGTAATCTAATAGTGGTACCGTGCTATAAGCCATATATGTAAAATAACAGAATATCTAAGACCATACATATCCAGATGTTTTACTAGCAAGACAAAACCTAGTATGGAAACCACACAGTATTGACAGTGACATATGGTGCCCATTCATGTTGCATCCCCATGAGAATATACTTAAGTTAATTCATTCACCCTCCACCCAACATTTCCACAGGCAGTACATACTTTTTTATCATTTGTTGACATATTTTCACTGTGGGTCAAATAATTTAGTCTACAATTTGGCTGGCCTGCGCATCTACTGTATTCACACTAAATCCCTATAGGGGTTTTTCCCTTTTCCATGAATGTGCTCTGATTACTACCAAATTAATAGGTCATGCACAAAATATCTATCCAGCATACCAGCCTAAGCCCAACTGGATGGGAAATGCTTGTCAGATGTGTGGTGTGCTAAAGGGACAAGCCTCTCCTTTTCTGAAGAGCTCAGTCAGTGTGTTGTGGGGATATTTTTAAAGTAGCAACTGTCCTACAAATCAGTAACCTGATAACATCTTTTCATATGTGTCCTGTCTCCTTGGCATCACATGTATCTTTAGGGGTAATGGAACAATCTAAGTCGACCAGGGACATGCACATGTCCTCCTTGTTATTAAATAAGGAATATATAGATTTTGAAGCTAAACACAAGAATTGCACAGCTTTAGGCGAATTGCATAAGACTGAAGCTCTGAATCTGCTTTGCTCATTGTGGTCAATTATTTTACCCAGACAGCTATAATAGTGCTGCAGCTGTGTTAGAATAAGCACCATTTTGCAAATTGCAATTAATTAAAATCAAAACGTATTTAAAGAAAAACTGTACTCCCATATTAAATACTTAACCATACTGAGTCCCTTTTAAAGAATCTTACCAAACTGGTATATATATATATATAGAGAGAGAGAGAGAGAGAGAGAGAGAGAGAGAGAGAAAATACAAGAAGTCCTCTGCACTCAACGCATGGCACACGTTGCTAAAAAAGTATATAATTATGAAAAGGATTTATTTAGATGAAGCATGTTTTTACATATGAACTGTTTAATGCAATATATTTTTATAGAGACCGGCATTGTTCAGGGGTAAATTTTTCTTTTAATATACAAGGGCCTATAACAGAATAAATGAGCATATGACAATTTTGGAATAGGAATAGGTCCCTAAAAATAAAGAGGCAAATTAAATTGTGAAGCAAGAAGTAGAAGAAGCAAGGAGGAGACAGTGACACCCCAGTTTTCATGCAGGGAAGTGCCTGTTTTTTTTTTTATTCAAAGTAGGGTTCTCCCCTGCATGGGGCATTTTCAATGTACATAGCAAAGGCTTAGAAACAAATTAAAGTTCATCCTTCCTAGTCTTGCTTATGCATTGGAACATACGAAAAGTGTGAGTTTGGGGGGAACGGTTGCAGAAAATGATTTAAACACGAAAATGCAGTAATGTTTGCAAAATAATTGACAAGTTACGGTTCTGCATTTCATGATTTTTTTAAATCACAAAATGTCAAGTATTTTAGCTGCTATGGCCATTACAAAAGATGCTTTTCTATCATTACTTTCTGTTTCTCTGTCATAGTCTCTGGTGACCCACTTTGTGTTATTCGCAAGACACTACAGCATCTGCCCAGCTTAGCCACAATATGCTTAGCATTTCGTGCATTTCGAGCAATCTGTTCTGAGGACTAAAAATGGTATGTACATTTTGATTAGTACAACAAATTCTAAAACAAACCTGAAGTTAATAAAGCGCTGTATTTCAACTATTAATGAATGTTATGTCTGTAGCCACTTATAACTTTTTTTCCTCAGGTAACCATTCTGTGCTTGCTTTAATGGCCATACAATCTTGGTGCGCCAACAAAAAGTTGAACCGGAATAAAAGAATTGTAGTTGCAAGTTTACTTTAATATTTATCCCCACTGTTCAATGCACCCATGAGTGGTTCATTAATGAATATTTCAGCCAACCTTTTGCAATTAAGGTAAGTTACTAAAGAGGAATCAGACCCTGCACATAGTGGAGCGGCTCATAAACGACCATTTAAATACATTTTTTAGTCACTGGGGAAATAAAATTTGCAACCTGATCTACAGAGGTGCTTATTGCAGCACATATGTTAGAAATAATATATGTGGTTATCCTGTGGCAGTATCCGTGTTCTGTGGTAGTATTCTACAGTAATTACCCTGCTTTAATTTGACTTCCTCTATTGAACTTCTGCTCCTGTACTTCATCAACCAGCCAGCTGAACTTTAAACTGAAATGCTAACTACACATCTGCACTTTCATCAGCCCTAAAGAGAGAAAGAAAAAGCAAAATAACATAAATGGAAAGGATGTGACACTCCAGTTGGATCAATAACATAACTCTGTTGCTCTGTCAGGTGTTCCGTTTCCAACTTACATTTTATTTCTCATATAAACACTGTTTCTTCAATTATTTTCTCTTTCTGACTGTTAAGAAAGAAGAACAGTGCGGTAACATGAGAAATCTGCAACAGATTAAGCAACATATGCAACTTGTCATGATTTATTAGATATGTTAATTTCCCCAAGTACAAATTTTTGCACAGCTCTTACACACACAGATACAGATAGAGAATAATAATAATTGAAAAGATAATTAGCTGGCAAACATTCAGATGAGTGTTCAATGGGCCTTTGTGGTTGTGTGCACACAATAAAAAAAATGTTGGCTTCTCATTCTTGGCTGGCCCAACGTCAGTTTGTGGGTGCTGATTTTACAGCCTGGTAATTGGAGCTAAATTAGGCTCTTAGTCATTTTTACCAACACTGTTGGTCTTGTGTGACTGGAACATGGCACCTGTGGACCACTCAACAAGTTTTTTTTTAACACCTAGGGGCAGATTTACTAAGGGTCGAATTCGAGGGTTAAATACCCCTCTAATTCAACCATGTGAATAGGAAGGGAAGTAAAATCCTTCGAATTAAAAGGATTTTACCGCAATTCGATTGGTCGAACGATCGAATAGGAAATATTCGATCAATAAATCATTTGATTCGATCGATTTGAACTATTTTATCGATCAAATATTTCCTATTTGATCAAAAATAACTAAACCCAATTCGGTAGCTTTGATCTGGCGAACTAGGCAGTCGAATAAAAATTTGAAGGGGAAGTACTTCGACAGTCGAATATTTGAATTAAATTTTATTCGAATCATTCGATTCCATCAAATTTTCAAAAGTCGAAGTGGTCTTCAAAAACATTCGAAAATTTGAATCTTTTTGAAAATTCGATCGAATTTCAAATCCTTCATGTGAATTTAGTAAATCTGCCCCCTAGTATGTGGCAAAACAAAAAAATCTTCAACATTTCCTTTAGCAGATATTTGAAGACAAAATACAGTTCCAGCCTCTATGTAAAATCATATACAGGTTCGGCATCCCTTATCTGTAAACCTATTATCCAAAAAGCTCCAAATGTTGGAAAGACCATCTCCCATAAAGCCCATTTGAAATAATTTTGATATTTAAAAAATGTAGGGATTTGCTGAATCCATGATTCAATTCTGGATTCATCCAAAAAATCCCTCTTAGTCACACACACACACAAGTTGAATATTTTCACACAGTATGTGGATCTTTTTACCCTTGGTTTCCATATTCAAATTAGGATTCAGATTCAGTTCAGTGGCAGAATCTTTCGCAAAGGATTTGTGGTTCGGCGAATCCTTAACTAATGGATACTAAAAAAAAAAAAAATTTTCTCTGTAAAAATAAAACAGTACCTTGCACTTGATGACTAAGTTGCATGCATTGGTGGAAAAAGGTTATTTAATGTTTACATTTTTTTAAGGTGTGGAGATCCCTTATCCAGAAAATCCCAGGACCCAAGTATTGCAGATAATTTGCAAACTACATCTCTAAGCTGCCTATCTGGCTGGTTCTTGAAACTGCATATGAGAGACTCTTGAGTAGTGAAAAATATAAATTTTTTTCACTGTGCAGCCTACAGGATAAGTTGAAACAATGTCAAGGTATTCGCTACTAAGGGTAAGGCCACACGGGAAGATTTCGGGGAGATTTGTCGCCTGGCGACTAATCACCGCGACTAATCTCCCCGAATGGTTTGCTAGTATCTTGCACTAAAGTCGCCTGCGCCTATTCACACACGGTGACGCGATTTTCAAAGTCGCTCAAAATTGCCTCACGAGGCAATTTCGAGCGACTTTAAAAATCGCATTGCCGCGTGTGAATAGGAGCCGGTGACTTTAGCGCTAGCGGATGCAAGATACGAGCAAGCCATTCATGGAGATTAGTCGCCTCAAAGACGTGGTGTTTTGTCACCAGGCGACTAATCTCCTCGAATCTTCTCGTCTGGACGAGCCCTTAATTATATCTAATTTAGTACTGGTGATGGAAGTTTTTGCCTCAAACGGCAAAGAAACTTCTGATAAGCAATTCCAGTATGGGAATATCATTGTTACAGTTATCTAGTATTCATTAGTAAGAGATGGTACTGAGTAACAGGTTCTGCTGTCTAGACCAAAAATATTTTTAAAGGCTGAACAGAAGGGCAGGTAAACATCCAGAATGTGATATTGTGACAAAAGGGCTGAAATGGTTACTCTGTCTGCTCTGAGCAATTTTTCTTAGCGGGTTAGTGGGCTGACAATTTGTCCTCAATATATGATACGTTCTTTACAGTCGTAGAAATAATGAAGTGCAGCAACTTTGGTAACAAAGTAATGATAAACCATTACATTAGCCTTTTTAAATGCTACCTTTACATCTGAATTAGAATGAAAATGTATCTATTGGTAAAAAAATTAATTTATAGCGGCAAATAACTATAGCATTGCTTAACCACTGAATAACAGTTTGAAAACCAAAGCACATAGAATATAATGTATTGTATTTGGGTGAGGTTTGAGAGAATTTAGAGGGGAAGTTCAGTTTGTGGAATATCTTTCCCACTATTACTTATTGGCAAAATATTTATTTTTGCAGTAGAAACATGTTTAAAAACATCACTCTATAGCTCTAGATTCACCTATAAAGTATGCACTTACCCAACTTTCTGTGCTTTCTCTCACATTCCTTTGTCTATCCTTTGCACTCTGTAATTCATATTAACAACCAATGCGATTAATGCTATGCCAATTAGTGAGAAAAGACTGGGATTGTCTTGCTATAGGGACATTTGGGAAAGATGTTCCCAGAATGGTGAGCTCCCCATTTTAATGAAAAACTTTACAAAATATTATATTTATATGCAGAAATTTACATTGTTGCTTTTTAATTTCAATTTAGGATTTTTCTCTTCAATTTGATACCTTGTTTAACTCACAATTAACGGTAGACTTTTCATTGTCAGTTAAGAGTATGATCTAATAATGTAACAATTACAGTACAATCAGGCAGCATAATACAAAGCATGTTATAACCCAGACCAGTGCAATCACTCAGTATAAACCTTGCACAACATCTGGAAGCAGACCATTATATATGTCAATATGATGAATAGATTTTGGCTCTCCGCAAAAAAAAAAAAAGGTAAAGGGAAGAGGATATTTTGTACTGTATGTAAGCCTTAGATAAGACAAAATTAATGAAAGAGTTGCTATATATGGAGATTGAAGCCTATTGTAGCATTAGTGGCTTATATGATTAAAGATGTAGCTTTCCAGGTTTTATACTGAAAAGTGTTTTTTGAAAAATGTCCATGCTACAATCTTGCAAGATCCCATTCTGTTTTATTGTACTTCAAGGAGCAATATTTCACCAGACCTCCAGCAGCTGTTGAGGTATAACTCCCAGAATTTCTCTTTTTATTAGATTATGATTGAGTTTTTAAATTCTTGAATACATATGGACAGAACGGACCCTGTATCGTAGGGGCAGAGACTTATACATAGTTTATTCACTCCAAACGTGACCAATAGCGCGACCGCAGAATAGCTGTCACCTCTGTCTGAGTATTTTACTATTTTACACAAACTGTTTAATCCAACTGATAAGGAAACCCATGCCCTGCACTTTGCTCTAGTCTGCCCTATGCAGCATGTATATTTTTAGAGTCTAATTGGGGAATGTAATATGTTTTGTTAGTACAAAAAACATTTGCAACGACCATAGCGAATCTTAGTGACCATGTTTGCATCCTTTTTGGCCTTGATTACAGACCTCAAGGACTTCCTCACAAAGTTTTGACCAAATGGCTTTTGAGAACATTTGCTAGGACCATGTTGCCTCTGGAAGCAACGGGGGTTAAGTGTGTTTAGAATACCTTGGCGTATGCTGTAGGTGCAAAGTTAAGCTTGAAGAGTAAACCAATTAGAGAACAAACTTGCCACATTGCCACAACTTGCTACATTACCAAACTTTGTTTAGGGTGAGGGCACAAAGAAGTTGGCTCTGCTGCTCTCAGCCTTCATTGAGAGAAGTAGATCTGCTCCCTTCCCCAGTTCAAAGTATCTGCACTGAAAAGTACAGCATCTGCTTTGTTGCAGTTAAAGGAAAACTATACCCCCCGAACAATGTAGGTCTCTATAAAAAGATATTGCATAAAACAACTCATATGTAAAACCCTACTTCATGTAAATAAACCATTTTCATAATAATACACTTTTTAGGGTAGGGACAGACAGGGAGATTCGGGGAGATTCTGTCGCCTGGCGTTTTTAGCAGGCGACAATCTCCCCGAATTTACTTCTCCCTGTCTGCCGCTAGTAAAAGGGACAAAGCGCCAGCGCCTATGCACACGCTGCGCGGCGATTCCCGGAATCGCCCGAAGTTTCCTCACGAGGTATCTTCGGGCGATTCCGGAAATCGCCGCGCAGCGTGTGTACAGGCGCTGACGCTTTGTCCCTTTTACTAGCGGCAGACAGGGAGAAGGAAATTCGGGGAGATTGTCGCCTGCTAAAAACGCCAGGCGACAGAATCTCCCCGAATCTCCCTGTCTGTCCCTACCCTTAGGTCACACAAGCCAATTAACAGACAGAGTTCTGTCTTTTGCTTCAACACTTCTTCCTGTTACAGTTAGAGCTGAAATATTCCTGGTCAGGTGATCTCTGAGGCAGCACACAGACCATCATGAAATGGTGGTTCAAGGCAAGAGATGTAAAGGGGCAATATTTACTTAAATATATATACCAGGTAGGTAAGATTCTTTAATATGTCACTTGATTTGATATAAACTATCTGTTGCTCAAAAATACATTTTCGGGGTATAGTTTTCCTTTAAGGAGCAAAGATTGCCCGGAAATGCCTGCTTTCGCATTTTCTGCTTGACCTCCAATATGACTACCTGCTAAATCCATACATTTCAGTGCAGATCAATGGAGCTAGGGAAGGGAGCTAATCCACTTCTCTCAGCCTGCAAAAAAAAAGGCAAGCTGAGAGCAGTGGAGCCCTGTGCCCTGGCCCTTAGGCAAAGCTTTTGTTAATGAAATGTAGGCACACTGCAGTCATTCTTTTTTGTCATTAATTAGCCCCTACACCTTATAAGGCACCCAATGCTCAGTGCAAATACCTTTGCAGGTTTAATCAGCAACACAATAGGAAAAAGGAAAAGTAAATCAATGTCGTTAAATAAAAGACTAATCTGCCAAAAATATATTCGTTAAGTATCCACAAGCAATATGAAATATGAAACCTCAATTTTTAATCCATTCGAATCAAATGATTTTGTGCAAAATCCTTCTAATTCCTCGGACTTAGAAAAAAATTCAGGACAGGTTCTAGGAGGTCCCCATAGGCTAAAATGGCAATTCGGCAGCTTTAAGGTGGCGAAGTGTAGAATTCAAAGGTTTTAAAAGGGAACAGTACTTAAAAAGTTTGACTTGTCGAATTGTTTTCTATTTGAATAAAATTTTGGCCTTTCGATGGTTGAAGTAGCCCAAAATTACCGCTAAATTCGAATTTTTAAAATTCAAATTTGATTTGAATATTCACTTTGACCCTTAGTAAATGTGTCCCTTAGGGTCAGATTTACTAATGGTCCAATATTCAAAGTGAAAAAACATTGAATAGGTCAATTTTCAATCAAATGCATTGTTCAAAAAGATTTTTCCGCAAAATCCTCTTAATTCTAGGACTTAGAAGGACAGGTTCTTTAAAATCCTTCGAATTGGACTATTTGCCACCTTAAAGCTGCCCAATTGCCATTTTAGCCTATGGGGGACCTCCTAGAACCTGTCCTGAAATTATTTCTAAGTCCTAGAAATTCAAAGGATTTTCAAATCGAACGATTTTTATTCGATCGAAAATGGACCTATTTTGATTGAATAGGTCCATTTTCGTTTGAATAAAAATCGTTTGAATGCATTGTAGGTATCGAACCATTTTGTGCACAATCCTTCGTATTCTTAGAAATTTCAGGACAGGTTCTAGGAGGTCCCCCAAAGTGTTTATTTTTTTTAATCCACTGGCCACCAATGTTTAATTTTAATACTCTACAGGCCCCTGCACCAATATTTTTTTTTTAAATATTTTTTGGCGCCCCATTTTTTTTAACTTGTATGGGGGGGGCCTGGCGCCAATGTTTTTTTTTAAAAAAATTTTTGGGGCCCCAATTTTTTTTAACTTGTAAGGGGGACCCTGGCGCCAATGTTTTTTTAAAAAATATATTTTTTAGGGACAAAAATTTTTCTAACTTGTAAGGGGGGCCCTGGCACCAATGTTTTTTTAAAAAATAATTTTTTGGGTAATTTTTTAACTTGTTACGGGGGTCCTGGCGCCAATGTTTTTTTTTTTTAATATTTTTTGGGGCCCCAATTTTTTTTTTTAACTTGTAAGGGGGTGCCTGGCACCAATGCTTTTAAAAAACAAACTTTTATGGGGGGCCCTGGTGCCATTGGTTTTTTTTTTACTTATAAGGGAGCCGTGACCCCCAGGGGTGGGGCTTGTTGTTGTGCAGGCCCCGTGACTTCTAATGGCGGACCTGCCTAGGAATTCGAAGGATTTAGCACAAACTTGTTCAAATTGGAATCTAATGATTCCAACGAATTTGTGCAAAATCCTTTGAATACCTGGGACTTAGGAAAATGTTATGCAATCGAACGATTTTTGTTCCACCGAAAAAGCCCTTTAAAAAAACGTTGCCTGTCGAATTTCTACATTTTTTCACTTTGAAAATTCGGCCCTTAACAAATGTGCTGAGCCTGTGCCCCTTAGTGTCTCTAGAGGAGTTTAATTGGACACAAGCGTATCAACAACAGCTTAACAAATGCAAAGAGCTAGTATTTGAGTATAACAAATCAGCTTTACAATGTGACGTAGCTTCCTATTATATTTATGCTTCTGCAATATTGTGGAACACAGACATTCAGTCATGCGCAGAAAACGCAACCAGCGTGGAACGCTCCGTCCACTGAATACGCTTGCGCGAGTCCATAATAGAGCATGCGCACGCCTTATCTTCCGTTTCCGGTTGTAAGGAGTTGGATGTGTTGATAAGAATAAGTGAATCTGTCCTGTTGTGGGGTTTTTTTTGGTCGCTTTCTGAGAATGTCATCTGATAAGAAGCCACCGGTTGATTTGGGTCTTTTGGAAGAGGACGATGAGTTTGAAGAATTTCCCACCGAAGGTATATCCTACTGTCAGGAGCGCGGGATGGGCGAGCGGCATGGCCTGGCATGACTCAGGGTTCGCTCATGTAACTGATATGTCTCTGACATTGTATCTCCGTGCCCAGTCTGCTTATCCTACATCTACTGTCAGTGTCTGTACTGGGCTGGCTACAGGGTTCTGCGTGTGCGACCCCCTTCACATCCTGGGTTCTGCGTGTGCCCCTTAACCCAGTGATTTTCAACCTTGTGCCTCCAGCTGTTAAGAAACTACAAGTCCCACAATGCATTTGCCTGACTGTGGCTGTCAGACTCCTTCATTTGTAGTTCCTTAACAGCTGGAGGCACAAGGCTGAAAATCACTGCCTTAACCCACTCCCCCAGTACACAGGGTTCGCCTCAAACCCCCCTGTGTGTGCTCCCCAACAAACAGCCCCCTCCCCAGTTCACATGGCTCTGTGTGTGTGCTCCACAGCAAACAACCCCCCCCCGTTCACATGGCTCTGTGTGTGCTCCCCAACAAACAACCCCCCAGTTTACAGGGTTCTGTGTGTGCTCCCCAACAAACACCCCTCCCCCATTCACAGGGTTCTGTGTGTGCACCCAAGCTCCCCCTCACCCCTCGGTTCACATGGTTCTATGTGTGCCCACCACAAGGTCCCACCCCAGTTTCACAGGGTTCCAAACACACACCCTGGTTCTCGGGGGTTCTGTGTGCCCCAAACCCCCCTCTGGTTGACAGGGTTCTGTGTGTGTGCAAGCACACATACCTTTCATCTCTGGTATAGATTTTCCCTTAACCCTGTTATTTGCTCCTAACTCCAATAACCCTCCTTGCATTGAGGCCTTGTTACAAAAGAATGATGAAACTATTCATCTTTTTATTTGACTGGTAATAATATAAGTACTGTTCTCCGGTATATATATTTTTATATAAAACGTGGGTCGGTTGCTCAAAAACAATGGTTTTCAAATTGTGACACCATGTGTACAGTTTCTGTGCCTCTGGAGACTGGGTGGCACATGTTGTCAAGTTGCTTGTGTATTGTGTTGTACACATCACCTGCTTCTGGTCTCCAGTGGGCTTATCCACAGGGAGTCAACTTTGTTTTGATGGAGCTAATTGTCACACTACTGCCTGCAGCGCCTTCTAATACAATATCAAATAACATATATCAAATTAGTTTCTTCAAATTTCATATATTGAAAGCAATATGTTTTTATATTAATAATGTTTACCTTTCTGGCCCAAGTCTTGATTATATATTATCTAAAGTCCGTACTAAAACCTGCACTGAAACAGAAAGGCATCTAATTAAATGAATTAATTAAATTAATATTTCTTTTGCCTCATAGACTGGACGGGGTTCGATGAAGATGAAGATACACATGTCTGGGAAGATAACTGGGATGATGACAATGTAGAAGATGATTTTTCAAATCAATTAAGGTAATGGCTGTTAATATACTGAATAAAGCAATGGTAAAGGAACAGTAACAGCAAAAAATTATCCTTTAAAGTAATGTTACAATTGTACTTAAATATATCTAAAGGGCATGCTGAGTGGAAGATGCTGCTATTACAATAATAGTAATAGCAGGTATTTATTTAATATTTTATTGTAGTAGGTACATAGTGACTATTAAGACTCACCATAACATTTCATATTAGGGATGCACCGAAACCACTTTTTGGGATCGGCTGAATTCCCGAATCCTTTGTGAAAGATTCTGCTGAATACCGAACCAAATCCCTTATGCAAATTGTGGGAGGGAAAGGAAAAGATGGGACAAAGTTTTTTTTTTTTTGAAGTCACAGGATTTCCTTCAGACGCCTAATTTACATATTCAAATTCGGATTCAGTTCGGCCATGCACAAGTATTCGGCTGAATCCTGTCCTAATCCCGAACCAAACCCTGAATTCGGTGCATCCCTATTTCATATTTTAAGTGATGGCAATGAAGGTTGCAAATATATATATATTCTTTTTTAAACAGGGCTGAATTAGAGAAACACGGATACAAGATGGAGACATCATAGCTTCAATCACTGTGAAGAGCACATAATCATTTTGTTTATTAAAATATTCTTTCATAGTCTGTCTTAAGTATATTTGTGTTTCTTATTTGGTTTTAATAAATATCTTGCCCCGTTTGAGTGGGTTAGTGGTTTTTAGTAAGCAATTTGCTGTTTTATTTTTAGCTGTTCTGGTTTACTCTTATTTTCTAAAGGCTGTACTACAGGGTAAATTGCGACACATCTTCTGTGACTGTGCAACTTTATATTCCCATAGATGTGGTGAAACATGTGCGTGTCTGAAAGCAGTCTGGTATGTTTAAGCATGCAGCTGGACATTGGTTTCTGATTCCTCCCTTCAAGGACTGCCCAAAGGAGTGTGTGTGGGGTGCCCATCCTGAAAACTAGGTGTGATTGAATGATGTGCTGCAAAACAGAGCATGAACCAAGAAGCCTAGAAGCTGTGTTTAAAGCACAAAGAAGAAGTAACTTTCATGATCCATGAAGCTGTTCTATTGGTTCATTATATGACAAATGGATGCTAGAAAATGGCTCCAGATATGTTTCAGGAGATTGATCATGCTTTTTACATAGTAACACAGTAAGTTAGGTCAAGTTCAGCATTTACATTTTTTTTACATACCTAACTGCTAGTTGATCCAGAGAAAGGCAAAAAAAAACCCTTTGAAACCTCTCCAATTTGCCTCAGAGGGGGAATAATTCCTTCCTGACTTCAAAATGGCAATGGGACTAGTCCCTGGATCAGCTTGTACTATGAGTTATCTCCCATAACCCTGTATTCCCTCACTTGCTAAACACCATCAAACCCCTTCTTAAATCTATCTAATGTATCAGCCAGTACAACTGATTCAGGGAGAGAATTCCACATCTTCACAGCTCTCACTGTAAAAAAAACCCTTCTGAATATTTAGCTGGAACCTCCTTTCTTATTTTAATACCCATGTCCATGTACATTTTGCAGAAGAAACTTTATTTTTTTTTATTGTGATCACATTAAAATGGCTATTGCAAGTTAATGCTTACAAAGAAAGTAAGTTTCTGTGTGTTATACTATGCATGGCTAAAATGGTGAAACACGTTGAGGCAGAGAATGGTGTATTTGTACATACACTGTAAATGCTTGTAAGAATAAGACTTAGAATGTCACAAAATATGTATACATACATAAAACACTTTTTAAGTTAAAACTAAATGTACCTCATAAGAAGAGGGCACTAGCATGAAAGCAAGTATAGGGTGTCCTCATATATGCCTTATGGTACCATCTTATTGAAGGTGAACACCTAGTATGCCTCCCATTGTGCCAAAATGAAGGCCAATTAAAACCATTCCCAGTTCTCGGAACCCCAATTTACTCAGATGAAAGCAAGGTAGGACATCACTGAACCACACCGTGTTGCCTTGTACAGGTATTGGATCTGGTATCCGGAACCCCGTTACCCAGAAAGTTCTGAAATACAGAATGGCCGTCTCCCATAGACTCCATTATAATGAAATAAGCCAAATTAAAAATAAAAATGTTTTCCTTTTTCTCTTTAATAATAAAACACTACTTGGTTTGATCCAAACTAAGAGATGATAAATCCTTATTGGAAGCAACACCAGCCTATTAGGTTTATTTAATCTTTACATGTTTTTCTAGTAGTCTTAAGGTGTGAAGATCCAAATTATTGAAAGACCCGTTATCTGGAAAGCCCCAGGTCCTGTGCATTCTGGATAACAGGTCCCATACCTGTATCTTGTTTTCATTGTCCTAGTGGTCTCACTTATTTCAGTTTGAATAGGTCGGGTACATAGAGGTCGTATAGATATCTTTATTAGAGATGTTGGTGCAAATGCTAGAAGTGGCCACTTATTATTACAAATGTGCAAGGAAGCACAATAAAGACGAAGGAGATCCTTTAATGCCCCTCAATTGGTTGGGAAAGAAATGTTAACACAAAATTTTTTTGTTAGGACTTTTTAAGGCTTGAAAATATTTTAAAAAACGCTAGTGTTTTTTTTAGAACTTTTCTGCAAACAGGATAGGATGTCACTGACATAAGATTGAGGAGGATGTAACTTGATCTTATTGGTTTGCCAGGTCTAAGGTGGCAAAAGAGGCAACGAGTGTTCACTTGAGCAGAAATTCACCTGGATAGTGAAACTGCGCTAGTGACTCTTTCGCTAGCGAATTGTCCTCTACACTTGATAGTAACTGCAGATAGGATGTGACTGTGGATAGGATTTCTGGTGATTTTTTTTTTTTTTGCTAGCGATGGCCCCAAGGACTACAAACTGAAGTAGCTGGCATATGGCTGCCCTTGGTTGTGCAATGGTGGTGTCACTCCATTTCTGATTCACTCTATTCAATGACAGCCTTAAAGCATGTTGTAAAGAATACTTTCCAAAGAAAAGTTGCAGATCTCACACAGGCCAATAAATGTAGCTGCCAATAGGGAAATAGCAATACAGAAAACATGTCAGGCCTTTATTTTTTCTCGGCCACTATGTAAAAATCTCATCCCATGTTCTGGGTCTTGAGAAAGGGCCCGGGAGGCCCAAAACGTTGCCCTGTTTTAAATGTTGTGATACAATAAATTTCACACTTTTGCAAAACCACAGTGTGCTGCTGATATCTACTTTGATTGTAAATATTGCTAAGGCTGAACTGCACTGTACTAGGGGGCAGATTAATCAAGGGCTGAATAGTCCGTTCAATTAGAATTTTTAGAGTTTAAAAATTGCTCCAACTGCGCATGCGCTACCATGCCGCTCTCATTCCGAATATTACCAAAGCACCTGAAAATGGCACCCGTGCAGTCCAATGCCTGAATCTGCACCAGCGGTAAGTAAAACGCTAGGGGCATTTGCCCTGGGTAACAATTAAGCTGGAGGGAGGGGGGCTTTGGTAGAGATGGGGGTAGGGGATTTTTAAATTTAGGGTTGAATTCTCCTTTAAAGGAGTTGTTCAGTATAAAAAACAAAAACTGGGTAAATAGGCTGTGCAAAATAAATAATGTATCTAATATAGTGAGTAGTGATGGGCGAATTTATTCACCTGGGGCGAATTTGCGGTGAATACATTTGTGAAACGCCAGGAAAATTTTGCCTTGCGAAAATTCGCCTGCATCTCGTTTTGGACTCTGGCTTCATTTTTTTCGACAGTGGCAATGTGTCGAAAACGAGACACAGCGTTTCGCAAATTTTTCTGCGAAACGGTTGGCTAAAAATGTAATGTATAAAGGTTACCAGGCAGTAACCAATCAGAGACTTGAAGGGGGGCACATGGGTCATAACTGTTGCTTTTGAGCTGCATGCTATTGACCAATTGCAAACTCACTGAACAGTTATGTGGCCCCCCCTTATAGTCACTGGCTAGTTCAGAGTTAGAGAGCTGAAACACAGGAAGTTGTATTCTGTTATGTTAGACAACCAGTCCCTCAGACTTTATAGAGGACGTTTTTGGCTAATTATCTTAGAAACATGCTTTATTTCGCATAGCCTATGTATTTACCCAGCTTTACACTGAACCATCCCATTTAAAGCCTTTATTATGTTCCGTTTTTACAGAGAAATCCTAAATTAAACATATTGCAATCACAAAGCTGAAATAAATGGCACAGGAAAAATATACTCTTCCACCTGCTTTAAGAGACTGTATATTGATGTATAGTTTTACAGTGTTCCAATTTGTTCTGAATTGCCTTTTAGCCACTGCAAGGAAGATTGTGGCAAGACATAATCTCACTCCTACTACGTGTGTCGCTTGATAAGTTCATGACAACAATTGTTACTTGGAATAGCGTGCCAGGAAACCGAGTGTAACCTGGGGAGAAATAGATGGCTTGACGTTTTGCAATGAAATTATCTCTGGTGTATATCTGGACACATACCCCTATCCACACTTCAATTACCCTAGTCTATAACCTCCATTAAAAAAAAATAAAGGATATAAGGAATCGCGCAATGTGGTCCTTTGCGCGCCCCCCCCCCCCCCCC
>CM044442.1:26006176-26050730 GCA_024363595.1 Xenopus borealis | reverse complement strand
GCTCACGTTAATGAAAGCTGAATTGGTGCCACTGCACTTTAGCTCAGCAGGATTGTAGTTGGAAAAAATATCTAATTTCTTGCAGGATGGGTGGGGGGTTGGGGTGTAGCAGTAATAATAATAAGATGAAAGCGTAAAAGAAAATAGAAAAAAGGGCTTCGTGAGAGAAAGCCTTGGCCGTGCCATGGATTCCTCTATTTAAATGACTCACAGCATTGGGTTCTTTTTCAGCTTGTACTAAGTTGCAGAGTTTTTCTAACCGAACTGATAATAAAAAAAAAATTCTTGTTTGATTGCAAATTTGTTGTAATTTTTCCCAGAAATGCCACTGCTCATGAAGGCATTGAGATACGGAGAGGGTACGGGCACCTTTCTTTTTCTGATACAGCCATTCAGGAGTCGTATGCAACACTGCCTGTGATGTGAACCGTGTCCGGTAATGGAGAAAAGAACATTTGTTCCATTAGAAACTGTGTTTGGAACGACATTTGCAAAATAAATGGTTAGTGTTACAGATTACTATGTAATTAAAGGGCCGATCCAATTCTACAGAAATATGCAGTTTAAACATTACATAAACCCAATAAAATTGTTCTGCCACCAATATGGATTTATGCAAGGTACTGTTTTATTATTACAGATAAAAAGGAAATCATTTTTTTATCTGCCTTAAAATGGACTTTATGGAAAACGGCCTTCCTGTAAAAAAATCCAAACTAGTTTATCCAGTTAATATTTCAGTTCATTATTGTGTATAACTGTATAAAGCACAGTTATCGCTAGGAGCACTGCAAAGGTATTTTCGCCAGAGACCACTTCGCCACACTTTGTGCCACTTCGCCAGGCGCAAATTTGGTATCACTACACTAATTCACTAAAATGCGAAGTTGCGTCTCGCCTGCCAACCATTGGTGACTTTTCGCTAGCGTTACATCGACAGTGCGAGTGTTTCATAGCGAAGTTACGCTAGCGTTCGTTTCTGCCAAGCGAAACTTTTTTAGCCCTCTTAGGCTTATGTCAATTTGAATAGGGTGGGTAGATTAAAGTTGCATAAACCTCTTTTTTAGAGATGTTGGTGCAAATGGTTGAAGTGGCCACTTATTATTATTACAAATGTACAAGGAACCTGAGTAGAGACATAAAAGATCCTCTAATGCCGTAGACATGAGCCCACCCTAAAACAAATATTCCATGCCCCTCAACTTTGTCGTATAACTAGACTGCCGTTCCTCTTCTCTTGGCCAGACTTTGGCCTTGCTTCATTTAGGTAAATATGAAATTAGGTTTGTACCAATGGTCCTCGCTGTTAAGCTTAGAAATCCTACACTTTTCATTAGTACAAATAAAATATTTCCGGCATACAGGATATGATGTCACTGACATAAGATTGAGGAGGAGCTTCATCTTATCATTCGCCAGGTCTAAGCTGGATAAGGAAAATCTGGTGAAAGAGGTAATGTTCTGTAAAATTTGAACACTAGCAACGGTCTGGTTCGCTAGCGAATCGTATCCTACGCCTGTTAATGAATTGGCAATGTCCATGCGGGTGACAACGCTGGCAAATTGTGGCTCGCGTTAGCCACTTCACCCTTTAGTGAATCTGCCCCATTGAGACTAAAAGTCTGTACACCTCACTAATGTTATGCAAATCATATCTCTGTATTACTCAAATGGGCAGATTTACTAAAGAGCGAATTGTTGCCAGCGACCACTTCGCAAGGCGAAAATTCGTTAGTTGATAGGATAGCAAAGAAATCCCCCTTATACCTATAGAACTGATATATTTGATTAAATAAATTACGTAAACTTTAAAATCACAAATGCGTTAAGCAAAATTGTTAATATAATGTGCTCGTGCCAGTTAAATTAATAACCTTATGGTTTCAGCGAAGGTTTACTTCATATTATTTATAAGGAAAATTAATAAGTGCTAATTAACTTAATATATAAATATATGCCAATTAATTGTGATACAATTAATATAGAATTCGATTAAATTGATCGCCGATTCTTTTACAGAAATGAATTGGTGAAAATTAAATAAAGTATAAATTGTTGTGAATTCCGTGAATTAATAACATTAATTTGCTACCATAATTGTAAGCTAAACCTGGATTGCAGCATAATTGAAAAGTAAATTTATAGAGGGGTGGAGAAGTCCCGTAAAACTATCTGTTTACTATCTTCGGGACCCCACAAGATTGAGGCTGCTTCACAGGGACTGTGGTCTCACATTTTAACTACCACTTAGATCATCGGAGACTATGCTAAAAAAAACACAAATCCCCATGTGCATGGAAAGGAAAACAGATTTGATTAAAGAGTTAAAAGCCTAAGAACCAGGTAGAATGCGTAATAGATCGAAAGATTCTTGTTAAAAAAGTTCCCCCAATTGTAATTCTAAAAGGTAAAAAATCCTCTGTTAAAAAAGAGCTCTCTTGCCGACGCGCGTTCGTTAACACAATGCTAACTCATTAAAATGCGAAGTTGCATCCTGGGCGCCGAACGCTGGCGACTTTTCACTAGTGATACTTCTTCAGTGCGAGCATCTCATAGTGAAGATTCGCTTGCGTTCGTTTATGCTTTGTAGTGTAACTGCTCACGAATGGGTGACTGGAAGAAGTGATGCGTTTCGTGCTTGTGGCTTTTGTGACTGCAGCCTGTGTGAATATGCAATCTACACTGAGCCTCGTTTGGCGTTTCTCTGCCAATTTACAATAGTGTTCAGGTGATGTCATGCGGTAGTTCTGCAAAATTATCTTGTTCACCTGATAACTGTTACCAGCCCAGTGAAAAGTAAGTGCAACCCTAAAAAGGTTAAATCAAGTTTGCATACTGTATACAATACTACCTAATACTGAAGCACCTATTTCATGTTGCTTAAATTACCTCCATTTAAAGGACAAAGAAAGTGTAAAATAGAATAAGGCTATAAATGCTGTATTTTGTATACTAAACATGAACTTACTGCAGCACAAAGTCTAAACAAACAAATGATTTATGCTGTCATCTTGTAACTTTGTTATGCATCTTTGCAAGACCAAGACTGTGCACATGCTCACTGTGGTATTGGCTGATTAGGGATCGTCATAAATGATCAAAACAGGGAAACAAACAAAGCTGCTTGAGTTGTGCATGGCTGGGAAGTAAGGCGGAGGCTCCCCCAGCTGTCCATAAGTATGATTGTTTCCCTGCCCAGCATTAAGGGACCGTCTGACAATTCCTATCCGCAGAAGTAAATGAAGGGAGAATTTCACTTCATACAGTCAGGTTTCTTATAAAAATGGTACACATTTTTTAATTAAATTATATCGGAGATAGATTTCTTTTTCATTAAAGAAAGTAAAAATGGGATTTTATTTTTTTGCCTTTCCTTGTCTTTTAAGCCGTGCATCTCTCTGGGACTTGTCCAGATGTTTTTGTATTGTGTTACATGTCCCGATGTCTAGCTTGGCACCTTTGCACCCTTTATTCTCGTTGCTACCATCTGTCAGTGCACCTGAATGGGGACTGAAAAAGCTGACATTCTTTCTCTTTGGCTTTCAAAAAAATCCTGCTGAAAAAAAACATGTTTCTGGTAGCTAATACAAATCCTGATACTGGATCCTGTTATATATATATATATATCCCATCTTAGGTTATCTATAAATTTCATTTAAAAGTGGAGAGAATCATAAAACCTGTGAATGTAGATTCCCCTGCTTGAATAATTTAGGTCAATTAAAGATGATTCTGTTAAAATAATCCCCGGTGGCTAACTGACTGCTGCATCCTAAAAATCTGAATATCTCTAATTTACTTCTCTGATCTAACCAATTGTCTTGTCCAAAGCCATATTCGTGAACAGAAACAAAGTTACATGACTGGCTGGAAATGCCAGGAATCATCATACACATTATGTCGTTTTGTACAGCTGGATCTTTTATGGCCCACAAGAGTTCCCCAAAGGATAAATCTAAAGGCTATGAAATTAAAGTGGTGCAACAGCTTTGTTTGCGCAAAGAGAGACCCAATTGTTTGGTTAGCATCCTTAATTCAAACTTTACCAATATACGTTGGTGTAACTAGTCTACTATGGAGAAAGCAGCTTTATTTGAGCATGCCCAGTCACATTCAGGTTCCCTATCCTACAGGATATGGACATGGGATATGGAAGGATTGAGTCTTAGCTCCTTCACATGCAGTTTTTACGGGTGCACATGTTTTGGTTGTTATTCCTCCACCCCATTAGTTATTCCCAGTCTAATACATAATATAAAGGAATAAAGCAATTGCAATAGCTATTTTTTTTTTTTGTTGAGCGTTAGTTCTCCCCTTAAATGTTGGTTTCATCATAAAGTTAAAAATCCCGGTCCATGTAATAACAAAGTTGCTCATAAATGCAGTTACAAATAGCAAACAATCCGCAATCTGTTTTGTCTCTGACATTTTAAAGAGTGAAAACAAAAATGAATTTCTTTAGTGTTATCAAATACATTTTTTGAATTTGAATAGGCTACATTTATTTATGCTATTTTTATCTATAGAAATTTGACATGGTTGTACTTATCAGAAATCAGACTATCCATAACATGTTCACTAGAGAAACAGCACCAGAACCCATGTTATGAACAAAACATTTGTATATGGACATATTTCTTCTGAATGACTGCTACCCCTTTGTACCAACAACGTGGGAAATTGGCTCATATTTCCCAATAGTGCAAAACACCTGTTGTCAGTAATTCTGCTTTTCATTGCGTCATAAATTTGTTTTTACCACCTACCAGAGGAAGGAAAGTGCAATTCACTGTGTTTTGGGTGGGGAGTGGGTATATTTATTTACCCAAGTGAAAATAATCCCTAACTGTGACATGTATGAGCAGTATAGTACAATTTCTAAAGAACATGCCCGGGGGATTTTGCCTGGGATGTCGGTGCAGTGCCGAGATAAAATTCCCTGGGTTGGTGTGGTTTTCAGCAAAGAGGAGTAACGATGTAGAGTCCAGGGAATCTTTCAATATGCACTTTTGTGTATTTCGTTATCTTTTTCCTTAATCTAGATAGATGATGATAGAAAACCTAGAATGATTAATAACCTAGATCAGAGCATCTGTAGGTTTCCCCGATCAACTCAGGGTATTTGTTTCACCATAAATGCTTTGTTTTGAAAGAAAGATGCGTCATCCCCAATCTTGACCTTTTGCTTGTGAGATTAACCTGACCAGAGAACTGGTCAAATTCTGTAGAGAATGTGGTCAGGCCAGGTAGCAACATAAAACCCTTGCAGGCTTTAGCCCTCTTATTTTTTTTACACGCAATACTAAACAATTCTTAAACCATATTTCCATTTTTTTCAGCTTTTAATATTGTCTTCCTTGCGTATGCAACAAAAAATTCATGGGGCTCATTTATAAATCAGGGATAAGTAATATAGTCGAAAATTTTATTTCCTAAAACAATTGATCCAATCCTTTGTCACTACATGCAATAAACATGCAAGTGACTATACTTTTCTTAATACCTTTCCTGCATGAATTATGCTCCTCGGAGCAAGGACATGAACACCATAGAGCAGATTGCCAGTCGGACTACTTGAACACATTCTGACCAACTTGAGAGATGTTTCAGGTTCCCATAAATATGTTCATCAGAAAGAAGATCCAACCTGCTTGGAATCCTTCAGATTGAAGATACTCCTTAGATTTAAGATACTCCTTAAAATATAAGGTTTTTAGAAGCCAACTCAGGGTTGCTTATCTGTATAAAAAAACTCAGATTGAGAGAGAGTGCATTTATAAGATTCATTTAATGCAAATGTCTGAAATGTTAGCCCTAGGGAAGGTTAAAGAAGAAAGTGATTTTACATTTGGGGGTGCCAAAGTTAGGCACCCCCAAGTGACAAGTGAATAGGCGCAGCTGGAAGGCAGGGGGAAGCGGTTCAGGGAAATTAGTCGTCAGGTGATTAGTCGCCAGGTGATTAGTCGCCAGGTGACATATCTCTCCGAATCTTCTCCTGTGAACTAGCCCATAAAGGAGAAGGAAAGGGATTTTATACTGGGGGGTGCTAAATGTTAGGCACCACCAAGTGACTACTTTTACCTACCTGATAGGCTGGTGCCTAACGAGGCGACTTCGGAAAATGCAGCACCGCGTGTGAATAAGCGCAGGCAATTCTTCATTAAAGCAGCTGGAAGGCATGGGGAAGCGGTTCGGGGAGATTAGTCGCCCCAAAGAAGAGGCGAATAGTTGCCAGGAGACAAATCTCCCCGAATCTTCTTGTATGGACTAACCCTAAGGGTGGTGACACATGCTACTACTTGGGAAGATTAGTTGCCCCGCAACAAATCGCCTCTTCTTCAGGCTACTAATCTCCCCTAAATGACTTCCTGTCAGCTAGATTGTAAATTGTTGGCGGAATGGCATTCGAAACGCTTCGTTTTCTGAAGTCACGCGAAGTTGCCTCATGAGGAGTTCTAAGAGTGGTCAGAATGCTGATGTTTTCTTCAGAACAAAACAATGGGAGAAATATCTGAACTTTCCTCTATTTCCCACTTCAGTCTTTTATCTTTTTCTGTAATATCTACAGTACATGATTATTTATGGTATGGTTCTACCCATGTAAACAACACTGCCCTTTTGCACTGGATGTGAAATCCTCAAAACAATCTACACTGGTGCCTTCCTGGATTTTAGCTAAAGTCTTTGTCACCTAGAGGTATGTATAGATGTCTATGTCCAAATCAATCATGCATGGGCTTACTTTGAGAAAAGATAATTACTGATGCAGTGTTTAATCTTCATTTCTAATCTCTTTACCAGGCCTGTTTTTGTTTTTGCATATTTATGATCCAATGGACAGACATTGCACAACTCAGAGTCAAATATACACACTTCACATTTGTATACAAATAGATACATGGACATACACACAGAAAGCCACAATGCTATAACATTATAATACATGATCATTCAGGATATATGAAAAAGCATTCCAATGGAGTTTCTGCTACAGAGCTGCATTTGAACTATGATTCACAAGGCATAGAAGGAAACCATTCCAGCAAGACTTTAGGTCAGGGTTTTAGCTTTATACAAGAACTGTAGTTGTTTTCTCCAAACAATATCTTTCTTTGTTGTTTGAGTGAAATACCAAGACTCACAGATTTTTTCTTATTATCTTAAATAAAAAGTGACTGCTTAATTCCACACCTTTGAGATGTACAGCAATACGACACGTCCCATTGTATTTGTCTCTTTGTTATTCGCTGCACCATGAAGCCTTTTTTTTATCCATGTTTGATGACTATGGGTTAGAAGACACTCAACTCAATAACAAAAAAAAAAACGATGAGAGAAAGGTTTGTAAGCTTTGCCTCATTATACAGTTGCAGAGAAGCTAGAGAAACTCGTTCAAAAGAGGAATGGTGTTCTTTATTATATGCCTACACTGTTGACATTTAATGGCTGCAAATTTATTCCATTTTTTAAAACTGAAATACACAGCTTGGGTGTACCACTTTGACACAAAAAACAAGTTGTTAAATAATAGGGTGGTCCTTGTTTTGTCTTCTATGACCTTAACTGAAGTGGGGGCTGGCCTGAATTATTGAAATAGTTTTCCCAATGATCAAGGAATGAATACTTTAAACCATGCTGATTGGCTTTCAGTTCAAGCAAGTCCACGTTCAAGCAATGCTTTTCCCTCACACAAGAGTCTAGAAAGTTTCCATTTGTCATTTTCAGGCAGAACAAAATGGAAAGCTTTGCTTACTACACCAAACATGTTTAAACATAAAGATGTTTAATATAAGTAGCCCCAGATTTTCCTGTATATCTCCTCATAGCACTCATAGCGGTTTCTTATCTGGGCTACCTAAATATCCTTAGGTCCTTCTCCTTCAACAATTTGCCCAAGCCAGTCCCATATAGGGCATATGTATAAGGGATGGAGGCTTCACAAGTCAAAACATTTTATGTTGTATTAAGTACATGTGAGGATCATGTTGTAACATCCCAAGGAAGCACTGTACACAGCTCTTAGCTATGGTGTACTAATTCATTTAATGCTGGCTGAATTAAAAAATGATGAATTTTATGCATCCCACGAGGCAATTTCCAACTTGTGAATAGGCACAGGAGACTTTTCATTTTAGCGGGCGCAAGACACAGGTAAACAATTGAGGGAGATGTCGCCCCAAAGAAGCGGTGATTAGTCGCCAGGCAAAAAATCTCCCTGACTTTTCCCATGTGGACTAGCCCTAAATGTTTTCAAAAAACTTTTTCTATACCATGGCATTTCTAGCAAAAACAACAGCTAGCCCTTGAGAACGCTACAGATTAGTCACTGGGTGAAAACTGATCTGATTTTAGTAAGATATCAGAGTGACATTTCGTAACAGACTTTTCCAGTTTACGTTTAATCTGAAAAATATCCAGACAGTCTCTCTGCAATGTCAGAAGACCCTGACCAAGTGGCAGAACCTGTTCAAGGAACCAAGAAAACAGCTTGCATTTAAAGGTCAGACTAAAACAGGGATTGCTCATGCAGACATACTCAATATGTGACGTCCTTTACTGACTGAACAATCCTCATGCAATAATATAGGAATGCTTAAGGTATATGACTATACTAACTAAGCTAGAGACCTAGAAAGTAATAAAAAGCAAACTGAATCCTGAATAAATATAATATCTTGGGCCAAAGGAAAGCAAGCAACTGCCATACCCACCCGGTCAACCACTAATCAGTCCTGAACCCATAACTGGTAATTACATAATGTGACCAGTGACAGCATTCACTAATTATGCAAATACCATTTCATGCTAGAAAACAACCCAGCTCACTTTTAACCATAACCAATCAATAGCTTATATTACCTGGTAGGACATTACTGATTTCCATCACATTGATGTGGAAACCAGATTTCCTCAAATCTCAGTTGAGGTTCTCATGCCTCCTCTAAAAAAAAAAAATCACTAAATAAATCTTTGCACTCACCTTGTATTTGCTGGTGCTTGCTGTTAATATCATCTCCGTGTTTTCTCATGTGGTAATAGTTCTGTTTGTCTTCTCTGATCCCTTATTAAACACTTGCAAAACTTTATTCTAAACATTTGTTTAATGATAAATGATTCTAGACAGCATGGCATCCGAATTCTTGTAACAAAAGGCTACATGCGTGTTGAAGGATAGGATTATAGAGGCAATAACAGCTGTCTGTTTATTCTAACTGACACTACAATGCTCTTTTTAGTAAGGGCATTAAAGTGCATTATGTGCTTATTACATTTATTAAACATGACCAATTAGTTTGACAAAAACAAATCACAAGGTGACATTACCATGAGCTAACTGGATGTCATGTTATGTCAGCCTTGATAAAAACTATAAATAGATAGTAACAGTAGTGCAATTTGCCTTTCCCAACCATCCTGCATCACTTTACTACTACTTCCTCCCTCGGCCACTAATGGATTGATCAATTGATAAAATAGCATAGATATAGGACAGAATGCTGGTCTTTACCAAAGAAAGCTCTGTGTGCTCTATGTCCCAAAGTTGGCTTCTGCCCCAACACAGAAACACAGGTTTCTTTGTGTAATACACTACACGGATATAGCCTGATCTTAAAGGAACAATTTGGTGTAAGAACAAAAACTGGGTAAATAGACAGGCTGTGCAAAATTTTAAATGTTTCTAATATAGTTAGTTATATTCTGCAACAATTGTAACCAGGAAAGGAAACTGCAACTTAAAGGGGTGGTTCACCTTCAAGTTAACTTTTAGTACATTGTAGAAGGACCAATTCTAAGAAACGTTTTAATTGGTCTTCATTATTTATTTTTCATAGTTTCATAGTATTTTCTTCTGTTTCTTTGCAGCTTTCAAATGGGGGTCACTGACACCATCTAAAAACAAATGCTCTGTAAGGCTACAGATTTATTGTTATTGCCACTTTTTATTACTTATCATTCTATTCAGTCCATCTCCTATTCATATTCCAGTCTCTTATTCAAATCAGTGTGGGGTTGCTAGGTTAATTTGTTCCCTAGAAACCAAATTGCTGACACTGCAAACTAGAGAGCCGCCGAATAAAAAGCTAAATAACTCAAAAACCACAAAAAATTAACAAGTGGAGGCAAACATTGATTTAGTCCGGTATTCAGGGCTTAATGCCCGTAGTACAACAAGTCCTTCTATCCGCTCCCTCCCTTCCAATCAACACCCCATAAGCCGTGACCTGCCTGACTACGTGGGGACAAGGTGGGAGCTAGGCACCCCACCGTCCACCTATGCCGCCCAACGCGTTTCGCCGACTGACTCGGCTTTTTCAGGGGCATAAGTGGTGAGCGCTTCACTGTACAAATTTGAAATAGCGGCCATATTTTTCTTACATCACAGTCTCACGAGATTCTGTCAACCGTGATCCCCGAGACGTTCATTGCAATTACTGGCATATTTATATGTGTGGCAACTGCCAAGCATGCCCATTTATTGAAAAGACTAAATATATATATATATAAACTGTATATGGTAGAACTGACATTGAAAAATTCACACTTTCCCATTTTATTAACTGTAAAACAATGGGGGTGGTATATATTATGAAATGCAAATGCGGGAAGATATATGTGGGTAAAACCCGCAGAGAATTCAGGCGCAGGATACTCGAACATGTGGGGGACGTGCGTAATAAACAAAATACTTCGGTAGCCAATCATATTAATGAAGTCCATGATGGGGACGTGAAATTGCATGAAATTTATGGCAGCTGAACATTTTAAACCAACTGCTAGAATTGGGGATATAGATAAGAAACTTCTCCAATGTGAGGCTGTCAATTTATTTCCCCAAATGGTATGAATGAAGGATCTACCTTTAAGCCTTTCCTGTAAGCATGTGTAACAAAATTAATAACGATAGAAATGAAAACATAGTACTCATATGGTTGTCATATTGCTACCAATGTAACATTATTCTCCTCCTCGTTGTGGAAAACCACACAATTATGATACTTTCTATGGCTATGCACACTTGTAATTTTGAAGCTAACACTGGCACTGGAATATGCCAGTACTTGCAATGAACGAATTGTCAGCAGTGACCACTTTGCACACTTCGCCAGGTGAAAATTTGTTACCACTACGCTAATTCACTAAAATGTTTGCGTCCTGGGTGCCGAACGCTGACTACTTTTCGCTAAGTATACTTCTCCAGTGCAAGCATTTCATAGTGAAGATTCACTAGCATTCGTTGCCTAATGAAAAGTCGCTAGTGATCTTACACTTAGGTCAATTTGAATTGGGTGGGTTGTATGGATATCTTTATTAGAGATGTTGGTGCAAATGCTTCAAGTGGCCACTTTTTATTACAAATGTCCAAGGAACCTCACTAAAGACAAAAGAGATCCTCTAATGCCCTACACATGAGCCCACTGTAAAATGAATGTTCCATGCCCCTCAAATGTCTGGGGGAAAATTTTAACCCAAAAAAGTTTAGGATTTTTGCCGGCAATCCCACTTAAAAGAGGATGTTGCCAGCATTTTTACAACTTTAATGCATTTCCAGCAGACCGGATATGATATAACTGACATCAGATTGAGGAAGATCTAGCGTCATTTTATCAGTTTGCCTGGTCTGAGGTGGCAAAGTCAACTTTGGCGAAAGAGGCAACGTTCAGTAAACTTTGCACTTTGTGCAGTAATGACCATTCGCCAGAACCAAAAGTTGCCAAGCGATAGAGTGCGAACACAGTCTCTTTCTCTAGCGAATTGTCGCCCGCGTCTGTTAGTGATTGGTGATGTCCCTGCAGATGGGATTTCTGCCAAAAAGTTGGTAGCATTAGCCACTTCACCCTTTAGTGAATCTGTCCCTATGTTTTAGTAGAGTTGGTGTAAAGGACACACTCAATCTTCCTTACAACTGGTATTGCTTCTAGTTTAGTACTTTCTAGATGTCCTATATAGGCCAGTAGAGACCAAATAGCCACACACTTCAGATATGAATATGGCTTCCTAAGTGATTTACAGATACATGTTTAATATGCATATCCACATCTGCTGTTTAGTGAGCTATCCTAAATATACACTTACACAGTAAAGCTTTGGGGGGAAAAGTCATTTTGATCTCTCTGTAACGGACTGAAAAAAGCTTTCATCATTACTGCCTGAGTCAGCCCTGGAGGTGAAAGCATCTCTTTCAGCACTGATTATCACAGATGTTGCCACACATGAGCAAAGAACTGTGCTGCTGCTGCAATAAGAAGAAGAGCCAGGGTAGAAATCGGTTTTATTTAAAGTGATAGTGTCATCCCAAATAGGTATATATCTACACAGTATATATATATATATATATATATATATACTCAATATGTTGGCACTATGGAAATAAATGTTAATAATATTAATAAATATATATACTTAAGCAGATGCAGGGAATTCAAGGTTAGAATCATACTTAGGGCCACAGTCCTACAAGGTAGCAGTGGTACAAAACATTGGGCTACATATTTACAAGGCACCAGTGGTAACCAGATACAGAAGATATTGTAGTTACATGTGTATATCATTATTTATATAATGCTACTGACATGGGGTGTCTTGATGTACTTTTTTGTTAGGGCCCCTGATATCTTGTGGGTACATTTCTTTATTCTAGCAGTCTTTGCCTTTCTTGGGCTTCCTCCTTGATGCTTTCTACTTCTTAAAAAATTTCCATCCGTGGGAAAGGTTGGTTTTATGATTTTATTATCCTTTTCTCTGTAACAGTGCTTGTGGTAAGAAAATAAGCATTCCCCTTTTTACTAAAAAGAAAAGAAAATTATGTTAAAAAAACTTATGAAAAAAGAAGCATTATGTTGTACTGTAGGTTCAATTATGTAGAAACCCATTATCCAGAGAGCTCTGAATTACAAGAAGGTCATCTTCCATGGACTCCATTTTAATCAAATAGTTGACAGTTTTAAAAATGATTCCCTTTTCCCCTGTACTAATGAAATAGTACCCAGTACTTGATCCCAACTAAGTTATAATTAATCCTTAATGAAGGCAAAACAATCCTATTGCGTTTAAGGTTTAAAGGCAGAGACACAGTGAAGATTCAGTGAGATTTAGTCATCTGGCAACTAACTGACTCTTCTTCAGGCGACTAATCTCCTCAACAAGCCTTAGCAGCCGTAAATTTAGATTCTAGCCGGCGGGATGGCACTCGTTTTCTGAAGTTGTCTGAAGTTTTCTCTTGAGGCAAGTTCGGGGTGACTTTGGAAAACAAAGCACTCCAAGTGCCATCCCACCAGAGATTTAGATTTTAGCCGTCAGGAAGGCTTTTCGGGGATATTAGTCGACCGAAGAAGAGGCAACAACTAAATCACCCTGAATCTTCACATGTGCCTCTGCCCTAAATGTTAGAAGACTTAAAGGGAAACTGTCATGGGAAAACATGTTTTTTTCAAAACGCATCAGTTAATAGTGCTGCTCCAGTAGACTTCTGCACTGAAATCAATTTTTCAAAAGAGCAAACAGATTTTTTTATATTCTGTTTTAAAATCTTACATGGGGCTAGCCATTTTGTCAATTTCCCAGCTGCCCCTGGTCATGTGACTTGTGCCAGCACTTTAGGAGGGAACTGCTTTCTGGCAGGCTCAATGTAACTAAATAGTACGCAGCGGGACATGGATTTTGCAACTGAGTGCTGTTCTTAGATCTACCAGGCAGCTGTTATCTTGTGTTAAGTCACATGACTTGGGGCAGCTGGGAAATTGACAATATGTCGAGCCCCATGTCAGATTTCAAAACAAAATATAAAAAAATCTGTTTGCTCTTTTGAGAAATTAATTCCAGTGCAGAATTCTTCTGGAACAGCACTATTAACTGATGAATTTTGAAAAAAAAAATTTTTCCATGACAGGATCCCTTTAAGGTATGGAGATACAAATGATGGAGAGATCCTGGAAAACCCTGTACTATGTTGGTTTACAGGCTTATACAGTATTTCTCCCTGCTAAGAACAGGAGACATACATGCCATGAATTCCAGGTTACTAGCAAGATCAATGGATATACCACAAACATACGGTTAAGCAAAGAGGGCATCCGTTATTGCGTTCCCTGCAGTCATACACAGTACAATCAGCTCAATTTTATTATTAGAAAAATACAATTAATGAAACATTGAATCCATTATGTAGCTATGTCAGTTCCTCTTTTAAATAAGCATCAACTTGAAACAACTACTGTCTGACAATGACACATTTGTAGTTGTGGTAAATGATCCCCCTCAGCTATATCATTTGGTTATGTGAAAGGGCAGCCATCTTTTGGTCTTCCTGCTGTTACTAAGCAACTGCTCTTACATTTCACTCACCAACAGCTGCCTGCCACTCACAGGGGTGCACACATTTACTGGCTCGGCTTGCCTTCAGTCTTGGTTATAAAAATACATGAGATCCTGCTCAAGTTGATTACTGGTAATCTCTATATAAACAAGGATGGATTTCTATGACTCACCAATACTGCTGCTGTTGTTAGTACTCCCCCCCCAGCAAACGTGAGAGCAGAGGGGAGTTGGGAAATTAAACAAAGTGTCCCATAGTTACTGTTACTAAGGGGCCCTGTTCTTATGGGTTTGCGTGTCTCTTTGTGTTTTTTTATACAAGCTACCTGCTCATTGGAGACAGAAAATCAATAATATAAAATACATAGTGAATGCCAGTATGGAAATTGATACACAATACATGTCATACATGTGTAAATATAAATACATATTTCTAATGGATATGATCAACTATAGTTTTCATCTTTATGTCACCCCTGAATATATCATTTTTTAAATTCTCATTTCTACTTCATATTATACAGACTGTACCTCAGCAATCCAATAATGCTTTAGGAATCATATATTATGATTTTTACAAAGTGCAGGGCAGGCTGCAAAGTGCAACCAACTGCATTGTGCCTGCCAGTCTCCCTCTCTGCACCCTGCCACAGGTTCATGGTGCAAATTGCAGTAATATCACAGTCACATGCACTAAGGAGAGTGATTTTGCTCCCCTTAGTATACTAAAGGGCGAAGTGGCCGTCAATAGCGAAATGTCACCAGAAATACCATCCACAGGGACATCGCCAATTTAGTAACAGGCTTGGAGGACCATTCCCTAGCGAAAGAGTTGATCTTTCGCACCTTATTGCCAGGCAAACGATCGTTACTCCTCAAATTCACTAAAGTGCGTTTTTTTACAGAATATTACCTCTTTTACCAGAGTTTCCTTTGCAAGCTTAGACCTTGCAAACTGATACATTAAAGCTACAGTACATCCTCCTCAATCTTATGTCAGTGACATCATATTCTGTATGTTCAAAAAAGTTAGCAAAAATTATAAAAAATGTTCGCTATGTAGTGCTGACGAATTTACGCTAGCGAAACTTCGCCAGCGTTCAGCAGCAGAGATGTAACTTCACATTGTGGTAGCAAATTAACTGCTGGTGAAGTGTGGTGAAGCCTTTGCAGGTGAAGACTTGCCCTTTAGTGAATTTGGACTTGGACTTGGAACTAGGACTTGTGTCAGGAGCATTTGTTATCAGCCCCTATTAAGGATAGAGACGGGAGCCAGAAGGGCACTGCACAGAGAGTGTCAGGAGGCTCAACTAGTCCTGTCCTTACCACCTGCCCAGTGTTCCCTGATGCAGGCTACACTAGCTCCTCTGAATGGGCCTCCTATTGTGTCATTGAGAGGAGAGAAGTACGGGGTAGGTAGTGGGGTGGAATGGATACATACATGCCTCCCCCTGCCCAATTGTCTCTTAATTCATTTTGCATTCCGCTGAAACAAAGTGCAGAGATCTATAGCTACAGGTATGGGACCTATTATACAGAATCATCAGGACCTGTGGCTTTCTGGATCCATAATTTGGACTACTAGAAAATCGTGTAAACATTAAATAAACCCAAAAGACTGGTTTTACTTCCAATAAGGATTAAATATATCTTAGTGGGATCAAGTACAAGCAACTGTTTTATTATTACAGATAAAAAGGAAATCATTTTTACATTTTTGGATTATAATGGAGTCTATGGGAGACAGGCTTTCCATAATTTGGAACGGGTTTCCAGATAACCGATCACATACCTGTATTTTCACAATTCCCCATGCAATGTTAAAATGGCAGCCACGTTTTTGTAGTTTGCACACTGCATGGGGAATTGTAAATGACCCCTGTTAACTTCAATGGGGGAAATAGTAATATGCAGGAACAAAATAAGCTGCACCTCATTCTAAGGCTAAGGCCAGACGGGGAGATTCGGGGGAATTTTCTCGCCTGGCGACTTCTCGCCGCGACTTGTAGCCCCCGAACCTCCCCGAATAGCCACTTACCTAAGCGCACCGGCGTTGCTTGAAAACGCCGGCGCGTATCCACACGGAGCGGCGCGCTTTTTGAAATTGCTCCGAATTGCCTGGCGAGGCCCCCGAATCTCCCCGTCTGGCCTAGCCCTTAGTGGTAGTCAGTAGTAGTAGTAGTCCCCATTTTGCATGACAGAAAGGACTAGGGCAGCTCATTTAATGCACATTGCAGGTATAAACTGTATGCATCATATGGGTTTTGTTGGTGACAATGAACTGTGTTCTCACACAATTAGATGGTGAATATTTGTGGACTGTTACTTAATTTAGTCTTTTAGTCAGGTCTGGACTGGGAATTAAAATAGGCCCTGGCATTTCAGGTACATAGAGGCCCAATCAGCCCACACAGAGGCCCAAACAGCCCCTACCAGCCCACTAAATACTGACTTTCTATGGCACCTTATAGCAGCCCCTCTGGCTTTTGGCAGAACCCTCAGCTTGCCAGTCCGGGTCTGCAGTTAGTTAGTCATCGCCAAATCATGTCTAGGATGTTTTGTTACATTCTTGCAGGCAATTTCCATAATAGTGAATGTGGGAAATCTTAGGCATTCGTGCCCTTGTCTATGGAGCTACCAATCAGCATGGAGAAAAAAAGCTCAAAACTGCATCTTGTGAAAGTCGGCTAGATGTCGATCGGGCAGGATTAAAAATTCCGTCGGATCACGGCCGCATCTTTTCGTTGATGCGGTCCCGCGATCCGACCGCCCGTAGTGATCCGAACGTTGGGCCCTAGGGCCCATGATCGGATCAGCCCGATATCGCCCACCTCAAAGTCGGCATATCGGGGAGAGATCCGCTCGTTTGGCAACATCGCCAAACGAGCGGATCTCTTCGTGTATGGCCACCTTTAGGGAAGTCCGACCAATCTGTCAAATTATGGTGCGGTTAAGATGGCCATAGACGTAAAGATTTTTGAAATATCCAATTGTTATCGTGAGACCATGATTGTCTCAAAACGATCGATGTGTCCATCAACTAAAAAGACCATTTCAGGCGATATTGCCAGCAAAACTGAAGGATCGCAGCCTGCTTGGCCCTGCAAACATAGGTAGATTGCATGAGGACCGATAAAGATTTTCTAATCTGGCCGATCAATCATCAGACCGATGTCGGACGAAAAATCGTAAGATGAACGATAGTTGGTATCCCACTAACCGCACGATAATTTGACAGATTGGTCGGACTTCCCTAAGATCGGTCGTTCGGCAGGGAAAGATTGTTTATGGGGAGCTTTAGTGGGATACAAACGATCGTACATCTTACGATTTTTCGTCCGGCATCGGTCTGAAGATTGATCGGCCGGTTAGAAAATCTTTATCGGTCCCCATGCAATCTACCTATGTTTGCAGGGCAAAGCAGGCTGCGATCCTTCAGTTTTACTGGCAATATCGCCTGAAATGGTCTTTTTAGTTGATGGACACATCGTACATTTAAACTATCGTTCTGAGACGATCGTGGTCTCACGATAACCATTGGATCTTTCAAAAATCTTTATGTCTATGGCCATCTTAAAACTAGCTACTCACCCAACCGAGTCCCAGATTCTTAAATTACTTCCATCTAGGGAGGTGTTAGGGATAGTTTGTTAGAGAGGTTGAGACATAAGAGAGACAGATGGACACATGAGTAGACTCATGACTAGACTAAGCATGCACAAAATACAGGATTTGATTTGAAACCCAGCACGTTTTTTGGGGGGAGTTTGAGCAGACCTAAGTGATCAGCCAATCCAAATTCAAACCCTTAAAGCCATGTAAAAGTTCCCAGATCATACATTTTTTTCTCAAATTTGATTAGGGTTTCTGAAAAACTGAACTGGGGTTTGGAATAGGCTAAATCTTAAATGGGGGATTTGCTATTCATCTGGATTCAGTGCATTCCTAAGACATATATATATATGAGTACATATATGTATATAAGTATACAAAGATAGACAGACAGATGATGGCAGTGGCAAAACGCATTAACAGTGATTACAAGAGCAGAGGATTCTGGGGGAATAGTGCACTTTGTAGTCATAATTACGGTCCTTAGATATGAAAGTGCTAGAGTCTTAGAAGAAAGGAGACATTATAAGAAAGCCATTATAAGAAAAAAATGTAATACATGGAAAGGGGAAAAGGCATTTCAATATATTTCAGAATTCAACAGGAATCAAGCTGAGGGCTGTGCTAAAGGAGTTTGCATACACCTTTCAGTGAGAGTGGAATATATAGTGCTTGATGTTCTACTTTGCAGGGATTGAAAGAGAAGAGATGGGAGGCTAGGCATTAGGAAATTACTGTAGTCAGCATGGAAAATGATGAAGACAGGTTTAAGAGTGAAGAATGAGAGGTATGTATTTGTCATGCTGTGAAAGGCAGAAAACTGGATTTCACGAATAGAGGGGCCCATCCATTTATTATGAAACGCCATGGCAGGAGTTTTATTTTTTGCAGAGTACAATGACAAATCCCTTTGATGGTTTTTGTTTTTTTATTTTACAAAGTAGTTTTTTTTTTCAGTGTTTCTGTTGATTCTCATAAATTCCCAGTTGATTTATCTTCTGTTATTCTGTTTGATTTCTTAATGACCCATACACGAATGTATCAGGATTAGACTAAGCACTGCTAATGATCCTAAAGACTAAACAGGACTTTTGTTTGTTTGTTTTGTTTTAATCACTTGTGATGTGAAATAAGAACGAATAATGAGCATTCAATAAAAGCCCATTGTTAAATGCGAAGCAGTTAGCAACAGGGCATGAGTCTAGGCCACCAATTTTGTTAGATAAGGGATTCATGCACTGTCATAAAAGATTCATTGCAGCGAGGTAAACATGCATGAAAAGTCTTTTGGCACCTAACTGGCAAGATAGCACCAATTATATACTGTGCACCCTTACTCTTTACAGCAATACAGTAGGATACAACAGCTAAGAGATGAGATATTGAGCGCCAGTAAGTATATATAGGCAGGATAAACACAATTAAGTGTGCATTTGGGTCATTTGTTTACATAGAACCAGGTACAAATGTTGGCTCTCTAACTACCTCTCAGCCTGTCCTTCACAAATTCAGCACTGCAATTTTGTACCATTTTGTCTGGCTCAGGGCAGGTGCAAAATAATGCCTTATTCTGTACTTTGACCCTTTCTTTGCATATTCATAATGGAGGACAGTAATTAGAGGAACTGCTGGCATAGATAAAATGACGCAAGCAGAGTTCATAAATGACAGTCCAAAGCTTCTTATGGCAGAAAACTAATAGGCCAGTCCAGGCCCAAATCCCAGGGGGGGGTGGACTTAGCACATGATGAGGGCAGGCTTGGGATGTATATAATTTATAGACAGAATAAAGAGGAAGCTCAATAACTGAGCTGTCACCTGTAAATTCGAGAATAACTGGAACTAGGTGTAAGAAACTTACCCTAGTGGGGGGATGGCGGGGACGCCCGTCGCAACTTCTTTTGACGCTGGCGCCGATTCATTAGGGCGCGCGCAACGCACTTCTGGGATTTTTACAGAGCGCCATCACATCAGCATGCATTGACTCGAAATTCAAAGTATTTAAAGGGACATTCTGGAATTTCATATTGCTCGTTATAGGTTCTGCTTGTCTGTTCCTGGTGCCTTGTGCTTTTCTGCTTTCTGATCTCCTGTTGTGACGCCTGCCAGCCTGACTACTCCTGACTTCTGTGATCCTGACCTTGGCTTGTGACCCAACTATTCTACATTCTGTATTCCGACCCTGCCTGCCTGACCATTCTGATTTGCTCTCCTGGTTTTGACCCCTGCCTGTTATCTGGTTCCGAACCTGCCTGATTCCTCTGCTAGTCTTCCTGGTTTTGACTTTGTCCTGTCTGACTCCGTCTGTGTTCTGCCTGTCCCGACCCCGCCTGATCTGACTACGTTATCTGCTTCTTGACCAGTGACCTTCTGCCCAAAGACTCTGTCTACAGTTGTGCCCCTTTGCTTGTCTAGAACCCCTCGCCTTGAACCTCTCGTTTTTAAGACCTGGCTGCATCCGATTAGCTGAAGGCTCCTCCTGAGGTGAAAGGCGGCTGTTCTAGGCAGAAGTATGAGACCAGGGTGCTTGGCATTGGTTCTAGATTTAGGGAACCAACCATTACACTAGGTTCTGGATCATGCTCAGAGTTAATTGCTTCCTTTAGTGATCAAATTTTGTTTTTCAGTGCTAATCGCTAATACCAGGTGACCTGCACCTGCAGCACTTTCCATCCAAGTTAAAGTGTACCCCAGCAGACAGTACATTTACAAAAATGTAAAAGTTTCATGTACTGTAACTGAGCATGGTCTTAAGTAAAAGTCAAAATCACACTGAAACTGGAAAAAAAAATATTTGTCCCCTACATTATGTAGCTTTGAGGCTGTACTAGGTGAAAGTTCTGGGTCTGGGACCTGTTATCCAGAATGCTTGGGACCTGGGGTATTCTGGATAATGAATTAAGATCTTCTATACCTGAAGCCTACTAGAAAATCATGTAAACATTAAATAAACCCAATAACATGGTTTCAATAAGGATTAGTTATATCTAATTTTTAAAACTTGGGATTATAATGGAGTCTATGGGAGAGGGACTTTCCATAATTCAGAGCTCTATGTGTAACAGGTTTCCAGATAATATCTGTACAGGGACATAATAGGATTAAGGGATTAAATACCAGTTTTGACATTTACTTAAAATAAAAAACTGATAATTGTTGTCTTGGAAGGAGAGACCTAGACTAAATAGTACAGTAGACAGAAATATTTATTCTACATATGCAGTAATTGCCAGATACAATGGCAGTTTCCTCTCCCTTCTCTGAATAATACAAATAGATGGTTAAAACTGATCCAGTGTGTGAAGCAAAAAAGACATGTTGTTACGCAGCCTGATGTTAACTGAGTAGGTTCTGCACTCCTGCTGCTTTGATCTTACATTTTTCTTTCCATCTACAAGTCCACATGCTGGCACCGCAACTGGCAGTAAATGAAAATACTTTTTAGGAGTGAAGGAGCTTGGCAGTCCAATTGAAAGGCATTGTGCCAAAGAGATGCAGTTCCCTGTAAGTTAAAAGTCAACCAGTTCTGGGTCCGGCGGTTGGGGACCCCTACTATAAGGTATATGCATTATCATGTAAATATTTGTTAAGTTTAAATACATTTTACAACTATAGTAGAACTGGTTAATGGTCGTTGCACTCAATATTTAATTTTTTTTTAAATACATTTGCTCTAATTTTCCCTAAATGACTATCCTTACACAACTTTTAAAACGGCATGGTGACTTTTATGCATATATTTTTTACAAGGGGAATATTAGTTCTTTTAATAGGCATTGTTATGTATTCCCTGTGTATCAACTGTTTCTTACAAATAAGTCCCACACAGGATTGTTAGCCCCTTCTCACAATCCTGCTTTTAGTGCTTCTATTCCCAGTCAATAAACTTTTGCATGCCACTCATTCTAGCCATGTATTGTGCAATGTGCATGTTTTGGACACTTTTTGATAATGTCTGGTTGTTGCACCAGCTTTGGTGGAAGAGTCAAGAGACAAAGTAAGGAACTGCTGTAACTGAGGGATGGACTGAACAATGTAGTAGACTTGTGTAAACAATATAATAGCAACCCACAAGACATATAATATTATATATGTCACTCTGTGCCATGATAAGGATACCTTTCATGGGCTCTTGAGTGCACTGTTTGGACATTATGGTGGGCTAGGAAGTGAAATCAATGAAATAGCACATTATTTTAGAGATAGGAATATGACTTATCCAACACAAGACTAGCCAGAAGGAGTATATGATTTACAAATGCATAATGAAATAACAGCCAAAGAATTAAGAAAGGACCCCACAAATCTTGCAGAATAAAAGTAGGTTAGAAAATCATTAATTTAGGAACTACTGAACTACTGCCTGTAGTCATGGGTAAATGGTTATAGCAGCATAGGACTACAGAGACCAGTCATTTGGAAAAGCAACCATTCTAATTAGTTATAACTCAGTATATGGAATAATATCCCTGTGGCTTTCACACTAATGGACTTTATACATGGTTACTTCATGCAGAAATGAACCTCAAAGCTTTAGGGAAAGAGGAAATGAACCGGCCATACTCAAGTGCCTCCAGTAGTGTGATATCATAAGGGTGCTTGCTGTATATGCCAATTAGGGATGCACCGAATCCAGGATTCGGTTCGGGATTCGGCCAGGATTCGGCCTTTATCAGCAGGATTCGGATTCGGCCGAATCCTTCTGCCTGGCCGAACCGAATCCGAATCCTAATTTGCATATGCAAATTAGGGCCAGGGAGCTAAATCACGTGACTTTTTGGCACAAAACAAGGAAGTAAAAAATGTTTTCCCCTTCCCACCCATAATTTGCATATGCAAATTAGGGTTCGGATTCGGTTCGGTATTCGGCCAAATCTTTCGGGAAGGATTCGGGGGTTCGGCCGAATCCAGAATACTGGATTCGTTGCATCCCTAGTGCCAATAGAGATTATTGGCTCTTGTCTAATTATTTCTGAAATGTATGGTATAAAATCCGATGTGTAACTACAGAGGAAGCAGATCTTGCGACTGCAGGTCGGCCCAGGAGGTATAGGGGCCACAAGGCAATAATTAATGTGTAATTTTAATTTATATTGGTAAAACAGGACAACCTCTGGATATTTTGGGGGCCCTAAAACTATTTTTGCTGTGGGGCCCAGTAACATCTAGTTACACCACTGCTTCATATTAACATTTTGTATTTATAGCAAGAAAAGCCCCATAACATTTCACCCTCAGTTAAACCCTTTACCCTTTAGTGTTATATGGATATTAACATACATTCAAATGTTTATTCTGATGTAGAAATGTATAAGCAGCTCGCTTACCAATATTATGCAGACAGACTCTGCTGTTATTATAAATAAGAGAAATTAATTGCCAGGGTTGCATATAATTTTAACATTATAATATAAAACATTTATATGTTATTCTAATGTATATAATTACTGGACCTAGCTCTAAATTATAACTATATAAACAGTCTGCAAAAGTGCAATGTCCACTTATTTTTTCAACCGCCAGCTAACCTGACTTGTGTTCATTATCACACTCTTACCTTTTCCACAATTTTTGTAACTAAGGGCCAGATTTAGTTCATTGAGAAAAAAAGGTTTATAACGTGAAAATTCATGGATGAGATTCCATTTGAGATCAGGTCGAAGGGAGGGTTTCCCCCTCCCAAATGGTGATACTGTTGGTAGCATAATAAAAGGGGTAAGCTCCCCAACTGCAAATAAATGTATTGTATGTGTGCGGATCCGTTCAAAAATCGTCTGCTGTTGCTAAGGGACCCGGCCTAGTCAACGTACGGCCAGCACCACCAGTGCAGTGGAAGTGAAGTGCAGGTGTGTGGTGGATTTATCACATTAATTCAAAGAAAGCAGTCAGCAAAGAGATCCCCAGCATATTATCCAGTGAAAGCAATGAGAAATAGCATACCTGCACAAACATGTAATCTTCTTATTCACATGAAGTGAGGGCAAAAGCAACGGCATAGAATCCTTACCACATTATACAGTGACATCATCAGGGAATTGAAAAGAGCATTGGATAATGGAATAGCATCTTCAGCATATAAAACAAAACCAAGCCCAAATATCAGTAACTACAGTACATTGTACAGTGAGAGAAATAGTACAATATAAAGCTGTTACTAAAAAGGTAAAGTGCAAACATCCAGTGCACACAATGTAGAAAGGATTACCATAATGGTAGTGTAAGGGTGGGTGCCACAACTACATGTATTACTTGTACACTTACCAATTTCCCTAAAATGTTGCAAACCCTTGTTTGTTAAATTGTTGTTCTTTATACATTAATGTAAAGTGCTGTGTAACTTGATGGCACTGTATAAATAAAGGATGTTGATGAGGAGGATAATAGTGGCAAAAAGTACACCAGGGGGCAGATTTACTAAGGGCTGAATTTTCGAAGGCTATTTGCCCTCGAATTCGATCCTTCTACAATTTTCAAATGAGAATTCGAAAAAAACGTAGTAAAATTCGATGGTTTTTGGCCGTTATTCAATTTCTTGATAAAATCGTACGTTCAAACAGTTTTACGGAAAAAAAACGTAAAAATCTGTTGGATTGTTTGAAAAATCCAACGTTCGAAGCAATTCGGTAGGCTCAATCTGGAATCTGGTGAAGTAGGCAGTCAAAGGAAATTTTAAAGGGAAAGTACTTCGATCATCGAATGATCGAATATTTGATCTATTCGTTACGATCGAATTTTGCATATTCGATGATCGAAGTGGCCAAATTTGCATATTCGAATATTCGATAAAATCATACGAATTCGATCGAATTCCGAATCCTTCACACAAATTTAGTAAATGGGTCCCCCAGGTGTAATAGCTAATGGCAACCTATTAGCATTTAGATGTTTGCTTTCAAACAGGTGACCAGCAAATTATTCTTGGTATGAGTTAGAAGGCCTGATGCAAAGTTTAGATATTTAATGCTTATAGTTACAGTATATCAAGTTCCTCTTTCCAGTTAATGCCTATAAGGATTGGGTGTGAAATTATACTCCATAAATAATTTCTAGTAATGAGATCATCACTTGATTAAAACCAGCAGCATATCATGGATGAAAAAGTGATGGGGACCGTTTGTATGCGTTGATTTTATACTGATAGGAGTTCTTTAGATCTTTAGACTACACTTGAATAAAACAATGAGTGTTAACTGATAGATGGAGGATACCTATTAATTCTGGAATATGCTAGGCTTTGCAGTTTATCCACAAATTATATTTCACAAGTTTGTCAGGACTGAGTGCATATCATGCTTTTAGTCTAATATGCTTAATTACAAACCCTTTTGTTCTATTTGTGCTTATTTTTAGTAGGAAATATGTCCGTTAGGGCAGAGGCACACTGCGGGATGGCACTTGGAGTGCTACGTTGCCCAAAGTTTCCTCGTGAGGCAACGTCAGGTGACTTTGGAAAATTAAGCGATCCAAGTGCCATCCTGCCAGAGATGTAGATTTTAGCTGACAGGAAGGCTTTTCGAGAAGATTAGTTGCCGAAGAAGAGGTGATTTGTTGCTGAGCGACTAAATCTTCCTGAATCTTCGTGTGTGTCTCTGCCCTTATGGTTAAAATTCGTTCAGCCCACTCGTTTTTAAAGATCACAACTCGTATATATTCAGTCTGTGTTTTAGAGAAATGCATTCCACTAATTAAAGGGAAATTTCAACTTCAAATGCATTTTAGTATGTTCTAAGGAGCTGCAATCTAATTAACTTTCAATATGTCATCATCTGTTATCTGCAGAATTTCAACTTCAGCTTCTATATGGTCATGTAGCATATTGGTGACTTATAGTACCTTTATATTTTCCAGTAGGGGGTACTTTATTCAATATATTACTATACAGCCTCTGACACATAGGGGTCAATTTAAATTTGCTCATGCCTTTCGGCATGATTAGTGAAATCACATAGTGTTAAAGATTGCTTGTGCTGAAAGGCCACTAATAGTTATTTTTATACATAAGTCTGCACCATTCCATTGTAATGTAGAGTGTCTGTGACCTGCAAGAGTAGGGAAAGGGAAATGGCTGTATATTAGTTGTGGTGAGTTCTAGGGGCAGATTTAGGGCTCCTACACACGGGCGTTTTTGACCTGCGCTCCCCTGCGTTGCGTTTGGCTGCGTTCAGCCGCAGGGGAGCGCAGGTCTAGACGCACCTCATTTTGTTCAATGAGGTTGTACCCACGAGACGCGTGTAAGCGCCGAACGCAGATTCAGACGTAACATGCTGCATTTTTCCTGCGTTCGGCGCTCACATGCATTCGTGTGAGTACAGCCCCATTGAAAATAATTGAGTGCGTCTATACCTGCGCTCCCCTGCGTTTGAACACAGCAAAACGCAACGCAGGGGAGCGCAGGTAAAAACGCCCGTGTGTAGGAGCCCTTATTAAAATGTGAGTTTAGAACTAACCACTCCATTTCTGCCACCAGTTTGTATGAACCTTGTGTTTTTAAACTAGCACTGTATTTCAACAAACTGTACTATCGGATGTAACTAATGGCGGAGCTCACCCTCTCCTCTCCCCCCGCTCTCGCCGCTGCTTCCGCAATACGCCGGTCACCTCCTCCCGGCTCTGTCAATTGTCCTCAATATTACCGCGGTGCGCAGGCTGAGTAATTCAGGAGTCGGATGTTATAATATCATATCAGCTTTATTCATTCATAATGCAGGTATACAGTGGGTGCATACTTCTAACGCGTTTCATGCCCTCAGACCCGACTCTTCATTAGAGACACGTTTTAATATGATTAAGTGTCACATGGACACGAAACGCATCAGGCAAGAGATTATTATATAAAATAAAGTTTTCATTTTGTTTTACTATGTTTTCTGGTCTGATCTAAGTGTGAGTTCCAGTGTGCCTTGCACCAACTAGTTTGTGTTACATTTACGGATTGTCCGCTCCCTTGAGCTTCTATTGTGGTACGAGATTCCACATTGATGTGTGTTATGCTTTGAATATTTTTTGTTTGAAATCCTTCTAGTGCTCCCCCTATCTTTGGAGTAGTCAGGCACAGCTTGAGCAAGAAAAATAGGAGGATTTTTATGAAGAGAAGGTGAAATTACAAGTCATGAGATACTTCCACAGTAAATGCATTTTTCACATGAAAATGTGACTGGGGATAAAAAGTTAGGACCACCATATGGGGTATGAACTCGTAACTAAAAACACCCCGGTAAATAGATACTAAATTACTAATAAAACATGGGGCCAAGCAGTGTGCTTTCATTTACCATCTCCTTTTTGTATGTTTGAGGTGGGTTTGATGCGGCACTTTTAATTTTACTTTTAACTTAGTTGACTTTCAAGTGTTCTTACATCCCCTTTGTAACTTGTATGTATTGTATTTGCCAGTGCTAGTGTAAAAAGTGCTACCAGTTTGTATGAACCTTGCGTTTTCAAATTAGCACTGTAGTTCACACTGCTACACATAAACATAAAATAACACACGTTTATAAATATGTGTAATTATACACAGCACGGCATGGTGTTTGTGAATTCAGGAGACAAATTTTTCCCCGCAAATATATTAGCAAATTGTTTCATATGGAATGTTTTGCCATGGATCTGGTTTCTAATTTTATTTTTAGCGATTTATTTTCATTTTTAAAAATGTTTTAAAAACCTTTTTAAAAGTTATTTCCTGTTTGGTGCAATTTTTACGTGTATATGCACCGGAATGTCTCCGTTCATTATACAGGAATATAGTGAGATTATACATTCTCAGATTTGTGTTCTTACGTTTCATCACCTGAATAGTAAACTTTGATATTTGATACATCTGGAAAATAGACCTTTATTTCTCTTCAAGTGCAGCAGAGAATAAGAGTAACGTTGACAAATGACAGACTCTTTCAACAGCTCAACTCCTGACACCAGTACAAAAAAAGATCTGACCCATTAACTATCCGTACTGACCTGTACAGAGAAACGATGGCAGGCTGAGGTATGGCAGTGACCTATAATTTTAAGAAATTATTCCCAGTAAGGAAAACAGGTTGGTCATGCGCTAACCTAGAAAATCAAGATGCACACTATCCAGACATGGCTTAGCTCACAAGTAGCTTTGTGCTTTCAAAGCAGCTGTTCAAATAAGGAGCTGCCCTGAGGAAATATATCAGCAGACATGTAGGTAACATACATCTACCATGTAGCCGAGCCAAAGCCCAGATGCAAAGTCTTAGAAGGATAACAAATAGATGCCTTGTGGTGGGCCATTATTATAATTATTTGAAGAAGAAGAAAAAAAGATTTGTCTGACTAGAAGTGAGACCATCTAGAAGTCTTTTTAAAAGATGTTTGTTTGCTGTATGTCCCAGCCATTCATGCACTTGAGTTTTCTGTAGAGTTTTGATGCAGTATCATAAAATAAATTATCACTTATTTTACCTTTAAATGTGCTTATGGGATATTTTAAGCTCTCCCTTTCTTGCATGATTAAAAATGAATTGAACTCTAGGGGTATAACAGTTGTTATATAGTAAACTCTCCAGAATGTCTTGTAGTTCTAATGCAGCTACCTGAAGTCAAAAGATGAAATATTTATGCTATGGATGATTTGCATTTTTGTTCCAAGGGTTTCTTGCCCTCCATCACATAAGACAGATACACTTTTTTTTTAATTCAACGTTTATTGATGTTACAATTTTTAATATAAAGCAAAATAGCAAAGTATTCTTTTATATATTGTTTATTTCTTTGTTTTCCTTCTTTTGTGTTATACAGTTTTTCAACTCAAACAGATACAGAAGGAACCAAAAAAACAAAACAAGAAAATAATACAACTAGTACAAAATAGTGATGGGCGAATCTGGGGCGTTTCGTTGCAGAATTTTTCGCAAATTTCCTGTGAAATTCACAAAACGGCGAAAAATTTGTGAAACACCCCCAGTGTCTCGTTTTGAACGCAGGTGTGCCTTTTTGGATGTAGGCGTCTGTTTTTGGACGCCGGCGCACATTCGCTGGCATCTCGTTTTGGACGGGGGCATCCGATTTTAGACGTTGACGTCCATTTTTTTGCCTGCCGAATTTTAGCAGCTGTTTTTATTCACTGGCGGCGAATCACGCAAATTCGCTCCAGGCGAATAAATTCACCCATCACTAGTACAAAACATGGAGGATGAAAAAGGTCATTCCTAGTCTTTTTTGTTTTATAGACATATTTCCCTTGTATATTCTTACTGCTACGTTATATTTTTATATTCGTAGGCCCCTAGATATACATTCTTGTCAGAAGCAAGACATCGGTTATTACAAAGCTTGTTAGGGTGAGTTCAGTGTAACTGGAATATTTACGTGTTCTTTCAAGTTACATCTGGCTGGTGACATCTTTAGGTGAAAATCCACAGATATCACATCTCAGATGATTTTGCCCAAAGTCTCTTCATTTGTTTTACCGCTCTTAAACAAGTGAAAAAAACTAAAGTAGAAGATTACTGTACATGCACATAGTGAGCTTAATTATTAGGGAAATGAGAGCACAGTTTGTTTGTAGCTGACCTGTGTTTCTCTGGTGACTCTCGTAACAATTGTGATGGACAACCATAGTGAAAAATATACAAAGTAGGTCTTTAAAATGTCGTTTGTTTACAATGCAGGGGGATTTAGGGGTCATTTACTATGACCCTGTACAGAGGTGCAAGAGTACTAAGGGGTGTAAGAGTGAGTCTACCTTTTCACCATTAGTAACATGAGTGCAGAGTCTCTAGTGCAGGGTTGCCACCTGCCCTAGCAGGTAAAATAGCAGCCAAAGTCATGGCCAGTATTACAAGTTTTCAAGTCAGAGTCAGACAGGAAGGTCAAAAGGCAGTCAGCAATCAGCGGAGTCGGTGAAATGCAAAGGTCTCAACAGGAATCAAGAGAACACACAGCTAGGCTTCAGGGAACAACCCAAATATCCAGGCACTGAATCAGGCCCAGAGTGTCCTTTAAATAGGCGCAGTTTGGCGCCAAACGAGTCGCGCAATCCCTCGCCCAGCGTCAGCGCCGCAACGCATGCGCGTCCGAACCGATGGTGTCAAAACATCCACGCACCCGTAACGACGCAGGCCCAACCCATTGCCTGTGCACCCAGCATGAGCCTCTCACCAAACACCCCACTATAACACAGACACCAGCCCTATTCAGTAAGTTCCCTTTAATTGGGCAGATGATGTAACGGTTTGCATCATCATCAACCTACCCCCTCACAAATCTTCCCCAGTCACTACAAAGTAATGGGTGGCAACCCCAGCACTGTCCTTACTGGACATTGTTGCAGCTTGTATTTACCTGGCCAGGCTGATGCATTCAAGGCATGTATGTAATTCATGTGATTTAGTTGTTTGATCACATTCACTTTACAGCGCTACGAAATAAGTTGGCACTATAGAAATACATGTTAATAATAATAATAATTCAAGGTACACTACTCAATTTGCACCATTTTGTGTGGAAAACCACACACAGTTATGTCTGGTTTAATGCATTAGGTAGTTGCAAAAGGAAATGCTACTGGCATTATGGAGAAGAAATATAAATATTACACAGTTCTCTACATTGTTTTTTTTGGGGGTGTCAATTTACTTAATCTACACCTTGATCAGAAAGGATGTAGAAAATGCAATAGAGGAAGATGATTAAAAGGTAAAATACAGTCAGCAGACAATAAGTTAAAGAAGAAATCTAGGTCAAAGGAACAAACCATCCTGAACACTTTCAAAATGACTTTAATTACCCTCTGTTTCTGGTTTACTGCATCCACTAGTAGACTAACATTTTTCTAGAAATAGCTGTACTTTCTCCTATAAATATACAGTACATTTATTTGGTATTAGCCTCACTGATGAAAGAATTTAGCTTCTTGTGTTCTTAGAGACATTATTCTTGTTTGCCTGAGCCATTAATGATAAGATTAAGCCTTTACATCTATTAACCTCTTGACTACAAGCTCATTGGGGAAATGATAATACTTTAATTAGTTATAATTATCTCTTTATATTTTTTTTGTGCAGCATTCAGTATTGCTATATAAATGCTTTCAGCATTGCAGTTATACCATCTGTAATTTACTTTTGAGTTAACATTTATTCAGGCTCTTATATCACACAATACCAGACGAGAACTTTAAACAAGACTAATTCATGGTATAAATATAAAGGTAAATTATTCCCAAAAAAATATTTATTTTTCAGTTTTGTAGAAAATAATGTAGTGGTGCAATACTTTTGGAGTGGGACCAATCTTCCTCCTTTACACATGAGGGGTCATTAACAAACATTTTGTACACTTATGCCCTGTCTTACATTTTTCTGAAAAACATACAAGTGTCCCCCGAATAGCTGCATATATTTTAAACGCTTGTGCTTTCTTGCCAGCATATTTTTTAAAAAACAAAGGTCATTAAAAGTCATTAAAACCAAAGGGCACATCAGTGTGGCTTTGAACTGAAATACTGTATTTACGTTACTTTGCTGATTCATGGGGGCAAATTCACTAAAGCGTCTAACGCTAGCACTAATTCGCCAGTGTGACGTCAATTCGCAACTTCACTGATTCACTAACAGTGTCCCTGGCGCAAATTCACTAGCGAATTAGATAAACTTGTGCAACTTCGCACCCTTACGCCAGGCGAAGTTGCGCACTGACGAAGGGACGTAATTACGCTTATTCACTAAGATGAAATTTTTTGTGAACGTTACCTCTTACGCTAGACGTTACTTTGCCAGGTCAGACAATAGATAGGAGTCTGAAAATAAAAATTTTAATTGTTTTCTAAGTCCCAAAAAACTCTGGTGTCTTTTACCATTTGTAGGGTGATAGTCTGAAAAATAACGAAAATTTTTTTGGGGTTACCCTCCTTCCCCCCTACATCTCCTAACATATGGCAACACAACTATACAGGGGGCACATGTTTAGGGCAATAGGACAACTTTATTTTATTTATTAAAGGTTTCCTGGGCTTGTGTAATGTAATGTAGTGGCTGTAACATACACCTCTATTATACACTTAACTTTGCACCGTATGCAAATTAGGCATCGCTAGCGTAAATGCGCATTGTTTGGTGAAGTAACGGTAGCGCTACTTCTCTACCGTTCGCCGCCCTGTTCGAAAATTCGCATCTTGGTCAATTTTGTGTAGCACTTGCGCCAAACGCCAGCGAAGCTGTTGCTAGCACATTTACGCGCTTTAGTGAATTTGCCCCATGGATTTTCTGAAGAATTCTCAAATTGCATTGCTATCAAAGTCTTTGAAAATCGTGTGTTAAACCAAGAGAGACACCAGTGAAAACTGAGGTTAATGTTTTAGTGAAAAAGATTAGAAGTGTCACATCACCTCAAGTCTTTTTCAAAGTATTGACGGTCTCATGGTGATCATTTCTTAATATATTCTGGGAACAAATGTGGACGCCAAATAGATTTGATTCAAGCAATAAGCAGCTTGTAGGGGAAGGTAAGAAGAGCTTACAGTCTACTTTGTCTGTGACAGGTGTGCATATATTAATTACGTAATGCTATAAAAGTTTTGTCAATTTTCTAGAAACACATAGCATACAATGCTTTCAAACACGATTAATTCATTTACTCACTGGATGTTATAGGTTATTATGCAATTGCACATTATGTTACATTATATATAGGTTCAATGCAGGATACTGTCACTTTGCAAACTGATTTGACTATGTCATGGTCAGCACCATAAATCCAGTACCAATGCTAAACACCCTGTTCACGGCCTATAACAGCCGTCTTTCACCAAAAGTGGCATGAACGTAAGGCAAAGTCAGAAGGTCACAAAGAGTAGACAGATAGCGTAGTCAAATCAGGTCAAGTCGATGCAGGCAAGGTACAAGCAGAGTCAGACAGGCAAGAGTCAAGCCAGGAGATCAATCAGAAGGGATACGGATACAGAAGAGTCAGTTACCAGGCAGGGTCAGGATTACAGAAGTCAGGATGGTCACAAACAGGCAGGGGTCACAACAGGTAATCAGACATTAGAATTCAGAAGCTTAAACAGCACAGAGGCACCAGGAACTCATAAGGAAGAAACCTATGACGGGCAATGAGCAAATACAAAAAGTCCCTTTAAATCACGTAATCACACCAACGTGCTGCCAAGAAACATCTATTATACATAAGGAACATATCTAAAATCTCTTAAACCTATGAAGAGTCTGCTTAGAACAAAAAGCCAGGCCAACATCATTTGATGTTAGAAATGCTTTTTGTTGGCTTTTTTCATATTTCTTGCTTACAGACACAGACTTGATTTTGAATCCTAATGGATTAAATAAAGGGCCACATTTCACATAAAAATTGTATTTTAAAAAGAAAACAATATTGGATTAAACTGGCCATACACTGTCAGATGTACCACGGCATATGAGCAGATCTGTACTTGATTTGTGCACATTAGGGGAATTTGGAATGGTCTGCTTGTTTGGTCCATGGGGAAATGATTGGATCATAATGAGATCCTAGGCAGACCCATTTTGAGAGGACTGCATCATATTGGTGAGATGCTCCTTGCCCAGTGGGATGTTAAGCCAGACATCAGGTCAGGCTGTTGGGAGGCCTCCATGCTGTTGGAAATGGACATGCAGTCCTTGTCAATGAGATTTCCCTTGCTTGATAGACAGTTATCGGTCAGGCAGGCTGTTGGGAGGCACCCATACACAACCTATATCTGTAGTATGGGTAGGGACCAAGTTGACAGCTTTCATCAATTTGTGCATAGACAGCTTTATTTGGGTAAATTCACGTACTTATATGTACAGTATGCATATATTATTTATGTATGTATTTTGAAAATTAATCAGAAGCCTTCCCTATAGAGATGCTTTCGCAGTGACCAGTGCTGGAAAGCAATAGGAAAATGGTGCCTCAGTTATCCAGGAGGAAGCAGTACACATTTATCCTTAGTAAGTAAATAACAGTTGTCATTTACACACACACAGTGCAATCCCTGGTTGAATGTCCATCTAAGAAAACAACATGCCACTTATCCTAATAGATGTGCAGGCATGTATATTACATAGCAACGAGTCACCTAATTCCTTTTCCTCTCAACCATGATCACAGTTGGGGGGAAACTGCCTCTGACAGCATTTGGATGGATCACAGGCAGAATAGTTCTTGGTCAATTAGGTGCCTTGGGCTAATAGGGTGGTGTCTTGTCTTTTATCTTAAAGCACCGGTAACCCCTCCCATACCTCAGTTTATTAAAATAAATGAAACAACCGCCCATCTGTGGAATTTCTAGGTAAATCTTCCTCCCTGTAATTTCATTTGCCTCAGTCCTCGATAATTTCGAGTGGAGAAAAAGTCCTTTAATCCTATTGGTATAGCTTCTTGTCAGCACCTCTTTACACCGATGCTTTAAATGCTCAGCGTGTTTTAATTTACAATAAGCGCTAAGAAAACGACAGGCGCCCTTTATATAAGCACAGTTAACTCATCTGAGAATAAAGTCTTGTACGAAAACAAAAGGAACCCGTGACCAGGAAACACAATTAATTCAGGTGTTTGCACAAGATTTAACAAATGGCAGTTGTCTTTTGTTACCAAAAACTATTCATTAAATAAAAACATCCCTGGAGGCTTTATTTTATGTCAGTAGATAGAAAACTCAAGTTAAATGTTTTCGGAAGAACAAGCACAGCACTTGAAGGGTAATTTGTAGCCATTTAAAGATTCCTAGTGTTTATACATAAGTAAAATTACTACCCTGTTGCTCCTTCACCTACAGTATTTAATGGCTGCATTAACTAAATTAGAAAAAGTCATTCGACTCACATAATCACAGAATATTTTGCTATAATTTCTAGGCTAATGATTACATTATGATATGAGAGAGAATAGTAATGCATCTTAATTATGCAAAACGCTCATATAATTTGATAAGGAATAGGCGCCTCACTTTATCCTTTGTAATTGCAAGCTGAAAGTGTTCTCAAACTTGTAAGTGAGCAAAAGCCTCCATTGAAGATCTGAGCCGAGCGACTTGGAGCCTGGTAAGGGCCAAATTAATAATCACAGCCAACTTGAGTAGTGTGACAATTTACTTTTATAATTTGGAAAAGAGCGGAGCAGCATTTTACTAAAATTAGAAGCCTCAAAATGTTTCAAGGGAAATAGAATAATAATTGAATACTGATTTCAATATAGTGTTTGCGTTCCATGAAATGCATAATAATTAGTTGGAAAGAAGAAAAGACAATGTCAGGAATCCAGCTGAAGGAGATATAAAAGATATGGATTTTAGGGGTCCAAATCACAAATATTCCCTGACATTTGTTGCCATCATCTCTTAATATTTTGCTCTGACCTAAGTAGCCCTACTTGCTTCCATATGATGTAATTGTGAGGTCAATGTACCCTATTAAGTCATAGTGATATTGAGTCATAGTGAGTCATTTGTGGTGGTGGCACTACTATGCAATGGTTGGAGTGGAGCTAAGGGGCAGCACCTATATCTAACCAATTAATGTCCATACTTCCTGGTCCAGTAGCAAGAAGACCACATAGGTCATTTACAAACAAAAGTGCTGTGTGAAAGGTGCAATTTCGGATGCATACCCATAATGCATTCCAGTCATTTCAGCCATACTCATCTGCAATTGCATCCAATGTAACATACACAATTGCCCTTGCAATTTGAGGTAAAGGAGGGGCAAATTGCATCTATCAGTGGGGGTTGCATAATCTCCAGAATGCTTCATGGAGCGCTAGTGATGCAACTCCTATGGAAAGCATGGAGCTACCACCAGGGTTGTGGTTGTTAATGTGGTTCCCCAGCATCTAGAGCAGGGATCCCCAACCTTTTGAACCCTTGAGCAACATTCAGAAGTAAAAGGAGTTGGGGAGCAACACTATCATGAAAAATGTTCTTGGGGTGCCAAACAAGGACTGTGATTGGCCGTTTGGTAGCCCCTATGTGAACTGTCAACCTACAGGAGGCTCTGTTTGGCAGTACACATGGTTTTTATGCAAAACTAAAACTTGCCTCGAGATAAGCATTTGGTGTGAGGCCACTGGGAGCAACATCCTAAGAGTTGGAGAGCAACATGTTGCTTGCGAGCTACTGGTTGGGGATCACTGATCTAGAGGAACAATTGTGCATTATTTATCAGTAGTGATAGGCGAATCTCCCGAGATTCACTTCGCCGAAAAATTCGCGAATTTCCAGAGAAATTCGCGAATCGGCGAAACATTTGCGAAACGAGTCGCGGGACGCTTTTGACGCGCGACTCGTTTTTTCTGGTGATTCACGAATTTATTCGCCAGCGGCGAATCGCGGGAATTCGCCGCGAATTCGGCCCTGACGAATAAATTCGCCCATCACTATTTATCAGAAGAGGTAGGATAGACACATGGACAACTATGAGGAAGAGCATAAGCTTGCCTAATAACCCACACTCTTTATATTATAAAAAAAAAATAATAGCTAAAATGTCTGTATATTCCCGTTGTAAGTTTACATCCTGAGTGTCACTAAACAATTGATTACAAAGTGGCATTATTGCGGTTCTGCATGAAACAACCAAAGAACTAGAGAAAATCTATTTGAGAAAAAGGACCCCAAGCAATAGTGTTTAAATTTTACTTATAGGCAAGGGAGTAACTACTGGGGGTGCAGGGGAGATCGCACCCTCAAACAGCCCTCCAGATGATGGGGCTGATGCCAAGTTGCACAGAAAACTGCTTCCAGAGAGGGGTGGGGGCCTGTGTCTGAGCCCGCCCCTCCTTAGTTCCATTACTGCTTATAGGGGCAATGTATGTTTTATTAAAATACTCTATCACACTATAGGTTCATTGATTCTAATTCAGGATTACAGATACAAAGAAAGTTTGTTATACAGGGGTTCAACTGGGAATGACAGTTGTAGGTGGCATCAAGAGTACACTGAAAGTGTTTTCAATACCAACGTTCCTCACTATTTAGTGCAAAAAGAAAAAAAAACAGAGATGTTATTATTAATAATAATAATTATATATATATATATATCTCAATGTACAGCACAAATTCTATTTATCGAACACATATTGAGCACAGGGTTACATTACCCTTTTGCATCAGTGGTGTCAAACCAGTGAAATAGAGTCTTTATACAATGTAATAATATACCATTTGTCATTTACCCAAGTGTTTCACCTGGCAAATAAAACAAGACTTCTCTGAATCACAATGAGGTTACTGTGAGCAATTCATTTAGCCTAAAAATCTTTTAAAGCTAACTTGGTTGCCTTTGATACTTAAAGGAGAACTAAACCTTAAAAATGAATATGGCTACAAGTGCCATGTTTTATACTGTATACTGAACGTATTGCACCAGCCTAAAGTTTCAGTTTCTCAATAGCAGCAATGATCCAGGACTTCAAACTTGTCACCATCTTTGAAAGTGTCTGGCAAATTATCAAGCAAAAAAATTAGGTTGGCCTGTCAAATAAGCTAATGTTACAGGGCTGATTTTTAAATTTTGATGCTAGTTACACTGGTTTATGTGCTGCCATGTAGCAATTATCTGTATTAATTACTAATCAGCAGAAAAGAAGATGGGGAGCTACTGGGGCATCTTTGGAGACATATCTTTAGAGGCATCTTTACTGCTAAAGGGCTGTGGTTGCCTTGGGCTGGTACAGAAGCCCAAACATAATATACAATATTTGTAGCTACTTCTTTATTTTAACTTTCCTTGTCCTTTAAAGAAATGATAATGTCCTTAATAGTAGAGGGTACTGTAGAAATAATGTTAGAAATGCAGTACATGGTGTTAGAAGTTTGACATGTTTTATATTTAATATCCAACATTTAATACAGACAATTGCTTGCAATATCCTTGATTAATAGAAAAAATTAACAACACTATTTCAAGATGACTATATCCTCCTGTGTGAGCTTTTTAGACATTGTATTATTCGCTCTAAACTGGAACTAGTATATAAATAGACATTTACGTTGTCACTTGAAGTCCCAATCATGTCATTAGTTTTATCAGTTTCATCTGAGGGAAGACATTCTGCTCATCTCTCCGTTCTTGTTAATTGACGGCAGAAAATAGAGACAGAAAATGTCTGTTTTGTTGAAAGGCCAGAAGTGATGTGAATACACTTTACTTCCAGGGACTGTCTACACTTGGATTGGCAAGATAACAAGCCTCTATGCTCAATTAAATCTGCTTTTTTTTTTTTTTTTTTTAAAGCACTTCAGACCGTGCCAAATTATTCAATCAGATTTCAATGCTCTTTGCCTACCTGTGAAGTACAGCATTGAGTGCTTGGTAAAACCAACCTTTGAAGCAATGTTCTTAGTATATAAATAATAATAGGAACATTTTTTTGCTTTGCACTTTACAACTTAATAAAGTCAACAGAAACATTTTAACAACATTTTATGGTTCATGCTGCTTAGGCTGGCTCTCCTTAATAACCTAAATCATTTTCCATACAACTGAACATTATGTAAAAGAAGATAAATAGTTTGTTTTGAACAATTGTCATAGGAAAAGGACAACACAGAAAAAATGGCCAATGTTCTACAGGAAAGTACCAACAATCAGAAATGACACATGTAAGGATCATGGTTGTTTGGTCTCACAGGCAAATAGCAACTTTGTGGGCAAGCAACAAAATATTCGAAAACACTCCCCGTTTATCTGATGTTTATTTGTTGGTGCTCAATATGTGATTGCAGGTTTGAACATTCATCTGTCCACAAAGCTACTAACAAATTGGATGAAAAAAACATTACATTTTTTATTTCAGTTCACATTGTACAAAACCTAAAATTATTTCAGTAAAAAACCATCAGGAGGGTCAGCTTTATGGCAGGTCAAGGAAACAAACACAAATACAACTACTAGATACAGTTAATATATATCAGGAAAGCCCAACCTTTAGCACTTTTGGACCTGCACTGACATACTGCCAGAAGAGGCATGGGGCACAATAATGGGGGCCTCCAGACACATAAATCTTCTGTTTGCCCACTGCTACTCTGGGTCTTTATCACTTGGCTACCAGACAATCTTCTGACTGCCTGCTCGCCTCCTGATCCATCTGCTGGCATCAGCATGGATGCACACGCATGCAAACACTTCCCCGACAACTACTTGTTAGCGTGAACGGCATGTTGGGGGAGAACTGAGTAACTGGGTTGCCTTGGGTGCTGGCCACTAGCCCCGTACTTCTGCACACAGTTATTAGAATACAACTGTAGCTAACTTTATTTACAGGGTTTCCTACAATTTGATCATAGCTGACTGTAGTGAATATTCACTGTGTGTAATATTCAATGTGTGTAATATCCAGCCCCTAAGGGTAGGGGCAGACAAGCAGATTCGGGGAGATTTAGTCGCCAGGCGACTAATCTCCTCTTCCGCCTGGCAACAATCTCCCCGAACTGCCTTCTGCCAGGCGGAAGAGGCGATTAATCGCCTGGCGACTAAATCTCCCTGAATCTGCTCGTCTGCCCTTACCCTTACAAGTGTCCTTACTAATCAATAGTGATGGGCGAATCTCCCGAGATTCGCTTCGCCGAAAAATTCGCGAATCGGCGAAAAATTCACGAAACGAGTCGCGGGACGCTTTTGACGCGCGTCGCGTCAAATCGCGTCGCGTCAAAAACGACGCGTTGCGTCAAAAAACGTTTTTTCGGCGAATTTTCGCCAAGCGAAATTTCGCTGGTGATTCGCGAATTTATTCGCCAGCGGCGAATCGCGGGAATTCGCCGCAAATTCGGCCCTGGCGAATAAATTTGCCCATCACTACTAATCAAACTCTAATCTAGTCACAAAAACAAACATTAAACCAGAAAATAAGTATATCATATGCTTCTTATAAGTCATATAAGTGTAAAAAGACATTTACAGGTGTGACTAAATTATAGTACAGGTATGGGACCTGTTATCCAGAATGCTTGGGACCTCGGGCTTTCCGAAATTTGGAACTTCACACCACTAGACTACTAGAAAATCAAAATGTAAACTTTAAATAAACCAAATAGGCTGGTTTTGCTTTGCAGTACATTGTACTGGTTTATTATTATAGAGAAAAAGGAAATAATTTTTAAAATGTAACCTGCAAAAGCACCTCACTGGGACAAATATATCAAAATGTGAGATTATAAATTCACCACAGAAAAATTCACCCACGTTCTATTCATTCTTATGAGATTTTTAGATGTTTATTTATCAATAGGTGAAAGTTAGCGTCCACCATATGAAAAATTCACTTGAATCAATAGAATGTGGGTGAATTTTTCTGTGGGAAATTAATTTGAAAAGAAATTCTTTTTTTTTATGGTCTCCTTGATCAAAATCAACGTCAATAATGAAAACACATTAAGAAACCAGTCTATTGAATTTATTTACATGCATCAGCTTCATTTTCTTATGTAAAATGTACTTTGAAGGAGAATTAAAAACCTGTTTCAAAAAACCCTAACCCCCAACCCTACATAGACCCCCAGCATACCAGCTACCCCAGGCAAATGCCCTCAACTTTTTACTTACCCCTCCATGCAGATTCTGTCCAGCAGAGTTCACGGCAGCCATCTTCTTCTGTTCGTCAATCTTCGGAATTAAAACAGCGTTTTGGAGAATGCGCAGTTGGAGCAATCTTTTGGTCCCAAACAACTGCGCATGCGCCGAAAGTCTTGGAAATTTCCGTGACTTTCGGCACACCCACTCACTTGATTATAATTATATAACATATATAATAACATTATTTGCTTGTTCCGACTTTGGTTTTGGTATATACTAGGGACACCAGGGAAGGCTGGGGATGTAAATGGTACATAAACATGGAAACCCAATATTTAAAAATCAGTGACCCCTATGAAACGGCTGAGGGGCAAATTCACTAAAGCGCAAAGCGTCTAACGCTAGCACTAATTTGCCAGGGTGACGTCATTTCGCAACTTCGCAAATTCACTAACACAAACTCTGGCGAATTTTTGCTAGCGAAGTAGATAGACTTGTGCAACTTCGCACCCTTACGCCAGGCGAAGTTGCGCACTGACGAAGGATCACTAGATGAGCATTTTCCTCTACGTTAGCACTTACGCTAGACCAGGCGAAGTTCAATACAATAGATATGAGGTTGAAAACAAAAATGTCTTTTAGCATAGGAGGGTGAAAGTTTGAAAAAGATCAATAATTTTTGGGGGGGTTACCCTCCTAACCTATGGCAGCACAACTATACAGGGGGCACATGTAGGGCAATAGGACAACTTTATTTATTAAAGGTTTCCTGGGCTTGTGTAGTGAAATGTAATGGCTGTAACATATACTTCTATTCTAAGTTAAAGTTCCCGCCGTATGCAAATTAGGCTTCGCTAGCGTAACAGCGCTCTGCCTAACGAAGTAACACTAGCGCAACTATGCTACCGTTCGCCGACCTGAGCGTAAATTCGCACTTTAGTGAATTTGCATAGTGCTGGCGAAAATTTGCCTGGCGAAGTGCAGCTAACGCTAGCGAAGCCAACGCTAGCGAATTCGCGCATCTTAGTGAATTGGTCCCTTTGTGTTTAACTTGGTATATGGTGTCATATGTGTCTTGCAGTGGTATATTGACAAGCACTTATCTCACTGTTTCTTCAATTATACACACACATTAACAAAGGGCTCTAAAACACACTTTTACTGAACTTACCTTATATTTTAATTTGTGTAACTATCTATCAATATTTCTTCTTATAACAAAACCTTATGTTTTATAACTGCATTTTTTTTAAAACAGCTATCTATATTTATTTTATTTTTTTATGGGAAATAATCCTCCATTAGAATCGTGCTGGTGAACACTGGAGATAATCCTTTCCTTGTAGAAAATAGTATGTATGAATTAGAAATAATGAATACTTTTATATTATTTCAATGAGCTGTAATTACATAGCATTCTAGATAACTAAAGAATTTGTTATCAATGTTGTTTTACATCTGTATCATTTATTACATGTTTCTTTGCGGCCATTCTCACAATACATAGGTACACCTACACAAAATTCAGTGCTTTCGTTCAGAGAAAATGGACTTTGAGATGATTGCATCTCACCTGTCATAAAATAAAATTCTATTTCCTCCCTAAGCTGGAAAGGAAATATCCACAAAATAAGTAAAAACAAAAATAATTGTGTCATTTTATAACTGCATCTATTATCGAGACAGTACAAAGTTTTATGTTCTGGAAAAACAATAACAATAAAGTAAATTCAATATTAATAAGTAATCAACATACATAAAAGCAATGTGTTTGATTCAATTCCAAACCTAAGCCATTGGGTACTGTTTCTGTTCAGTACATGGCCAAAATGTCACTAAAAGATTCAGTTAGAAGTGATATTCCAGCTGGGAAACAGTTCTCTAAAGAAATAGTTTTTTTCAACACATTTTTGATTTCATTTAAATATATGGGGGAAATGTAATAAAATTCACAAAGAAACAAATTTGTCAAAAAAATGTGCATGTTGCAATTTAATATTCTTCACTGATGCTCTTATTGCATTACAAACCTTAATTGCACATTGTGAACCTTTAAAACCTACTTGAAGGTAGCAACATAGTAAGTTAGGTTGAAAAAAGACAGGGGGAAAAAATTACTTCATGACTCCAAAATGAAAATCTGATTAGTCTGTGGATCAACTTGTACTATGAGTTATCTTCCATAACCCTGTATTTCCTCACTTGCTAAACACCATCCAACCAACCCCTACTTAAAGCTATTTAATGTATCAGCCTGTACAACTGATTCAGGGAGAGAATTCCACATCTTCACAGCTCTCACTGTAAAAAAACCCCTTCCGAATATTTAGGCGGAACCTCTTTTCTTCTAATCGGAACGGGTGACCTTGTGTCATCTGGAAAGACCTACTGGTGAATAAAGCATTAGAGAGATTATTATATGACCCCCTTATATATTTATACATAGTTATCATATCACTGTCTCTTCTCCAGTGTGAAACATTTCCTCCAAAAGTTTACATCAATTGGGTAACAACTATTCAATTAAGAAGATTTGCAATCTCTATTCTACTCTTGTGGGTGTTCACAAAGGCAAAATTTCACTTTGTGAACATTTATTCACATTGCGAATGATTTTTGCATTAGCGACCAATATTACATTCCCCATATATATCTTAAAGTAATCTAAAATAAAACTACCAACAATATGACATTAGTCTTTATAATGTTGTAAATTAACATAGAAACTGGAGGCACGATGATAAGGAAGCCCACCAAGGACTTCTACACCATCAAATTATCATATTATAAATATTATATCAATATGTTATTACAATTATTTCGATTATATAATTCTTATATTGCACACAGCAACTGTAGAAATAAGTTCTGTAAGTATAGTTAGGTCTGTAGGATTATATTTATGGTGTGATTAGACAGCTGAAATGTCTGCAACATAAAAATGGCCACCCTACATATACACCAAATATAGGGTTCATAGGGCTGCTTTAAACCGTAAAAAAAAAAAATTAACTACCAGTGGATGTGCTATATAGGAAGGGAAGGCCAACTCACTAGGCCAGCTGCCTCCAGCGCCCCTCCCCCCAACACTAACTCATGTTGTCATCTCACCTGTTCCGATTGGCTCCTCTGCTCCCCCTGCAACTCCATTCCAGGTGTTCTGTAGAAGCCTCTAAAATGTGCCACCCTAGGTGGTCCTTTGTGCCCTTACCACAAATGAGGGCAGAAATCACACCCCCACCAGGAAAGACCCCATAGTAGCAAATACAACCCATTGGTCAATGAATAGCTAGGATGTTAAGTAAATAGTTGCATCATGATAGATGCCATGGTAACATGGCACACTTCTCCACAGTAAGGAAGATGTTTCCAAGTGAATTGTGAAACTCATGATGAAAATGCATATTCCATGATCTACAGGTGAGTTAGGTAAAACAGTTGTAATTCTCAAACAATCATCCTAAAGAAAGTTTGCGATAATGTCAGTATTGTAGATGCACTTAATATGGCAAAGAAGCTTACAGGTACATAGAAGACCTTGTCGGTGCAGAATATGAAAGAACATTTAGGAGAACATGTGCCATAGTCTTAAATAAGTAGATTGACTGAAATATTTTTTTCCTCTTTTCCAAACTGTCTAATTATTTTTGCCTTTTCCAGAATTCTGAAAAGGCAGGGGCCTAGTGATTGTCCTCTCATAACTATGTAGAGAGTTTAGACCAAACCAAAGAGTTTCACTTGGTTGAACCTTTCCATACAAGGTAAGTCATCCATGATAGTAGAAGATACAAATGTATCTGCACTAGAATAAATGTATATTATGCCCCCTTTTAATAACACAAGTGTCATTGCAAAAGCCAATTGCCTTATCTCCAAACATATATATCACATACAGTGAATTATTGACAGTGTAGGTATCAGTATTATTGTATTTTCTGCTGTGAACTTCAGCTATTGGTTTCTGACTAGTGTAAGAGCCAGGCACACGTCACAGTGAGTAAGTACTGTCAGCAGAAAACAGGCTCCGTATTGCAAAGGGCTTTATTACTAGTGTACTGTGGCTAGGCAATGATAAAGGTCAACACTACACAATGAACAGAGCAAGAGGAGGGTTAACTTTGTAGACTTAA
>CM044442.1:25959724-25975678 GCA_024363595.1 Xenopus borealis | reverse complement strand
TGTGAATAGCTGGGGAATAAAAATCCTTTGAATTCAAAGGATTTTACCGCAATTCGATTGGTCGAACGATCGAATAGCAAATATTCGATTGATCGATAAAATCGTTCAAATCGATCGATTCAAACCATTTGATCGAATATTTTTATTCGATCAAAAATAATGAACCCCAATTCGGTAGCTTTGATCTGGCGAACTAGGCAGTCGAATAAAAATTTAAAGGGGAAGTACTTCGACTGTCGAATAGTTGAATATTCAAAGCATTCGATTCGATCAAACTTTCAAATTTCCCTGGTCGAAGTGGTCTTCAAAAACATTTGAAAATTCGATCGAACTTCGAATACTTTATGTGAATTAGTAAATCTACCCCATAATCTACACCATTTCTAGCTGCTTCTTTAGTTAAGGAAGCCATAAGCCAAATAAATTAAGGTGGCACATGACCAAGAAGGCATGGGAATGCAAGTACCAATCAGAAGCTTTGGCAGGAAAAATTGAAGCCTGATTGAAGTGCTGGCATTTTGAGTGCAAGCAGGAGCAGGTAACCAGGTCCTCCCACCCACCCTTAATAAGGAAGTTATTAATGTCACAGCATAATTTGGAGGTAAGGCGTACTATTTTGAAAAGTACAAGACATATTTAGGATATACAAGGGGTTACGGGCAGTTGAGGAAATTAAATGGATAAAGGTGATAAATTACTGGATCAATGTTATTCCTAAGTTTGAGGGCTGTTGTCCCTGTGGCTATTTTGATGTTACTGGGTGCATGCTGTCAGGGGGGCCTATTGGCTCAGCCGGAGTAGTCAGGACCAAGGAGGAAGCGTAGGGGTTAAAGTCCAAGTTTGCGGTACAGACATGGGTTCAAGAATCAGCGTAGTCAAGTCCAGGCAATAGTTCGATAGGCAGGCAGATAGGAGCAGAAAACAAGGTTCAGGCAAGGTCAAAGTCCAGGAATCAGTTCAGGAAGAAACATATAACACCCAAGAATGCAGAAACAAAATCCTATTATCGGGCATAGAACCGGAATACAGAGGGTTCTTTTATTTTGAATTTGGCGCCAGGACGCCACGCGATTGTGCACCGATGTCAACGGCGTCAGAACCCACGCAACGCCCCCTGGGCACCGCCATCTTGGATTTGCCACGACCGGGAAGAGAAGTGACGCAGAGTGCTCCTGACACATGCCCACTGAGTTGGCTTTGTTTGCACTGTGGAGGCAAAATTAGAATTATATGTTCATGTAACGATTAATTATATTGCAGGTATCAGATAAGTTATCCAGAAACCCATTATGGAAAGTCTCCCATAGACTCCATTATAATAAATGAATCCAAATTTTTAACAATAATTTCCTTTATCTCTGTAATAATAAAACAGTATCTTGTACTTAATCCCAACTAAGATATATTTAATCCTTATTGGAGGCAAAACCAGCCTATTGGGTTTATTTAGTATTTACATGATTTTCTAGTAGACCAAAGAAAGATCCATTATCCGGAAAACCCCAGGTCCTGAGCATTCTGCATAACAGGTCCCATACTTGCACTATGGTATATGCTAATAAATCAGGATTAAAATGGAAATAATAGGTACAATAAATGATGCAGCCAGTTCAGTCCCATTAATTGTGTCTGGTGTGTTATTTAAACAACTGTAACGAGTCAGACCATTTCCTTGGTCAAGTTTTGGTTCAGCTTTAAAGAAACAGCAGATCAATTGCCAGAAACACCGGAACCAAACCCCCTAACTGGCTAAGGCAACTTATTTCCATATCTCAATCTTTATTCTGTCATAACAGTTTATGTAATAATCACCGCTGAAAACACAGTGACACCACAAATTAAAATACAATTTAATTACTTTCAACTGCTCTTTTTCAAGTCTATCTCCTTTGCACAGTAGGCATAATTACAGAGATGTTATCCAAGTTTGTTTTCCCTGGTATGTTAAATAAATAAGTAAATGGAAACAGATGAAACCGAAAAACAAAAAAAGGATGTTTTTTTTTCTATTTTTTCCTCCCCTTAGAGAAGCAAATGTCTGCGTCACTCCAGCACACAATAACCGTGTGTGTGTGTGTTTCAGATTGGGGCCTGCTCAGCATCACATCGGCCTGAGAAATCAAGGATGACACAATACACTCAAGGGCATGGGCTGGGAAATATTTGAGAAAAGTAACTCTATACAGACGTTACTTTGCACATTGGTTGCATGCCATTTGTCAGCTCTATGAAAGTAATCGAAAATGCGGAGGCATCATGTTCTTTTACATTCATCTGTTTTATACCAGATTTGAAAATAATGCAATGTTTCCTTTTTATAAACAGATTTTTTTAAACATGTAAGAGGGAAGTATGAAGAGTACATTGAGCACCAGGATTTTATTCAAGTATTTTCAAAATAATTGTAAAAAACTAAAATGAAATACTTCCATATAATAGATTTTGGCTTTCTGTATTGAAAAGGAAATAATCATTTGCTGTCAGAATTTTATTATCAGAGAGGAGAAATGGTGAAAAGACTTTATTTTAAAAAAAATTGTACTTTGATGGGAACAGTTTTGTAACAGCACAAAGCTTATTAAAGGTATCATTACAAAGCTTGGGATCTGGGGTAGAGTCCTGCAGCTGGTCTGGTACCCGCAGTTTACCCCAAAATCCCAGCGGGTTGCATGTAGAAGTTCCAGGTGCGGGTATAGAAGCGGGTCGGTGGTTCTGTGGGTTGCAGGTGGGGCCGCGGATCTTCTCTGTAGCGATTTTTACTCCTTTTTTCTGAGCACGTCTACTTCCGATGATGTCACTTCCGGTTTACAATGACAGCACTTCCTGTTTTACTCCTTTCTTTCCGGATCACGGCTACTACTAATGATGTCACTTCCGGTTTACAATGACAGCATTTCCTGATTCTTGATGGTCAGCAGGTCTCGGGTCTGGGTTGCGGATTAGGTATTTGGGGTCGGGTCAGGTTGCGGGTTGCGGGTCTGGGTTGTGGATTGTAGGTACGGGTCGGGTACGGGTCCCAAAAAATGGACCCGCGCAGGACTCCAACCTGGGGTTTTCTGGATAAAGGGGCATGCTCTAATTTGTATCTCCATACCTTAAGTCTGATTTAAAAAAACATTAAATAAACTCAATGGGTTCATGGATATTTGCACGTTATCATCTGTATAAAAATATGAAAAAAATGCGTGTCTTTCCCATCAGACTCACGAACAAGCCTAGAAAAACACGCTGAAACAAAGGGTCGGTATTGGGGCTGCTGCTGTCATACCTTGTGGAGCATTTGTTTACCATTTGCATTAGCAATCATTAGTGATGGGCGAATTTATTCCTGCGATTCGCCGCTGGCGAATAAATTTGCGAATCAACAGCGTTTTTGACGCGCCGAAAACGACGTGATTCGCGTCGGAAACGACGCGACATGCCGAAAACGACGCGACATGCCGAATATGACGCAACACGCCAAAGTTGACGTGACGCGCGTCAAAAGCGTCCCACGACTCGTTTCGAGAATTTTTCGCCAATTCGCGAATTTCTCTGGAAATTCGCAAATTTTTCGGCGAAGCGAATCTCGGGAGATTCGCCCATCACTAGCAATCATTTCTTTTGTTAATTTAATGAATTATGTTGTCACTGAATATGAATTGGTTGCTTAAAGTAGTAGATCTTTTTAAAATGCTATAAACATGATTACATTTTCCTCAAAAGCATCAGTAAAAGGAGGTATTTATTGCATGGGGTTGTTCAGAAAAACATTTAGGAGATGGTAAATATATTTCAAATTACTTTCAACTTTCTTACTTTAAAAGTGACCATGTGACCAATGATGTTATAATGCTCCAGATAAACGCTGTCTGATAACTCGGGTGTCATTTGAATGAGGAAGCCACAAAGTGTGGATGTGCAGGACATACTGATCCTAAAGAGGAGCTAACTGCAATATGGGCCAAAAAATTACTTTAGAGCAAACTTTAGAAATTGCGATAACTATTGCAGATGGATCTGCACAAAATAGTCTAAGTTGGTGAAGTGAAAGGAGAAAAATATATATAAGATAGAATTACAAAACAAAATAAAAACCTGAAAATTGGCATGTGCATATGTATTCACCCCCTTTGCCACAAAGCCCCTAAAAAATCCTGGTGCAACCAATTACCATCAAAAGTCACATAATTAGTGAAATGAAGTCCACCTGTGTGCAATCTAATCACATGATCTGTCAGTATAAACACACCTTTTCTCAAAGGCCCCAGAGCCTGCAACACCACTAAGCAAGAAGCATCACACAACAAAGTTGTTGAGAAGTATGTCAAATCATACACCTACCAATGAGAATGGCCCCAACGATTAGAATCCCCTTGACAAAGGCCTTGGTGCCGAAACGTTGGGGCCATTGGTAGGTGTATCCGCTCCTTGCTGGTTCTTCTTTACACTTTTTTGTGATGTACAAATTTATGAGTGGTATTTATGATATGCATTGTCTGCTTTTTTGCTATGTTGTAAAATATATGTTTATTTTCTGTGGCACTTTTGTAAAAATAATTTCCTGCATATAAGTAAAGAATTTTTGTATACCACTCTTTCAGTTTGAATTTGACTTTTTGTGAGTGTGCGAACCTATAGACATTTTTGTGTACATTTTTGTTACCTTATGTAGGGGTAACTTAAGGTTTCTGCACCTCTTACATTATAATCTAAGATATCTATTAATTTGGTGTGCCCTCCATCCTCTAGTACTTTTTGGCTACCAAAGAAAATGCTATTTCTGACGCAAACCCAACACATTCCATCACCATGGTGAAACATGTAGGTGGCAGCATCATGCTGTGGGGATGTTTTTCAGCAGCGAGGACTGGCAAACTGGTGGAGGGAAAGCTGAATGGTGCTAAATACAAGGATGTTATTGAGCAAAACCAGTGTCAGTCTGCCTGTGATTTGACACTGGGATGGAGGTTCACCTTCCAGCAGGACAATGACCCAAAGCATACTGCTAAAGCAACACTTGAGTGGTTTAAGGGAAAACATTTAAATGTGTTGGAATGGCCTAGTCAAAATCCTGAGCTCAATCCAATTGTGAATCTGTGGTCAGACTTGAAGAATGCTGTTCACAAGCGAAAAACATCCAACATGAAGGAGCTGGAGCAGTTTTGCCTTGAGGAATGGGCAAAAATGACAGTGGCAAGATGTGGCAAACTCATAGAGACTTATCCAATGCGACTAGCAGCTGTAATTGCCGCAAAAGGTGGCGCTACAAATTACTGACTTAAGTGGGGGGTGAACAGTTTTGCACGCTGAAGATATCTGTTATGTTGTCCTATTTGTTGTTTGCTTCCCAAAAAAAAAGTTGTAGACATGTTGTGTAAAGGAAATGGTGCAAACTCTCAAACAATCCATTTTAATTTCAGGTTGTAAGGCAACAAATTTGTTTAATGCAACCACAACTCAACAGTTTATATTCAGTGCCTAGTTCATGTTTCACGCTCCCAGAACACAGCAACATAACTAAAAGTGCCAGCATTATATTTAATTGCTCCAGCATACAATACCATGAACGCAGTGCCAAATCTCTGGCTCCCTTTCTGTTCTGCATACCCATTTCATTCTTGTGTTCCTTCCCTTTTTTCCTTCCCAGTTCATTTTATTTTGATATAGTAACTGCTCCCTTTCACTTACTCCTTGTCCCCCCTTTCCTTATCTCTCTCTCTATTTTCTATGTGTTTTTCTAATACTGACATGTAAAGTATCATTTTTCAAAGGAGCTCTTGGAAGGGAGGGTTGCCAACCCTGTAAACCAGGGGTCGGAAACCTTTACTATTAAAAGAGCCATTTTGCCCCCTCTTCCACTAAATAAAAAAAAGTCTGGAGCCTCAAAACTTACAGTAACACAGCTTATACACTTTTAAAAGTTTTAACCTTTTTTTAATTTGAACTGTTACAACAACAGAATACAACAAACAAAAGTGCAGTGTGTGTGTGTAGGCCTACTTAGAAATAAATGAAACACTGAATAGCCCAATTAAATGCTAGTGTTCTTATCTGTTTAAAGGTCGAGGGCTATAGACGTCATTAAAATAAGCGTCACATCTAGTGATGGGCAAATTTGAACCATTTCGCTTCACCAAAAATTCACCACAGGTGAAAATTTGCCAATAAGGATCATGAAGAATCATCTTGCTGCGGCTCGGTCTTGCCCGTCACTCCTGGGATAGCTATACAGCCCTTACACCTGCTGGTGGCTTCCATGTGTGTGACCATGGTAAGCTAACCATTTACTTTACATTGGTCACACACTAAAGAAGCTGCCAGCAGGTGTAAGGGCTGTATAGAGGACAAGCCACAAGACCGAGCCGAGCAAGCAGGATGAAGAGCCGAAGGTTGCCTACCTCTGCTGTAAACTGTTCAAAATTGATACATTTAGTTGATACATTTCTTATCTTGATAAAGTAGTTGCTAATACTCCAGAGATGCTGCTGAGAAATGTATCAACTAAATGTTGAAAAATTGTAACAGTTTAGAGTCTGAGCCAGAATTACTGAGCTGCCAGACTGAAACACCAGAGACAGGGACATTAGACGTTAAACTTTGATTTTGGAATAACTGTAAAAAAATTTTAAAAATGGAAAGTAATTGAAAAAGCCTTGAAAACTCTGGTGAGCAATCTGAAAACAATTGGACTGAAAAAAGTGTCTGGAAAGTGAACAACAACTTTAATGAATGTTGCTGAAAACCACATAGTATACTATTAAGTGTGTGGGTCTTATAGTACTGAACTCAGCAAGAAACCTGCATTCATTACCTACCAGCCACCAAATGACTAGCCTTACTACACATATATATTGATTACTGACCTCATTGTCCTTTCACACACGGAACAAAAACAACACTTTCATGAATCCTGGCGAATGGTTCATATTTATGTTTTCATGCAGGGGGATAGTCCATTTTCAGCCTTGGCACTTTCTGATTAATTATCACATCCTGCAATAAAGATATTATCAAGCATCTAGTATTCTAAGACAATCTTTATTTGCAGTTTGTCTTCCACTTGTTAATAATCTTTTCTATCACAATGCCTAGGGGGATCATTTGGTAGGAAGAAGCTCATTAGGATCTATGTCTTCATGGAAAGAAAAAACTTTTCTCAGCAAAATAGCCATTACAGTATAAACTAAAAGTGTTATTTTGACTTTTACATGGCATATCTTTGGGGCTGTTTTTACAATAAGAAATTGATTTTTTGTTTCTTTTTTTAAAATAATTTGTACATTAAGGGACCTATTTAAGATTTCTCAAATGTTTTAGATCTTTAAGGCAATCCCCTGTGAGTTTCTTAATGCATGCTGGGTTTCAGGCACAAAAAAATTCTGTAATTTTACCCAAACTGGCTTATAGAAAAGCTGCCAAAGTTTTCAATTGTTTCAAAAATCAGTTTGTATAAAATTACAGAAATTGCTGAGGTTTTTAGTCCTGAAGCCCAGCGTGAGTTAGGAAACTCACATGGGGTTTCCTTAAAGATTTTTAGAGATGAAAAGATTGAAGATTAAAAAGGCCCATAAGACTTCACATAAAAACAGGAAAACAATGGCAGTCTATTAGAAAGTGAATTGGAACAAAATAGTGATATATTATACAGTAGAGAACATTAGAGAACATAGTGTGATGCCTTATGGCAAATCAGCTTTAAAGTTGACTTTGACATGGTCTTCATGTAGCTCTTGAAAAAGTACAGCAGAATTTGACTGCATGTTTAGTACCCTGCTCCTTCCTGAGGCATAAAGAACTAGGAAAGTGTTCCATCAATTAATATGCATTGGGTGCCCCAAACAGCTGCTATGGGGAACACAGGGGAAATGCAATAAATGACAACAACAGAAGAAATTGAAGCAAAGGTTTGCAGATTTTCATTGCTCTTATTTTCTGCCTCAGTTTTATTTTATATGGGAAAACAAGCACTAACAATTTCAGTTCACACAGTTCTATATTTACAATAAGCCCAGTTATCACATTTCCCTTAAAAAGTTCCATGCACCTTTCAGAAATTCATACTTTACTATGCACCACACACCCAGAATATCTCATACAAGAAGTGAATATTGTTGTACAGTGAGGAGAGCACAAAGCAAATCCCATATTCTATTCCATAGTTCTGCAATGGGTCTAACTGACGGCTGTAAGGGAATCAGGTGCTCTGTCTCCATTAGTCTAGGAAAAAGGGATGACTCTATCAACCTGATCATTTTTTCTTACCTAATCTGCATATAGAAATTATACTACCTTGTTCATCTGATTTTAAATTCCCATATACGCCCATAGATTCAAAATGTATAATAAAATAATTTTTTTTATGCTTGGACGAATTTAAATGATCTGAAAATTCAGTTGAATTCAATGAAACTCAATTCGAGATTTTTCTCTGAAAAAAAAACTGGAATGTCAGGATGGCTGCAAACATTTCCAATTGATCTGAGCTTATATAAAAAAGAAATACTAAGCCGGTTGTTTACACATTGGGAGGCACAAATTCCTATAAACTCCCATTCATTCAAAATGCATTAATATAATCCAATTTTTTATACTCAAACTAATTTAAAGGACCTGAAAATTCTAATTTGTAGGCATGCATTCATTCCAGGATTCTACCAGGCCGAACCGAATCCTAATTTCCGAATCCTAATGCATCAGCAAATTAGGGGTGGGGAGGGAAATCGCATGACTTTTTGTTACAAAACAAGGAAGTAAACAATGTTTCCCCTTCCCATGCCTAATTTGCATATGCAAATTAGGATTCTGATTCGGTTCGGTATTCAGCCGAGTATTTTGCAAAGGATTCCGGGGTTCGGCGAATAGTCAAATTTGAATTCTTAAAGGAACAGTTGTATCAAAAACTAAAAGTGTTTTAAAGTAATAAATGTATAATGCAGTGTTGCCCTGTTCTGATAAAACTGCTGTGTTTGCTTTGTGTTTTTTTTACTATTGTTTATATAAATAAGCTGCTGTGCAGCAATGGGGACAGCCATTCAAAGTAGAAAAGGCTCAAGTTTTACCTTGACGTGATATGGTGGCTTATCAATCTTATGATCATAATTTTGTAAGTAAAAACCCCTGTCTTTATACAAATGCACCTGCATAGATTACTTATATGACCAGTGAATGTGCATTGATCAATCTCTCCTCTTTTCCTCTATGTCTGTAGTTCATTTGGCCAGATCAGTAGCACTTCCATTGTATTTTAGTATTTAGCCATGGAGTGCTCCCACAACCTTTCCTTTTTGCATCACACAGCAGATAGCCTATAACCTCTGTAGAACATAATGTTATCTGCTATCCATTATTTAACCTGTGCCATATAGCCTTTTTTAATTTCCACCATTGCTACACAGCAGCTTGTTTATATGAACTATAGTAGTGTATCTGAAGCAAACACATCAGTTTTACCAGTGCAGACCAACAGTACATAATATTTGCTTTACTTTAAAAAAAAATTTTCAAAAAAAAACTTGGCTATAAAAAAATGTAAAAATTGCAAATTTGAATTTTCAATTCGACCCTTACTGAATATGGCCCTGTACTTACCTCTCCTGCACCAATGCAAAAAGCCCAATTGCACAATGTGCACAAAAAAAGCCAGATTACTGGTTTAAAATAAATTGCTTTGAGTTACCAGGAATGACTTTTTGCCATCCTGGTAAGCTTCAGCCTGAGACTCACTGGTTATCTATCACAGCAAAAATAAAAAAAAATATATATATATACTTTTAAAACTTCCCTTAAATGATCTATTACCACTGTGTTATCCAAGGAACTAGAATGATTAAGCAGCTAAGGCTGAGGGCAGTATGAATGGCATACCTGGGCTGACAAAGTTTTTAAAGAACAAGTAAACCTTTTTTTTTTCTATCTGTAAATTTGCTCTAAACAGCCCCCCAGATTAATGTACCTTAGTCCCTGCTGCAAGTCTGCTCTGGTTTCTGTGTTATCAGCAGCTTGTTTCCTCTTCTTCCTGGTGCAGAGTGAAGCCCCGCCCCTTAGCTTACTGAGCTGACCTTATCTCTGTGACTAGTCCTGGAGATCATTTGCATACTATGACATAGCAGAGACCAGTGTGTGCAACAGCTTTTGCTTGGGGAAACTAGCTTACTAATGCACACACTGGCTCCCTCTTCCTCTCTATTGTGGAACAGCAGCAAATGGACTGCTCAGTAAACTAAGGGGCTGGGCTTCACTCTGCACCAGGAAGAAGGGGAAACAAGCTGCTGATAACACAGAAACCAGAGCAGACTTGCAGCAGGGACTAAGGTACATGAATCTGGGGGGCTGTTTAGAGGAAATTTACAGAAAGAAAAAGAAAAACATTTACTTTTCCTTTAAAGCAACATGCAGAGCTACCACACCCAGCATGACTGTGCCAGCTAAACAGGTTGGAAGCAGGACTTTTTTCCATTGTCTATGCCAGGGATACCTTTATAATAATGTGACAAGCACCATGGAAATTCTGGGAATGTGGAAGTAATAAACTTGGTATCTATCAGTACTGTCTGAAGTTGCACGATCTGTGTCAGGATGACGTGTGCTGTGTTTTTGCAGAGAGCCACATTAACATTATAGGGTCCTTTACATCACGGGCTCAAGATGCTACCTGCATCCTGACACTGCTGCATTTATTAAAGGTTAGATTTTAGTGGTTTTAGAGGTTTTTGAAACAACAACATAACTCACAAACTCTAAAACCATGATTGTCCTTTAATTTGTTCCAAATATCAAAAGTACAAACCAAAAAGACCTTGACCGATGCGGTAAAAAATATAAGTAACCCTCTAAAAATTGGCGTTTTACGTACGATTCTTAGCAGAAAAAACAAAAAAAAACCTATAGCGCCTCAACAAGTTTGACTTGGCAATGTTTAGCATAACAGTTTTTTGTGTTTTTTAATCACATAATAAATTTTTTGAGATTTTTAAATATACCTGTATAGGAAAACCCACACGTTTTTTAGAGATTTGTGGCAAAAATTGAAATTTGATGGTTAGAAAATGGGCCCCTAAATGTGGGTGACATGTGAGAAATGCACCATGCAACAAATGCACCTGGCCATCCTTATTAGCACCCCATCCCACAGGTCATGTGTGCCTGATTCAAAAGGCATATCTTGAGACGTATGGTAAAATGGTAACTATCTCTTTACAACAAAAACATTATCCCATATTGGTGTGTTGTATTATTTTCTGCATTTTATGCACAAACAAGAATAAATCAGATATGTGTGATGTAGATACTTTGGGTTTTGTAATGCACAGGACCCCTTAACTCAGGACAAGTGTAAAAGGTACAAGCACCACCCCAAATAAAATTTGTGAGATAGGCAGGGTTGACACCTTTTACTTCATTTGAATCTGGACAGGGGACATTCCTGATTTTCACTTGGCTGCCCTCAGTCCCGAATTATCTGTCAAATGTCCCGCATTTTCAGGTAGCCCACAGTAGAAATCTTGCGACGTCACCCACTAGTTCTCGCCGCTGATAGACCCCAGACCCATGGCAACCTTGAGAATTTGCAGAGGGGAGCTGGTAAACGTCACCAAATGATGTAAAAGGGGATGTATTTTGCCAACATACGTGTTTATCATAGGGCTGTGGCTACTAAAATGGGCATGGTTTCCATCACCTAACAAGGTGTCCCACTTTTCATTTTTAAAATTTTGGGAGGTGTGTTTAAAGGAGAACTAACCCCCCCTGCGATGTTCAGTCCCCACTGGCCCACCTCCGTTGGCACCCCCCTGTACAGTCTTACCCCTGAATTCTGTCCCCTCTTGAAATAGTGACCGCATATACACAGTAAGTACAGTGGAGCTCATGGACGCCATCTCCTTCTCTTCGGCAATCTTCATGAAATGAGCGGTGTATAAATGCATGAGCAGTTGGAGCAATGTTCCAGTTCGTGACAATGGTGCATGCACCAAAAGAGACGGAAATTGACAAAGGGGAGGAAGAAGACACAAAGATTACCAAAGAGTAGAAAATGGCGCCCATGAGCTACGCTGCTCTCACTCTGCATGTGGGGTCTAGTGTCCTAGAGTCTGTGTGTTCTAGTAATATAGAATTTCAAGAGGGGGCAAAATTCTAGGGTTAGACAGTGCAGGGGGAGGCAGGGAGGGGGGCCAATGGGGACTTAACATTGTGGGGGATTTAGTTCTCCTTTAAGGGGATAAACCAGTGATGAAGAGAGATGACCCATTGATGTAGAAGGACAGGCTGGTGATGAGGAGGGGCAAGCCAGCGACGCAGAGGGGCAGGTCAGTGACACAGCAACTTATGATTGGCCAAATCACTCCAGAAGTCTTCCCCAGTATTCAGTCTTTTGAAAACTGGGCAGACATTTTTCAACCGGACAACAGGTGTAAAAAACTGACTGTCCGGTTCAAAACTGGACAGGTGGAAACCCTAACAATGGAACAGTTCAGCACTTACTTAGAAATTTTTTCCTGTAAGACTGTATTTTCCAGGAGTACTTCCTACTTTGCTACTACAGAGGGAACTAATGTGCACAGCTGAGGTAGGAACTTTAACATGATGCACCAGTTCACATATGCAGGATTAAGAGGATTTTCCTGTTGTATTTCAGGTAGTAACCCTAAGTCTAATAGTTTACAAACTTATAAATAACTGTTTATATGCCAATGCAAACTTGCTTTACACTGTCTTCAGTACATACAACTTACCGGGAGCTACAGGAGCCAGACAGTTACACTTGCAGAATCAGTGCACAAGTTGTTCAGTAGCTCATACCTCCCAACTGTTCCGTTTTTCTTGGGACAGTCCCGATTTTGACAGCTCAACCCGCAGTTCCCGGATTGTCACTGAAATGTCCCGACTTTCTTTTTGATCTCCTGCACTGAACAGCCAGAAAAAGATACAAAGCTTCTAAATCTTAATTAAACAAGAAGCTTTTGGCAGAGAGCCCAGAATATGCGGCAGGTGCACTTAGATACATTTATAATAATTTAAGATAAGCAAAGAAGCAATTGTATAATAATAATATAAGATAAGCAGGTCTCTTCTGGAAACTATGGCTTACAGTTTAAAGGACAATGAAAGTCTAAAACGAATAAGACTAGAAATGCTGTATTTTGTATACTAAACATAAACATGAACTTACTGCACCACAAGACTAATAAAACAAATGATTTATGGCCACAGGGGGCTGTCATCTTGTAACTTTGTTAAACCTCTTTTCAAGACCAAGACTGTGCACATGCTCAGTGTGATATGGGCTTCTTAGGAATCGTCATCAATGATCAAAACAGCACAAGTCAAATAATATCTGCCAGAAGCCGATACAGCAAGACTGATTAATAATCAGAATATACAGACTGCACTGGGTCCTGTGTTGTCATATAATGCAATGTGGATATTTATAGTTTTTGTATAGTTTAATACAAACTTTATCCAACTTATTTTTCAGCTCCCTACAATAAATCTCTTACCCTACCCTCACACTCTGAATTCATTTTCATATGTACAACATAAGGATACAGATATAGAAACATATCTGTTATTTAGTCATGATATCTAGGACTGGGAAAATGTTTTCACCCCAAATATCACCCTAACTGCCCTTCAAGCTGGGATTTCAGAGGTATCCATTGGAGTATACATTGTACCAAAAACTTGCCTTCACTGCCGTTGACTGGCTGAGCCCCCTCCCCTGCCACTGCTCTGTGCACCAACAATGGGTTGCCCTTATAGTGAGACCTCAGTCACTACAGGGTATATTTCTAAATATATGAACTCCGATTGCCAGAATTTGGCCAGTTAACTTCAATGGTTTATGCAAGGTCTGCAGTGTGGTGAAATGTTACAGTACAGACTTACCTTGCACTAGGTGCATGCTCAGTATAGTATGTTTGCCATGTTTACGATGATGTGCAAGCACCAACCCATTTGGGGCACAGGTAATTGGTTGCAACAAGGGAGTATGACTATGGAACACACACAACAGGCCTACAAGATTAGTGATTTGACTCACAGAATTTAGATCAAGATATCGCCCCTCCATTGATTCTCCTTTAAATATGCAAAGGCAACATTATGTTTTAAGAATACATTTAATAGTGAATTAACAGTTACCTTTTAATTGAAGAATTATGCTTACCCAGAATGCCATTTGTTGCCACTTAACACAACCACATAATTATTTTCTGCTAGGAAGTGTAACTGTTTGCTTGCAGCATTCAGGCATTGAGTAAATAAGATTCATTATTTATATTAAATGGAAATAATTTGGCCCGTGCGCTTTATCAAACTCCATACGATGACATTTCCTTAACACCAACATTTATGTTTGTGTTGGCCAGTTAAGTTGCCTTCACACAAGGACTTGAATTGATCAAACATCCTGTGCTCCGGCTCCTTCGTCTCTGTGCTAATAAAGCGGTATTAGTACAATGTACGCCTGTATGCACCATGAAACACACCAACCTTTATTAAATGATTGCCTCTTTATTAAATGATTGCCTCTCAGCTGAGTCAGAGATATTTCCTAAGAGGAAGTGGCTAAATGCCCGAGTGGGAGTGATCTTAGATTAAGAAGCAACACAGACATCTTGAAGGCAACTGGGTTTCAGAGCAGGACGATAAATGCGGAGCCCTGGGGCAGTTTTCCAAGATGTCTACTCTCTGTGTGCCAGCCATCTGTGTTCATTTAAAGTCTGTGCCTCTGGATGAAGGTGGTGGTTGAGGGGGGGCTGAACACATGTTCTCAGATTGCAATTATGAGTGTGGGCTCTATTGTACAGTAAAACCTTCTGCCTAGTCCTTCTTAAACATGGTATAATCATCCACAGGTCCCCAAAGACAGGCAATTTCACCAGCACCAGCTGCATGAAGGATGTTCTGTGTTTGTTTGATTCACACTGAACAGTAATTTCCAGAAGCACACTTGTTCAGAAGAAACTACAAAATAAAGGTGAGGGGGAGATGGAGAGAGGATCAAGATATTACTAAACAAATGAGGCCAATACACCTATACATTCCTAGGGGGAAAAGGATTTGTTAGGCTGCCAATACACAAAGTATTTATATATCCATAAATTAGATACTTTGGAATGTGTAAGCGCTATACAAATACCAGGAAATGAATAACGGCACTTGTGTCCAAAGGTTTTTCTATATAATTTTGCCAGAGGCTATTGTATCCTACTCTATACAAACTCCACAAAAGGTAGGAGCGCTCAAACCTCTTTGCCTATTTTTTTTTTTAATTTGTATTCTCACTCCTTGCATGTGCGGGGCAAATTACCACGCCAATTCTCAATAAATAATTTAAATTTCAGTTCCCCAATTGCTCACCAGATGAACACTTCGGTTCGGGTGCTTATTCCCCAAACCCTCCACTTTCTAAGACATCCAGAACTGTGCACAATAAAACGGGTCACTTCATTTCTCACTTCGGTTTCCAACAAAGCTACTTTTTATCCATCAGTGCCTGAAGTCCCATGGAGTGCGTGCCATCTCTTTGGTGTTGCTATTGTATCCTACCTGCATCACGAGCAAGTGTGCATACCGACGCAAAGGAACCATGGAGCTGCCACCGCTTAAAAAACATAGGGGCAGTTCTCTTGTTCCCACACCAGACAACATACAGAATCATACTCAAACTCCCCAATCCTAGTGCTACATCTGTGTATTGTATTTGTTTTGACAGTTTTTGTAGGTGATTTTTTTGCATTTGCACCCTGCATTAAATGACCCCTAGGTGGACAACTGTGGTACGACAAAAGTAGGAGGCCAATCAGCTGTTATTCAATTGCAACTTTCTTGAATCCCAAGCGATAGCTGGTTATAGCAAAGACTGAACCAGAACATGTAAATTATAGGTAGATTGGCCAGTGACCAAAGCTAGATAAATGTTTTATGTATTCATTCACAAACAGCTGATCAGTAAGCATCAAACTTAAAGGA
>CM044442.1:25936285-25958203 GCA_024363595.1 Xenopus borealis | reverse complement strand
TTAATAACATTGGGATCAACCACCAAAAATACCGGCCAGGCCGGTAAAATACAGGCCAGGTGGCAACCCTATCACCAGGTTATACACAAACCATTATACAGTGTATCCAAAAGTATCTGGACACCCCATGTAAAAAACAAACCCTCTAAGTAAGGTTCATACAAAATTTGTAGAGTAGAAGAAGAATTTGACTGGTTTACAAAGAGCCCTAATCTCAATCCAGTGCCTGCTCTTCTTGTTCATTATCATTGCCTAACGTCTTAAGTATCAGTGGAAACAAATCTCACCTATAATGTTCCGGCATCTTGTGGAAAGCCCTCCCAGAAGAGTAGAGGCTAAAGGCTGTTTTATAAGCAAAGGAAGGACCAACTTTACATTAATAAGACGTTGAAGAGCATACAATTGGTTAGATATTATATAATAATAATAATCACTGCATAATTAGGCCCACTTCAGAATCCTTTACTGTGCTGTGACCTACTTGATTGTATATCTGTTATCCTACTTTGTCTGTCATTATAATCTTGTTCTAGGTTGAGAACTATGATAATTAGTGATGGGCGAATTTATTGGCCTGCGGCGAATTTGCGGCAACTTACCACAGGCAAATAGATTTGCGAAACGCCGGCGTCCGTTTTTGGACGCGTTGAAAAAACAGACGCCGGTCACTAAGGATAATGGGTGTAACAACTGAGAAAGACAAAGCAAATGTTCTTCTTCTGGTCTATTTTTAGTGAGGAAAACCTATGACTAATAGCCAGTTTACTGTTAACATTATATTATTACCTGGCCGAAAGTCAGCCAGATGTCGATCGAACGGGACAAAAAAATCCCGTCGGATCACGGCCGCATCTGTTCATTGATGTGGTCCTGTGATTCGACCACCTGTTGCCAATCATTATGATCCAATTGTTAGGCCCTAGGGCCCATGATCGGATCAGCCCGATATCGCCCACCTCAAGGTGGGCATGTCGGAGAGAGATCCGCTTGTTTGGGGACATCGCCATTAAATAAACCCAATAGGATTAATGATATCTGGATCATGGCCATGGTATGGATATGGGATCCGTTATCAAGAAAGATCCAACTTAAGGACAAATTCTCCCATAGACTCTATTTTATGATGTCCCTTTTATCCAAACTAAGATACAATTAAAAGATACAATTAAAAGTGTGGTTCCCCTTTAAGTTAACTTTTAGTATGTTGTAGAAATTCTAAGCAACTTTACAACTAGTCTTCATTATTCATTCTTTTATTTATTTTTTAAAATGATTAGACATATTCTTCTGGATCTTTTCAGCTTTGAAATGGGGGTTGCTGACCCTACAAATTTACTGCAATTGCTACTTTTTATTGCACATCTTTCTATTCAGGCCCACCCCTATTTATATTACAGTCTTTTATTCAAATCAATGAATGGTTGCTATGGCAATTTGGACCCAATAAACCAGATTGCTGAAATTACAAACTGGAGGACTGCTGAATAAAAAGCTCCAGAAAATAACTCAAAAACTACAAATAATACAAAATATAACCCAAATGAAAATTGTCTCAGAATATCACATCTACATGATACATAGGTGCAGATTTACTATTGATCGAATTTCGAATGAAATAAAAATACAAAATTCGACCAGGGAATAGTGGGGAATAAAAAAAAATTGAATTTCGAATTCTTTTAGCGCAATTCCACCGATCGAATGGTCGAATAGGGAATTTTTCTTATTCGATCTTAGGGAATGATCCCCATTTCGGTAGGTTTAATCTGGCGAAGTAGGTGATCGAATTTAAATTTAAAGGGGAAGTATTTGACCATCAAATTTTCGAATAAAATTAAATTAGAATATTCGAATCATTCGAATTAGAATATTCGATGGTCAAATTTGCCTAATTTGCATATTCGAATTAAGAATTTTAATCTTTTTTAAATTTTGATCGAATATTCAAATCACTCATGTGAATTTATGGGAATTTTGTAAATCTGCCCCTTAAAGTTATTTTAAAGGTGAACAACCTCTTTAATCCTTAGATTAGAAGCAAGACCAGCCTATTGGGTTTATTTCATGTTTACAAGACAAGCTATAACAATCCAAATTATGGAAATACCCGTTATCCGGAAAACCTCAGGTCCTGAACATTCTGGATAACAGGTCCCTTACCTGTACTGTTTAGTTATTGCAGAGAAAAGGAAATAATTTCTAAAAGAGAAGGCTGTATATACTTGGGGGTGCCAAAATATTGGAACCCCCAAGTGATTGTATATACTTAACTGAAACCTCAGCACAGTGCTCCTATAAGCAGGAAATTGTACTGCTCTGGTGTCTACCACAGAGCAAACAGCTTCCGGCTTCTTTTACTTTTTCTTGAATAAAAGGGACATAGAATAAGGTTCTAGAATAAAGTTAGAATTTGAGCTGTGTCTTGAGTACTGGCAGAAGCTCAGTCTCTCCAGAATATAAACTTACATCACCAAATCTGTGTTTATTTGAAACCCCAATTTACCGTTTTTTTTTTTAATCTACAGTGAACACAGTTTACTGTATATGCTATTTTGCTTCTCCATTTGCACTCCATCTTGTTTTCCAACAATAATGGTATTTACAAAACATTAAATTTTTTGCCCCTTGTTCATTGGCACCATCTTATATCTACCAAGAGAATAGATAGCAGAGACACAAAAGTTTATGATTAGTTTGCCATTTATAAAAATAAAAGTTTATAATGCTTGCATTTTTTGAAGAAATCATATTTGTAAGTATATGCCTAAAGTGTAGCTAGTCAGGATCTAGGTTTATATTCAGACCCAGTCATTTGTGTTCCCTGAATGCCACAGAGTCTAGTCTGAGAGAAGGTTTGATCCATGAATGCTGTCTGGCTAGTAAAAAGTATGCCAGACTGTAAAGCACCCAGGTGACACACTGGTCTGACATTGATGACAATTACATGTAATCCAAACCATGTATCCCACTGCCTTCAATAAATGTGCTACAGCTATTCCTCCCAAGTTCTATAGAATTCTTTTTATTTAACTTCTTGACTGTGTAATACACTAAGAGCTAACTAATGTTTGTATTATTTTATATACATTTTATCTAAAACTCTTTCATTTGGCAGACTCTGAGACTTTATGCCATTTTGTTCATCCCAAGAAGCTCAAAGTTCTTACGACAACAATGATTTTATAATACCAGACTAAGATTATCTCACCAGAACATTACCCATGGGTACAGTTCCTGTTGCAGCAGGATAGAAAAGCTGATGAGTTTTTAGCTATGATACATTATCCAGGCTTAAAGCATGCTCCGAGCTCTAGTCAACGGTACGAGGGGTTGGTTTTGCTTTGAAAAAGTTTTTCCTTACTCTCATTTAACGCATTCCAGTGAGATTTTTTTTGTACAATCAGACTTTCTGATTTCCTAAGATTGCCAGGCATGAAATAAAATATCAGCAAGTCTACAGCTGTAATGACCCTTAGCTGAGTAGCAGCAAGAGGGTATGTAATCGTAGAATGGGATAGGCTCTATCAGAAAAAGTAATAAAAGTACAAACTAGAGCATGGGTGCAAGGTTAGATCTGTGATAGCTCCCCTTTAAGTCTGTAGTAACGTTTGATAATTAATGCTAAAAATAGCCATGCTAGTCAATACTATACAAGGGGTCCTTTACAACCCCAGGGGGCACAAGAGCATTAAGGGTAAGAGTTGCCTTAAGGCAGATGGTAAGGACAGTGCCTCAATGTGGGCTGTGCCTCCTTCCACTATTCCTCAGAATGATATGCAAGGTAGGGACAGGTATGGATGGACGCCTAGATGCCTCTCATGTCCATCCCTCTTGAATGGAGCGGTACTTAATGCCGGCAGTGTTCCATTCAGGGTGCATTCCAGAGCACAGAAGCCGGCAGCTGCTTTCACAATGCTCCACACAGTTTGCCCTTTGCACACTGTGTAGGGTATTGTAAATAGTTCAAAGCTATGCCCTACTAACGTGCACATTTCAAAAAGAATTAGGCTAAATATATGTATATATGTATATAGTAAGCTTACACTGTAAGTGTAATGTTTAATTCAGGTGAAAAACTGCTTTGACAAAGGCTATTACGTCGAAATGTTGGGGTTAATTCTCATTGTGTATCCGCTACTTGTAGGTTCTCTTTTTGCTTGAATTAACACATTTGGTGGTATGTATTTTCAATTTATAATCTTTTATGTACCTGTATATTGTCTGTATACAATGTAGATATTTTGTGTGAACATTGATTGAAAATTTATATTTTCTTATATTACATACCACTGAGTTTTGTGCAAGCCCAATGTCTACAAAATTGAAAAACTGCATTGGGGCATAAAACTATAGAAACCAATGAAAATGTTGCTTTCATAATTCTATCCTTGTTAAACTGATAAAAGCTAGGTGCTGCTCGGCTGCTGCACTTTGGTGGTAGATTTTTCCATGTTACTACATTTGCCCCTATGGGGCAGATTCACAAAAATTCACTAGGAATCCAATCCGCAGGGACATTACCAGTTCACTAACAGGCACAGATGCCAATTCACTAGTGACCGGGACCATCGCTAGTGTTCTTTTGCACTCTATCCACAGGAGAGTTTTCACTCAGGAGAATGGTAGTTGATCCGCAAATTAACCAAAGTGCAGATTTTACTGAACGTTACCTCTTTCTCCAGAGTTCACTTTTCCTCCCCAGACCAGGTGAACTGCTAAAATGAAGCTAGATCTTCCTCAATCCTATGTCACTTACACGCAACTTCACATATTATTGAATTAGTGTAGTGGTAACTTATTTGTGCCTGGCGAGGTGTGCAAAGCGGTCGCTTGTGAAAATTCGCCCGTTACTGAATCTGCCCCTGTGTGTTTACGCACACTAGACTCTAAAAAGTACTTATTAATACTCGTAATGTAACTTGTACAAGTGTGTATAGAACTTTAGTTTTCCCAAAGATTTATTCCTCAAATAACTGCTATTAGGACCAGGAAGTGACCCCAGGATTTGTGAACAGTCACAAGAATTAAGCCCTAGACCTGCTGTCTTGATTTTAGTTGGATCGTTGCCATGCTCCGTAGTCTCAACAGCATCTCAGTGGAGTCCCAATCAAACTGTATTTATCTGAATTTTATTAAAGCTCACATTCACCCACCGGCCAATCCAAAATTGAGCTTGGTCACATGATAAGTGAATGACGCACCCCATCATTTACATCGTTTAAGCACTTTTTTTTTTTTACCCGGAACCAGATTGTATTAGGTTTACATATGTTTCTAGAAAAAAATATCTCAATTACTTACAAGTTTTATTTGTGATAAAATATGAAATTAACTTTTATTTCCTTATTAAAAATAACAGCAATTGCTTATAATAATATTTGTTTTGACAACATTTGATAATGAAAAAGGCTCAGCTACCCGAACAAGAAACGCCAAGGTTTGCTTAATTAGGGATAAACATAGTAATTAGTTTGTCATCATTTGAATCCAAAGGTCTCAGAGGAAAATGGAAACTAAAGTATTCCTATCATGGTAGCTATTGACCTCTCAGACCTCTACACGTTTGTCATTGATGTTTAAGGCAGACTCACTTAGTCTGTCAGGCTAATAGTACAGATAATGAACAAGTCAAGGACCAACTCTAACTATTTTGTTGTTTTAATACTAATTTTAGAAAGTTAAAAATAGTTTAGTGGACTGATATGGGTTTATCTAAAATTAGCCACATAATAGGCTAACAGCCCACAATAAACCCTTTCTCACCAATAAACCGTTCCAAGCTGGACGGTGAGTGTAAACAACTCCTTCAAGTATTTTGATAAATTGCTCCATTAAACAATCTGTCAGCCCAATGGAGAGTCCACCACTGACATTGTTGTTTCATCTCTCCTTGAATGAGACCTTGTCTAACGTTATTGCTAATGGTAAACACATTCTAAACCCTGGAAATGAACAAGGAGAGCATTTTGAACACCTGTAACTTGTAGAGTTTGACACAGTCTTGGATTGTAGCCTTGATTTTCTCTGATATACATAAAGACAAGTTATTGTGAATTCCTTTCACTGAGTCACCCACAAATCCAAAAAAAAAACATATTTCCTTTAAAGATAAATAACAAACAATTTAACTCTCGATTCTGTTGCATGTAATTTGTTTGGAGTCCAAAATCCAAAAGGATTGCAGGCAGGAGAAATTGTTTTGAAATGAAAACGTTGTTAACAACAAACACTGTATTTATTTACATGAAGATGTTAGGGATTAAAAGATTACTAGATCTTCCTTCATTTGCATTTCTAAGTGTAAAGCAGCACCAGCAGGTTTTTCCATGAATCATTGCTTTGATCTTTCCATTCCATCCATTCTTATTTAAAGTAATTAAAAATGAGGCCAAGTGTCAGAATTCCAGTAGAAGTTATGGAACTCTTTGTTATAAAACACAATGACCTGTTATCCAGAATCGATATAACAATTCGGCAGATTAAACCTACCGAATTGCTATGTAACCCTATGGGAAGCTCCCATAGGAGTTTCCCAAGTTTTTTTGATCGAATATAAAAAATCTGATCAAATGGTTAAAATCGTTTGAATCTTTCAATTCAAACGATTTTATTGTTCCATCGAATTTTTCATATTCACTCATTCAATAAATCAAATTGCGTTAAAACCCCTCAAATTCAAAATTCGAATTCAAGGGGTTTTAATTCGATACAAATTCGATGGTCGAATTCGAGGGTTAATTAACCCTCGAATTCGACCCTTAGTAAATCTGCCCCTTAGTGTTCACTCTTCAACATGCAAAGGCAGAAGTAAAGCAGAGTCACAAAAAATATGGATCGAAAAAATCGAAAAAATATACACCTGAAATCTACCTTGTTTCCACTAAATCAGATAGATGCTAGACCAGGGGTGTCCAACCTTTTTGCTTCCCTGGGTCAGATTGGAAAAATAAAAATTGTCTGGGGCCACAAATGAAATACTCAAACAATTTTGATTTGTAAAAGTAAAGAAAATGCACAGAAAAGAACTACAGTAACCAGATGGAGCTATATACTGGAATATGGGACACCTGGATATTATAGTGAATAGACGTATTATTATATAATTTTGACATTTCCTCAGGAACCAAGCGTTTCAAGCTGGGCCACATTGATATCCATCCTGGGCTGCATATGGCCCTTGGGAGGCAGGTTGGACACCTAGGTATCTATGTTACAAGGAAATGAAGAGCAACAGGGTATAACTTAATGTTGCTAGTAAAGTCTACATAGGTCTAATGTGTAGCCATTCTTTAAAGGTAGTCTGGACATTCACAAATCCACTAAAGCAGATTCACCCCTGAAATATATTACCCGTAAGATAGAGTTTTCAGAGTCTGCCCATTACAGCGCTGTGCTAGGCAGATGGAGGCACTTAGGCTCTTGTGCCCCTTGATGTTCTTGTAGTCCGGGGATTGAAAAATAATCCCTAAAGTAAGTAAGTTACAGGGGCTGTCATAGGACTTTACTTGTTGTTGACGGAAAATGTGATCCAGCCTGTCTGATTTTGATACTGTGTCTTCAGAAGTAAGTGGAATATATTATTATGCTAGGGCTGGAAGAAAGTGTGTACAATGGTATTAATGGGGTCATATTAGAGGAGTAGTATTAGCAGTAGTAGAATTACCCTTTATGTATACAGTACAGTGCTAACAAATGTATACAGTATTTTAATGAAATTGTTGATGATTCACAACAGTTTTTGGAATGAGGGAGGAAACTAGTACACCCAGAGGAAACTGACAAAAAACTTAAAACCTTACATTTAGTGCCCAGATCAAGAAGAAGGACAAGTAGACTAGAAGATATTATGTTAAAGAAATTGAGGATATGTGCAATCATGCAGGAATAATGTGCAATACACTAAAGGCAGTCTGGGTTTATATGCATTGGTAAAAATTATGGCTTGCTGTTTTCAACCCTGCAAAATGCCGGTGGTTGTGGGATAAGCACCAACCCATGATTCATACAAATCACAATTTCCTGCATGAAACAGGGTTGCCTAGGTAAGACAAATTCAAACTACTGGTCAGTCCCCAGAGACTATAAAAACCGGGAAAGGTATTTGTTCTACTTCAGGGAAGAGTCATAACACAATCCACTCATGATCCTTAAGTGTAGTTTGTGCAATGTTCCTTACAAATGTTATCCCACTAGCAGGGCAATCAACGTTTATTTGCTGTTTCAGTATTTATTTGAATGGGACTGTCAAACTCACAGTTTTTGGAAAATACAATTTGCAGGACTGGTGATGATGATGCAATTGGTCCAATAGAAAAATCCTAATGGCACATAGGTCTGTTAAAACACATTGAGTGTTTATTATGGAGTGCACTGCTGCACTCTGTTATAAACACTTGAAGGGGCAAATTTACTATTATTCCCCAAAATTAGCTCGATCAAATTCAAATGCTTATCGAATTGTTTTAGGCTATCATTTTGTTCGCTATTCGATTTCTCGATGAATTCGTACGATTGGATACCGATCTTTCGATTTCACGAAAAAAATTGTAAAATTTCATTCGAGCATCTGAAAAATTTGTACGATTCGAACAATGGAATGCTTCAATCGTACGAATGGTATTCAAGCAGGACTTCTATTGCAATTCGGTAGGTTAAATCTGGCGAAGTAGGCAGTCGAATAATTTAAAAATCTTGATTCCTTCAATCATCGAATTATCGAATATCCGAAGAGGCCAAATTAGAATATCCGATATTACGAAAAATTTGTACGATCGTTATTCGATCAAACTTCGATAATTTCACGTGAATTTCTTAACGGTCCCCGAAGTGTTTCAACAGACCTGTGTGCCATTGAGATTTTTTTTTTTGGACTATTGTTGGGAGATGGCCGAGCCTCCACCTATGTGCACCAGGCATCTTTGTTCCGTAGGAAGGGTGTGTGAGGTCCAGCAGCACTTGTATCTGGATGTGATTTATTTAAGAATCTCTACTTTCAAAATTAACCCTACTCCAATTCTTCCAATGTCTTTACAGCAATTATTCTGTATATTTATCAGTCATATCGTGCTGTGCTAACAAACATAATGTTTGACTGAAATTTTATACTGAAAAACATTAAAAACTACAACAACAAAAAATAATAATAAATGTTTAAGCAGTCAAATATGATTTGGAATTTTGTGAACTTAAGGAACAGCTTTACTCTAATTATCTCTGCAAATTATGTCAGGCTCTTGTCTAATAGCAGCACTGGAGATAATAAATGGCTTTCATGTTTAAGTCTCATAATACAAACTATGCTTAAGGAGATCAATGGCAGATGCCGATGACCCAACAAAAAAAAAATCTATTCAACATTATTTGCTCGTCCCTTAATCTGGAGTGTTTTGAAACTCAAGGTCCTGGATATGAACTCTACTGTCTTGATATTCTGTTGCTGCTGTACTTACTGTCTCATGATCAAAGGGCCGCCCTTGTCTGCTTGTCAAGATGACGGACAAGAGAGTTAAGTGCAATTCCAAAGATGAACCTTCAATACCAAAATAATAGTGCATTTTCCTTCATCGGATCGGTGAAATCAAAGTAATAGTTTAAAACAACTTAATTTCATCCTTTAGGGAAAAGTCCTGCTTGAACCTTTGGGAAATAAGAGGATTTTCTTTCATAATTGCATCCTGTTAACTCTTTCATTTCTCTTCTGATAGAATCCAAAAGAACATATTTAAAAAAGCCATAAGTGAGACTTACAAGAAAGGGTTAAATACCAGTATTAAGCACTCGGAAATGCTAAATCTGTGCCGTTCATTAACAATTGTTTAATCATCAATGTTAAACCAGAGTGGTACAATCAGAAGAAAATTAAGATATATGAACATTTCATACACTAGCACCATTTCATCGGAATTAATGTTAGGAGTCAAAAAGAGGAAACAAATTGAAGCATGTATAGTTTTAGTATACACAGAAAATCCTGTGTAACAAACATACCTGAGACCAAGGCGGTTATTTATTAAAGTCTGAATATCAAAAACGCTAAAATATAAAATTATTTTTACTATGAATCCAATTTTTTAGTGGAAAAAACCCCAAACATTTTTCAAGATTTATTTAACCCAAGGATGTCAGAATCCAAAAATCCGGCATCTCTCTCTACCGAGGTTGTATATACATCAATGGGAGATGCCCCTATCCTATTTGGAATTTTCTGTGGTCTACGCTAGAATTAGCTTGAAAATCTGACTATTTTGGACTTTTCCATAAAAAGCCTAAAAATCGATCGATTTAGGAAACAAATATAATAAAAAATCATACAATTTGAATTTTTCCTCAATTTTTTTTATTAATAAATAAGGTCCAATTGTGGATTCTAGTTTGGTCAGTCTTTTTTGATTAAAATAATTATAAATCAGACTTTGATAAATAAGGCGCCAAAAGAATGAGAAGACATTTCCATTAGAAGTAAAATAGAATGGAAATATGATTAATTCAGTAAACTGTTACTAAGGAGCAGATTTACAAAATTCGTGTGAAGAGATTGAAGTTCGAATTCGTTCGAATACCGATCATACGATTTTTTCGGAGGATCGAGTATGCAAATTTAGCATCTTCAATCATTGAATACCGAATTATCGAATAGATCAAATGATCGAAGGATTGAAAATTTTAAAATCCTTCGAATGCCTACTTCGCCAGATTGAACCTACCGAATACCAATAGAAGCCTATGGGAAACCCCCCCCATAGGCTTCTTTTGCAAAGACTAGCTTGAAAAGACTAGCTTGAATATCGTTCGAATCGTACAAATTTTTTGGAAGCTCAAAGGAAAAAGTATGATTTTTTTCGTGAAACCGAACGATTGGTATTCGATCAAACAATTTCATCGAGAAATCAAATATCGAGGAAATTAATGCCTTAAACTATTCGATAAGCATTCAATCATCCAATTTTGAAAATTCGATCAAATCGAATGATTCGAATAATTTGAATAAAAATCTATTCGAATATTCGACAGTCGAATAACTTCACCTTTAAATCTTTATTCGACTGCCTAGTTCACCAGTTTCAACCTACCAAATTGGTTTTCATTATTTTTGATCTAATAAAAAAAATCGATTGTTCCTATTCGAACGTTCGACCAACTGAATTGCGGTAAAATCCTTCAAATTCGATATTTGAATTTGAAGGATTTTTATTCCCATAAAATTCACATGGTCGAATTCGAGGGTTCTTTTAACCCTCAAATTTGAGCCTTAGTAAGTCTGCCCCTAAATGTTAAAAAACCTTCTACCAGTGAAACTTAGCTCAAAGATCAAGAACTCTTCAAGCCACTTATGGAGGACAATTTAATAATTTTTGACAGGGAAAAAAATCAAGCACCCCCCAAAAAAAACTGGCAACAGTTGTGCAACTTTTTTCCTCGAATGCTAGTTTAACATACAACACAACTGAACATTCCTGCTCGCATTTTTTCTCAGAAAAAAATTTGCAGTCCAATGAGAATTAAATTGTTCCAACCATGTCAATGCGGCTAAAATCTGAATGTATTAAAGAATACTGTTATTAGAGACTCTCTCCATTGACTTTTATTGAACCTCTCCAGCATTTCCTTTTTATGGAAACTTTTCTCAGGTTTCACAGACTATTTAAGCTCCAGAACAATAGTCTTTAGTATACAGTATTAGCATTTGCGTGTTTTTTTCCAATCGTGAAAAAAACGCAAAACCAAATTTTGATAAATCAACCCCATAGTGTTTTGTTGTATTGTAAATGGATTGCCTCCATAATGTGCTTATATAATATAATGCATTTATTTGTATACAATAATACCAATGCACCTACTTATAAGATGTTTGGCCAATGAATTTGCATGTACCCTTTATGTGGATGGGGGGTGGAGAGTAGAACTGTTACACCCAGTTGGTCAAATCTAGTTTAGACACAGAAAACCAGCACCAGCTTCTCAGTCTGCTTCATCAAGGGCCTTGGTGGTTGATATATGGGTTATGTGCAAAGACCGTGACCTAAGACCTATGGCACACGGGTCAGGTATGGATCCTTCTGCTTTACTTATTTTGAGCACTCAAATAGGACTGTCTTGTCAACTATAACTAAAAATGTGCAGGACCTATAAAGGCAAATTTTACCTTCCCACCTTTGAAACCATTTATTTTTCATTCATACCTCTGTTTATATTTTATCAGATCCTTGGGAGTTTAGTATTCACCTCAAATAGCTGGTTGTATGTCTTTGTATACTTTTAATTAATAAACTTGCTTGTATAATCATGTTTTTTATTATTTCCAAGCGTATCCTGAAAATTGCCACAAAACAGACTCCAGGTATAATACAAACATTGCTGCCCTTTTAGTCCTATTAGAAAATAAAATTGGGAGTTGGTGAAAGAAGTACTTGTAATTCACCTGTTAGTAACGCTTTATTAGATCTCTGGGCCTATGCTTAAAATAAGCTCTTCTATGATGAGAAAATAAGATTATATTAGCCATAAAGCAATAATATAACCACATCTAGGGTCTGAAGGAGTGCATCTCATAATGAAATGTACACCCTTGCAGCAAGAAGAATGCTTTGTGAAGAAGAATAAGCTGGAAAGCTGAAGCAAAAGTCCATTTCTATGCTATACAGTAAGAGGGAAGACACATGCATATATTAAGGGGCCCATTTACTACTGTTCGAAATGATTCAAAGTGAAATTTCGAATAAAAAAAAATTGAAATTCTAATTTATTTTGGGCTTATTCCACTATCGAATAGCCCAAAATGCGATTAGAATTTGCCAAATTCAAATTCGATTGTCGAAGTACTGGCCCATTAAAAAAAATTCGATAAAACCTACCGAATTGCTATATATATCCCTATGAGAAGCTCTCATAAGATTTTTTTTTTTTGATGGAATATAATTTTTTTTTATATTTTATATATATTTTTTATATTTTTAATATATATCGATATATAATCGATTTTATCGATCAATCAAATTTTTTATATTTGATGGTTCGATAATTCGAATTGCGTTAAAATCCCTCGAATTCGAGGGGTTTAAATTTGAAAAAAATTCGAAGGTCGTATTCAAGGGTTAATTAACCCTCAAAATTCAACCCTTAGTAAATCTGCCCCTAAGTGGCATGCTATTGTGTTCAATGTAAGAAGTAAACATTCCATTACTTCAGCAAGGCATGACAATTGTTTTCTGCCTCTTTTAAACACATATTTTTGCCCACTATATAGTAAAATAATTTAGAGAGGTTCCAGAGAAGAGCAACTAACTGAAAGGTAAAGAATTTCTGCTATTCAGATAGGTAAATGTTTTACTGAACACAGACAAATAAAACCAATATTTAGGAGTGTTAATGGATAAAACATCATTAAGAAATGTAAGGCAGGCACTTCATTTTTATTGTAATAATTTCATTTTAGTTTTTCATGTGGCCCTCCTTCAAGTCGCTGAAAAGCAGGAAGTTGTGTTCTGTTAGACATCCGGCAACTCCAGCCTTTATATATTACATTTTTGGCTAACTATGTTAGAATTGTGCACAGTCTATCTATTTACCCAGTTTTATTTTGAATTGTTCCTTTAAGGCAGTGATCCCCAACCAGTAGCTCGTGAGCAACATGTTGCTCACCGATCCCTTGGATGTTGCTCCCACTGGCCTCAAAGCAGGTGCTTATTTTTGAATTTCTGGCTTGGAGGCAAGTTTTGGTTGCGTAAAAACCAGGTGTACTGCCAAAAAGAGCCTCATGTAGGCTGCCAGTCCAATCACTGCCCTTATTTGGTACCCCAAGAACATTTTTCTATGTTGCTCCCCAACTCATTTTACTTCTGAATGTTGCTCACGGGTTCAAAAGGTTGGGGATCCCTGTTTTAAGGTGACATAGTGCATATCTGGTAATATATTTTAATAGTCTCTTTTATATATTATTGACGGATAATATATATACATATAATAATTTGTAGAGTTTAGGTCAAAATTATTTTGCCGTAGGGCCAATCAACTTGGCTATAGGCAATCCTTTATTGAAAGTGTTGCAAATTCACTATCTCTTCATGACTTCCTTATAGCTGTGTGCGCTCTCTCTTAAATGAATGTGCATTAGCTTAAAGGGGACCCATCACCCGAAAAATGATTCCAAATCCTATTTTATCATGTTAGTCAAGCAAAAAAGAACTTTAATTACACTATAAAAATTATTTGAACCTTGTTTCCTTCCATTTGGGAATTCATAATTCTAGCAAGCAGGGAGGAGCCATTTTGTGGGCACTGTTATTAAGACAAGCCTTGCATCATCTCAGAATCTTGTTTGTGCACCAGAATGGGGGACCTGATGTCCATCCCCATGCACTGGCTACACAATTAAATGGTGAAGAGAACAGGGGGATGTGGGGGTGCAGTGAAATCTAGTAAGTGTTGAATGGAAAGTGAAAGTAATTGAATGCAAAACAGGGTTTGCAGATGAAAGTGAAAGTAATTGTCTGCCCCGTCTCTATGCCTAAGTCATAGAGGAGGGGCAGGCAATATTTTATTGACAGCTAATATGTTTAAATGCATTTACAACAGCTATGAATATTTAAATAAAAATAGATTTTTTTTGGATTTTATTATTACCTTCTTCTTCTTTCCAGCTTTCAAATTGGGGTCACTAACCCCAATCTAAAAACAATTGCTCTGTAAGGCTACAATTTTATTGTTACCTATTATTACTCATCTTTCTATTCAGACCCTCTCCTATTCATATTCCACATTCTTATTCAAATCAGTGCCTGGTTGATAGGGTAATTTGAACTCTAGCAACCCATTTGCTGACCATGCAAACTGGATGCTTAATGCTAAGGTGAACAACACATTTAAGGGCAATGTCGTTGTTAGTTATTGTTGTTAATATAGGCATTAATAGTAGAACCAGGATGAATATACCCTCTAGAAGCAACATCCCAGGTGTGTTGTGCAATCTTATTTAGAAATCTGCCTGTTGTGCTAAGGGTTAAACCTCAAATCCTGTAACCTAAATAGTGGATTACAAACATGTTTATGACCTTTAACATTCATTAAAATTTATTGGAAAAATAATAAATCTTCTCTGGATGTCAGACAGCACTCTTTTGCTCTTAATTTTAAAAGCCATGTTTGAAAGATCTAAAGGATGAAATTCTTGTGAAAGTTTCTTTAACAAGACTTTCTTGTTCCCTTTGTGCATTAAAATGGTGTTTACGACTTTTTATGTGGCGTTTGAAAGAAAGATGTATACGGAAAGGAAGATTATGTAAAATCTACAGGTTGTAAAACTAAAACCCTTTTGTGAGCAGGGTTAGAAAAAAAATGTACTCCTAAACCCTCTGCTGTAATATTTTGCTGCATATGACTCCAACTTTGCAGGTTTGATTAAGTCAATATGTCAGTTATGATTCTGTGAGCTGCAGAAGTTAACTTACAGTTGGAAAAAGACAAATACATGTACAGGTATGGGACCTGTTATCCGGAATGCTCAGGACCTAGGGGTTTCTGCATAAGGGATCTTTCTGTAATTTGGATCTTCATGCTTTAAGGGGGTTATTTATTAAAGTTATTTTGTTTCCTGGTTGGACTTTTAAAGGAGAACTAAACCCGTTCTTGAAAAAACCCTACCCCCCATCTTCTTTTTTTGGTCTTCTTCGGAATCTGTGCGTAGTTTCGGCGCATGCGCAGTTGTAGTAGATTTTGGTCCCGAACAACTGCACATGCGTTGAAGAAAATTTCCAAGATATTTTCAGAAATCTTTGTGACTTTTGGCACGTGTGCCGAAAATGCCTGTCTGATTCCGAAGAAGACCAAAAAAAGAAGATTGCGTCCGTGAACTCCCAAGGCCAGAATCTGCACGGAGGGGTAAGTAAAAATAATAGGGGCATTTGCGTACCTCTGTGTAAAAATCCAGTGTAAACAGAAGGATCCATTTGAAAATGCTATAGGAAAACAGGACATTCATTCCTTGCAGGTTTTTTTTCCCACTAGGACATACTTCAGCTTGAATTTTTCACACTGACTTTATTCGAAGGGGGTTATTTATCAAGCCCTGAAATCCGAAAAAGTTTGATTTTACGGACAAAAAAAAATCCGATCGTCTCAAAAATCCTAATCAGAAAATCTGGTATCTCAAAGCTCTGGGGTCTTGTATAAGTCAATGGGGAAGGCCCCAGTGTCTGTGCTGCTGTCCGTACCGATATCTGATGATTTGGGCAAAAATCGGAAAAATTCAGACTTTTCGGGCAAATTACAGATTTTTCCACCCTATTTTTTTAGGCTTTTTTTAATGATAAATAAGGTCCATTCGGGAATTCGGAGTTGCTCTGATTTTTATCTTAGAACTACTGAGATAAATTCGGAGCTCAATAAATACCCCCCAAAGTGTAAAATAATGGCATTAAAGGGGTTGTTCACCTTCCAAACACTTTTTTCTGTTCAGTTGTTTTCAAATTGTTCCCCAGAAATAAAGACTTTTTTCAATTACTTTCCATTATTTATCTTTTACTGTTTTTCCAATATCTAAGTTTAAAGTTGAATGTTGGTGTCTCTGGCATTTGAGTCTGGCAGCTCAGTAATTCAGGTGCAGACTCTAAACTGTTACAATTTTGCAACATTTAGTTGATACATTTATCAGCAACATCTCTGGAGTATTAGCAAATATTCCATCAAGTCTAACAGCTGCCTGTAATGAAACCCAGAGATTCTGCTCAGCAGGCACAAAGATAAGAAATGTATCCATTAAATGTACCAAAGTTTAGAACTGTCTCCCCCTCCCAGAGCTGCTTTAGAAGGTGAAAAATTACACTTCAATATTAGAAAAACGGTTACAAATAGAAAATAGACAGTAATTGGAAAAAGTAGTTATTTCTGGTGATCTATCTGAAAACAACTAGTTGTAGTTGTTTGAAGGTGGACAACCCCTTTAATTGTTTTTGTATGCAATTCAGCATGTTTTTGACACTAACTACAACTATGTTGAAAATTCTGAAGTATGTGTCTGTGATTCTTTTTGCATAAATTTTTCCTTCAGTGAGAGCCCAGATAAGGGGTCTTTCCGTAATTTGAATCGCCATACACTGTTTGCTTAAAAATCATTTAAACATTAATTAAACCCAATAGGATTTTTTTTGGGCTCCAATAAAGGTTAATTATACCATAGTCGGGATAAAGTACAAGGTATTGTTTTATTATTATATAGAAAAGGGTTATCCTTTTTTACAATTACAATGGAGTCTATGGGAGATGACCATCCCATGTTTCTGAGCTACCTGGATAACATATTCCTGGATCATTAAATGAATGACATCAATATGCACAATGACTGCGCTCATTTTTGTGTGACTACAGCTGCGGCTGTAATAGTTAATGGATCTAAGAGTATAATCTAGCTTTATACACACTACATTTAAATAGCAAACATTCCCTTTTAAATCCTAGGAACTGTAACATCAAAAAATGAAAGTATTTTAAAGGGATACTGTCATGGGAAAAGGTTTTTTTCAAAACGCATCAGTTTATAGTGCTGCTCCAGCAGAATTCTGCACTGAAATCCATTTCAGATTTTTTTATGTTTAGTTCTGAAATCTGAAATGGGGCTAGACATTTTGTCAATTTCCCAGCTGCCCCGATCATGTGACTTGTGCCAGCACTTTAGGAGGGAACTGCTTTCTGGCAGGCTGTTGTTTTTCTTTCTCAATATAACAATGGAATGCAGTGGGACATGGGTTTTTACTGTTGAGTGTTGTTCTTAGATCTACCAGGCAGCTGTTATCTCGTGTTAGGGAGCTGTTATCTGGTTACCTTCCCATTGTTCTGTTGTTAGGCTGTTGGGGGGAAAGGGAGGGGGTGATATCACTCCAACTTGCAGTACAGCAGTAAAGAGTGATTGACATTTATCAAAGCACAAGTCACATGACTTGGGGCAACTGGGAAATTGACAATATGTTTAGCCCCATGTCAGATTTCAAAATGAAATATGAAAAAATCTGTTTGCTCTTTTGAGAAATGGAATGCAATGCAGAATTCTGCTGGAGCAGCACTATTAACTGATGCATTTTGGAAAAAAAAGGTTTTCCCATGACAGTATCCTTTTAAAGTAATAAAAATATAATGTAGTGTTTCCCTGCTACACAGCAGCTTGTTTATATGAACTATAATAGTGTTTCTGAAGCAAACAGATCAGTTTTACCCATGCAGAGAGACAGTACATTATATTTTCATCACTTTAATTTTTTGGTGCTACTGTTCCTGTTATTTTATCTTAGGCATTGTTAAGGTTAGCACTGGGTTATTTTTCTATAATAGATAATGAAGACAATCTATCATTTTGTAGTATCTGTCTACTATACTTTTATCTATTCTTACCATATTAATAAGACTAAAAACACAACATTTGTGCAGATTACAGTATCGCCAGTGTTTTGTTCTGTCTTCCTAATATAGAACTGGCTCATTTTATGCCACTTTTGCTCTCAACTTAAAGAGGGATTTGGAAAAAACCCTGATAGTAAAAAAAATAATTATGGTTTCCTTTCACCAGTGATTTGATTCTATTTAAAATGTAGAGCTCTCAATACATATATCATTCATTTACCTTAATTTTTCATTAAACTAATCAAATGAAGAGTCACCTCTCAAGGAACTACTCAGCCAAAGATCTTGTTCTTTCTCTTCACTTGACATTAACCCATGTATAGCTAGGTTAGGTTAACAGAAGCCATGTATGTGCCTTACTAATACTGTCTGTGTGTTCAATGTGTGTACGTTACATTTTATAATCCTGTATGGCTAAAATCCCAATCATAAAAATATGATTCAATTCAGAAACTGAATCACGTACTTTACAAAAATACTGATTGTTCTGTTTCATGTTCAGCAGAAGAATATAGTTTATACAATTGTTATATTTCTTTAACCATGACTAAAATGGCAGTCCATGCTGGATACAAATAGGTGTATCCTAGTATTAAAATATTTTGAAGCTGTTCAGATAATCACATTGGTGCTGCAATGGTGGAGTTATTGGTGGAGATTAAACATAATTCTTTGAAAAGACCAAGGGGCAGATTTAGGGGCAGATTTACTAAATTCACATGAATAATTCGAAGTTCATCAAATTTTAATTAAAATTTAATTAAAAACCATCGAATATTCGAATTAGAATAATTCGAATAAAATTTTATCCGAATATTCGATGGTCGAATAAGTTCCCCTTTAAAATTTTATTCAACCACCTACTTTGCCAGAACCAAGCTACCGAATTGGGAAGCATTAGTTTTGATCGATCAAATATTTTTTATTCGATCGATCGAATTGTGGTAAAATCCTTCGAATTTGATAGTAGAATTCAAAGGATTCTACTTCCCTTTTTTTCATATGGTCGAATTTCAATTTTTTTTTTTATTCGAAATTCAACCAATGATAAATCTGCCCCTTACTATTGGTCAAATTCGAGGTCAAATTTACCTTCGAATTCGACCACTCGAATTGTGGTCAAATTGAAATCCTTCGAATTCGAAGGATTTTACCGCAATTTGAATGATCGAATAGAAATAATTTGATCGATCGATAAAATCGTTCGAACTGAACGATTTGAATGATTTTAACCATTCGGTCGAATTTTTTTTAATCGATCAAAAATAGTTAAAACCAATTCAGTAGGTTGAATCTGGTGAACTAGGCAGTTAAATAAAAATTTATTTTATTTGACTGTCGAATATTCGAATACAATTTTATTCGAATCATTCGATTCGATCGAATTTTCAAAATTCAATGGTCAAAGTGGTCTTCAAAAAATTTTAAAATTTGATCTGATTTCGAATCATTCATGTGAATTTGATAAATCTTCCCCTAAATTTCTTTACATAACAAAAATACATTATGTCTATAAATATTTTTATGGGCCCATCCTAAATTTGGAGTGTGGATATGGAAACCCATTTTTAAAACCAACAAAACAAACACAGAAAGGTTCAGAGACAGAAAACTGCTAGCCAGACAGGGATTCTTTACTAAAAAAACAAACTAGGAATAAAGGCAAAATGAGTCCAATAGCCTAGAGAAACCTGTAAGCAATTAACTCTGATTGGTGTAGTATAGCTACAAATGCCTAATTCCATGATATGATTTGGTTTAGTAGTAACTTTTGCCCATCTTACTGCCCAACCCATACAATATTATGCTCAGGGTTTTGGAAACTAGTAGTTTAACAGGTGATGCAGCACCAGGCCCACCTTCTGACATGTGGCCTATAACAGTTGTAATGGTTAAATGTTATTGAAAGGCTGATTATTATTATAACTTTTTAACTGGCCTTCATTTTTTCTTTTTAATTATATGACTTCTTCTTCTGACTCTTTCAAGCTTTCAAATGGGGTCACTAAAAAAACAAATGCTCTGTAAGGCTACACATTTATTGTGTCTTTTAATTACTTGTCTTTCTATGTAGGCCCTCAACTATTTATATTACAGTCTTTCATTCAAATCATTGCTAGGATGCTTTAGGCTCTAACAACCAGATTGGTAAAATTCGCCGGAGAGCTGCGTTATAGAAAATGAAAACTCAAAAACCACATATAAAAAATGCAAAATCAATTGCAAATTGTCTCTGAATATAACCCTCTACTTCATACTAAAAGTTAGTAAAGGTGAACAACCCCATCACTGCCATAACCAACCCCTGCCCGTGTCTCAGAGTTACAGAAATTAGAGAATTCTTTATACAGGTGCTTTAACTGGGACAAATTATTAAAATAAGTACAGTCTCCATCTCTTTCTTTTGACTTACTAAACAAATGGGACCAGGTGAAATGACAATGAAATGTCAGCAATGTTGAACATACACTTTCCATACAGGAGAAATTCAACATTAAAATAAAATTGCTAGGCAAAGTGTGATGCCAGACAGTGGATGACCCAAAACTCCTCTCAGAATGTGCAACAAAAAGTTAAACCCCCAATAAGAAAAATCCCTCCCTGCTTCCCTCCACATAGTTAGTTACCCCTAAAATTGTCCCTAAGAGTTTGCTCACACATCGGTACAGAGTAAGTGCGGCAGTGCTAATGGGCTCCATTTTCTGAATCTCCGGACTTCTTCTGTAAATGAGTGCTGTATTGACGCATGCACAGTTGGAGCAGTCTTCCGGTTCGTTGCAACTGTACATGCTCCAAAATTGAAATTGCCGAACGGAAGGAAGAGGACGTGAAGAAGACTAGATATCCAGAAGATTACAACTATGTGCTCTGCTGCGCTTACTCTGCAACGATACGTGAGCAAACTCTTAAGGCACTTTCAGGGGTAACTAACTATGCTGGGGGGGACTACCTAGGGTAGTAGGTAGGGGGGTTTAGTTCTCCTTTAAATAAATGACATCTAAGAAGAGCAGAACTGGTAAAGAGAATATTATGTCTAGGAAGACACTTTGATCATATGAAACACTGTACAACTCTTACAAGTTCAACAGCAAGGTACAATTATATATAAAAGGGCCTAATGGAACAGGTCACAAGATTAATATAAGAATGAAATGAAGAATAGATCTTTCTTTTTTTTTTATTGCAAGAAATGTTTTTGGATGGGAAAAAAGAATGCCCTTCATTAACATCTTCAAGTATGAAAAGTAACTAAAGTTATTAAATTCTCTACCTGAAGTTGAAATAGCGTATAGTTTCCAAAAAGTATTGAAAGCCTTTTTTTATCAAGTAAACAAAATACAGGTCTGCTGGTATGAATACATAAAAAGTTATTACAGTACATCACAAGGCTCACATACATACACTGAAGCAAGTCAAAGCATTCTTTTAATGGGAATGGTGTGATTTGTGAAATAGAGGGTTATGATTGGGCATTGTAGCTGTAAAGACTCGCCATAGCAGCATTGCTTGCATGTTGTAATGTCATTAGATTAG
>CM044442.1:25902760-25914224 GCA_024363595.1 Xenopus borealis | reverse complement strand
CTACATTATACTAAAAGGTAACTCAAAGGTGAACAACCCCTTTAAGGAAGCATTTGAGTTACGGGATATTCCTTTTTGTAGACTAAAGGAGAAGCATGGCAGACAAATAGTAAAGGAATGAGAATGTCTCAGGTTCTATGTGGCTGAGCAAGTTTATGCTTTATCCATGAAATTAGATAAGGAGAATTCTAGTGGAAAATATTCAGATAATCAGGGGTTATGGTGGAATGGGTTGCAATGGATTTAAACACCGAGAAAGTTAACTGGGCAAGGAGTGTTGATCTATTTTAGTGCAGTGCTAGTTTTATGAGAAGCTCATAAGCATCACTAAGCAAGTGACTAGTTTCAGCTGAGCATTTAAGCATCAGAAGTCTGAAGAAAGTAGTGAAGAAGATGAAGGAGGGAATTTCAGGTGGTATATTAAATTGGGGAGTAGCTGGAAATAAAGGAGTAGTTTGAAGAAATGTCATATTCTCAAAGCTCAATTTTCTAGTCCTGCATTTTAAGAACTCCAGCATTTCAATGGGAGCTTTTCCAAGATTTTACACCACATTTTACACCATTTTGTTCTCTGATTTGCTGAAAATGGCTACTTGTTCTCTGTAAATATTATTTTTGGTGAAATTACATTTTTTTTAAATACTAACTTCATGCATATCTTGCCCTTGGTTCTTATATAAATAGTAAATCCCAGTTAGTTTGCACCTCCAATGGCCATGCACAAATATTTATTAGACTGGCCATGTCAATGCTGTTAGTGTACACTTTAATGTATTACTGCTTAAACCTTGTTATTAACAAAAACATTGAATGTCAGAAAAACTGACTCCTGTACTTATATCCTTTGAGTAGTTGAGTTGTGTCAGTTCTTTTATTTTCCCAGATTTGACATCTTTTTTTCTGGTCCCCTGAAAAACATAAAATGGGTTCTTTGCTTAAATATGAGAATAGAACGAAGAGATGTACATTTTGGATGCCAGATGACGATTAGCCGCTTTATCAATTGAGAGATGTACTGTGATGAAAAAAACAGCAGACTATGGTTTCAATGTTCTGTGTGAGTTGGCTTGCCTAGATATGGTGGACATTTAAAAGAATTCAGCACCACTCTCTATAAATGAAAAAACTTGTGATGTTTGGCATAAAGTGAAGACATAAGCATATACAGCATAGGGCCATCATTTAAAAAATCATATCCAGCTGGGAAACTAGGAACATCTGAGCACTGGAAGAAACTTTGGTAAAGAATGTCATTTTGTAACACACAGGAGGCTACTTGTGACCATGAAATTGGAATTTAAAATAATCTCTCTCTCTGGCCCTTATTTATTAAAGTCCGAATTTATCTTAGCATTTTCATCAAAAAAGTCAGAACAAACTAGAATCCACAATTTGACCTTATTTGTTATTAAAAAATCACAATTTAATTGGATCAGATCTGGGACAAAGACAAAAAAATCTAGTGAAAGTCTTAAGTTTTTTTGGAGTTTTTTCCAGAATCGCTCAATTTTTTTTTGGATTTTTACCAATAAAGTCCAAATAGTCTGGTTTCTGGGCTAATTCCAGATCAGACCACAGAAACGTCCACATAGGATAGGGACCTCTCCATTTGACTTATATACAACCTCGGTAGGTCTGAGATGCTGGATTTTCGGATTCTGATATTTTTCACCCTCTGGGTTTAATGAATCTGAAAATTTTAGGTTTTTTTCCCAATACAAATTTGTATTCTATAATAAATCTCAAATTTTTTCGAGTTTTTGACATTCTGACTTTGGGTTTAATGAATCTGAAATTTTTGTTTTTTTTCCCAATAAAAATTTGGATTCTATAATAAAACTCAATTTTTTTTTAGATTTTGACATTCCGACTTTAAATAACCTGTTGCCTTTCTCAAGATGTACATGAATTATCATCAATATATGTAGTAGAAGTGCCAGGCAATTAAACTGACAATGCTGCTCAGATGAGTAATAAAACACCTTCAGTGATTACTCAGAAAGCCCAGTTGCTCTAGAATTACTTCTACTAGATATAGTATGACCTGGATGAATGAAAACCTTCATTGACTTATCATCTCTATGGAATAATTTTCTGCTGTTTAAGTGAATTAAAAAACTATCCCATAAATGTTTGCATCACAACTATTGCAGAGTTTATTGTGTGGCTTGTTTGTATTCCTACCAAAGGTATAGAGGTATGAAAAAAGTAGACTGTATTATTTAGTTGGTAGTTTTAATATTAATTATATAATAAAAAAGAGATAATGTACATAGTAAGAATCAATACATCTCTCCAGTACATGCACACAACTTTGCCATATGAAGTTATACAAAGGGTGTTGCAGAAGGCAGGGGAATTCCAAAACAAGCAGTCAGTGTGTATGGCCAATACATACACATAAGCCATTAGCACAGCTGCCAAAAATACTGATCTTCTTTTACCAGCTTAAAGCGATACTGACACTAAAAAACTACTTTTTAAAATATGAATGTTCATTAAAAGTTACCTAAAGGTCATGCTGATTATGATTTTCAATTATGAGAGGATTTAAATGTTAACCTATTTTTGTGCTCACATTTCTGTTCAATGGCATCCCTTAAGAATAGAAAAAAAAGGCTTCATATTTAGTTAAGAAAAAGGGTGTGAAAGCCATTAAATCGTCCACTTCTATCTAAGGTTATAGTATATGTTGGAGCTATGCCTTTTTTCAGCCTCCATTGCTATGTATGAGCAGACCATTATACAGAAGTGTTGGTTCTTTGCAGACCAAAGGCTTTAATTCAATATGTCAATGGAATTATATTATACAATATAACAAGTTAAAGGATGCACTTAATACCCCAATTTCATAGCACAATGGCTATTTTTAAAGGTTCCAGTGTAGAACAAATAGAACTCATCACGTATAGTGATGGACCAGGTCCTGAAGCCATCAGCCTTAATCAAAAGAAGCAGGAAAAAGGTTGATATCATAGGTGGTAGATACCTCAAAGGAGAAAGAAAGTTATAATCACTAGCCAAATGTCACTCCCCAGTGATTATAATTGCTTACCTTGATACCCAAGGCATATACTCCAGTTCGATGAGGTACTTCCTATCACAATCTCTTTCTGTACTCCTTTTCCTCGCCAGGGACTGAGAATAGAAAAAGGGAAGAAGAAATTAACAGTGTGGTGTTACTATAGAAGTACCCTTGGCTAGTGTAGTCTTCAGCAAACAGGAGGTATCAAGTAAGTAATTCTAATCACTGGAGGGTGCCTACAATGTCCCCATCCCCATGTTTATATTTTCCTTGTTCTTTAAAGGGATACTGTCATGGGAAAAAATTTTTTTTCTAAAATGCATCAGTTAATAGTGCCGCTCCAGCAAAATTCTGCATTAAAAACCAAGAGCAAACAGCTTTTTTTATATTTCATTTTGAAATCTGACATGGGGCTAAACATATTGTCAATTTCCCAGCTGCCCCAAGTCATGTGACTTGTGCTCTGATAAACCTCAATCACTCTTTACTGCTATACTGCAAGTTGGAGTGATATCACCCCCTCCGTTTTCCCCCATCAGCCTAACAACAGAACAATGGGAAGGTAGCAGCTTCCTAACACAAGATAACAGCTGCCTGGTAGATCTAAGAACTGCACTCAATAGTAAAAACCCATGGCCCACTGCGTTCCATTCAGTTACATTGAGAAAGAAAAACAACAGCCTGCCAGAAAGCAGTTCCCTCCTAAAGTGCTGGCACAAGTCACATGACCAGGGGGAGCTGGGAAATTGACAAAATGTCTAGCCCCATGTCTGATTTCAAAACTGATAAAAAAAATCTGTTTGCTCTTTTGAGAAATGGATTTCAGTGCAGAAGTCTACTGGAGCAGCACTATTAACTGATGCATTCTAAAAAAAACATGTTTTCCTATGACTGTATCCCTTTAAACAACAGTTTATTAAATGGTTGCATTCCCACAATAAAGCTTTGTTATAATTACATTTTATTATGTTTCTATACAGGCCCTCTCATATTCCTCCTCGTATCTCCCATTCAAACCACTGTTTAGTTGCTACAGTAAACAAAGACCTGCAAGTTCCAAATTAGAATTGAAAATCAATTGCAAATTGTCTACTAAAAGCTAAATTAAAAACAAACTTCCCCTGATGGATAATCCAGCAAAATGGCCATTCTGAGACCTTTTGTGCCAGGGACAGTACAAATTACTATAAAGGATCCAAGACATTAATTTGGTATACACGTTACTAGTGATTATAACTAAATTAACCAAAGAATATTTGACGGTCCTGCTAATAAAATGGACTGGATATTTCAGTGAAACTTTCACAGGGAACACAGCCAGTGTCACATATTCCTTTCTTCCAATCTTAATTTCGATATGTTTTTCTCCTTTCCTTTTCCTTTTTTTAAAAATGAGTCTAAAACGTTTGGTGAATGAGACTGGCAGAGAGGCAGCGTGAGTTTTTGAATGTACCTTCTTGCATGAGTAGAAAACATATCGCTTTAAATGCACTTACTCCATAAAAGGAACCAAGGAAGCTGATTGACAATTTACCTGTCAAAAGGCAACCATTATGTTATGAACTAAAATGAACATGTACCCTTTCAGTGTGACTTTTTAAAACCTTTTTTTAGCCTAATTGTATTTTTTTTAAAAATATAGATATCTGTATTTACAGCACCTGGTTATTTCAGAATCAACATTTTTAACCAGTTGTTATGTGGCTGTTTCTAAAGCTAAAATTGAAAAATTTTATAAGAGGTTATAAAATGTCCTATTTTGTTAAAGTACCAACAGGCTTACTTATTGAATAGGTGCAAATCTGCAGTGGTGCAGTAACACAGACCAATCAATCAAATGCTAATTTGACTTTAATCATACAAGTGTCGTTAAATAACTAATCTACAAAAGAAGGGTGTTTAATCAATGCACATTCCCATGTTTTTCTGTTTTTACTGTTTCATTAGTAATCTAATATCTGTGGAGGTGCATATATTTTCAGAATAGGGGTTTTAGTTATAGGTTTATGATCTTAAATTGACAAGCTGCCAATCCACAGCAAGGAATGACAGTCCTAAATAATTACCTCTGGTCATGCAGTATTTTTCATAGGCTGGCATAAGTGTCTCCTGACCAATGTATTGGTCTCAGTCACAAACTTTATCCTGCCCAATGTCAGCTTTTATAGGAGACAGATTGCCAGAACAAATATGTTGGTGCTATTGACTTTTATAGGAGAGAGATTGTCTAGACCAGTGATCCTCAACCAGTAGCTTGTGAGTAACATGTTGCTCTGCAACCACTTGTGTGTTGCTCTTGGTGTCCTCAAATCAGGTGCTTATTTTTGAATTTCAGGTTTGGAAGTGAGTTTTAATTGCATAAAAACTAAGTAAAGTGCCAAGCAGAGCCTCCTGTAGGCTGCTAGTCCACATAGGGGCTACCACAATAGTCGATCATAGCACTTATTTGGCACCCCAAGAGCCTTTTTCATGCTTGTGTTACTCCCCAACCCTTTTTACATTTGAATGTGGCTCACGGGTAAAAAAGGTTGGGGATGCTTGGTCTAGACCAACAGAACACTTTTAAGGGATGGGTGTGGGGTGCTGCAATGTATGTAAGAAATTCTTCCTGCAGAATAACTGCCAAATTACAGAAATGTTGGTGTATTTATTGAAACATTTTGGTTTGGATTGCTGTAATTTTCTAATCAAACTGCATGATCCTTAAGATATCAAGTACAGATGCAGCCACTTGGATTTGTGTGTTAAATGTGTCATGACTCAGGGATAATTGAAGAAACTGTGTTATCTAAAGTTATCTTAACTCATTTAATCCACTGACACCAGGAAAAGTTCCTGTGGGCCCAGGTGTCAGTGGGCCCTCGTGCTGCTAATTTGGCCAAGTTCATGGCCATTCCCTATTTCTAGAGGCTAAATAGATGCAATAATAGATTATAGTATGTAAAGAAAATACACTAGGAGAATAGAGGTTGAATGAGTAGAGTTAGAATAATAGTGGGCCCCTGGTCTAAAATTTTTTGGTGGGCCCCTGGTGTAAGGTTTTTGGGTGGGCCTCTGATGTCCCAGTCCAACACTGCATTTAACCTTTTCATTAGCATACCAAGGTACCATTGTTCACAATGATGAACACTTTAATTAGATGGGATGCTGTGACACAATTTTCTGTGTTAAATGAGAAAAGTGTGAAGTCTGAGTTTAGTTATTCTGTGCCAAACACACAATCCAAAGTGGCTTCATCTGTAGAAATAGCTTGTTAGAATTTTCTGTAAATGCAGAAGGAAGTGCCACAAGTAGTGATGGGCGAATTTATTCGCCAGGGGCGAATTTGCGGCGAATCTCACGCGATTCGCCGCTGGCCGAAAACGACGTGACGCGATGCGTCGGAATCGACGCGCCGCGCGTCGAAAACGGCGCGCGACTCGTTTAGCCAAACGGCGAAAAATTCGCGAATTTCTCTGGAAATTCGCTAATTTTTCGGCGAAGCGTAACGCGCCCGTTTCGCCCATCACTAGCCACAAGTAGTCTCCATAACTTGTTGCCCAAAAATATACTACTAGTTCTGGTCTACTGGTACTGGTTCCATTATTTTTTTACACCCTACACTGTCATAAGCTTAGAGAACTGAGGGCTTATTTAAAAGTGTCTGTTTTGGTTGTGCAAACTTTGCAACAGTTACTGCATAAACAGACTGTATGGCCTTTATTATTACTTCCATTTAAAGTCACTCCTTGCAATTCAGCATACTGTGCTCAGCACCTTCGCTTCTAACCTCCTTCCAATTTCAAATTGCATGCAGTTAGTCTACATATGCAGGGAAACCCCACATTGATCTGTCAGTTGACAAAATTTGAGTCTAAAGAATCAAGATACAGATGTAATTTTGAAGTCAGGAATTTTGCACCAAAGCACATGCACAACTATGTGCATCAACTGTAATTGCATTGGGCATATTTCCACCTCATGCCCACAATTACCCTGGAAAACCAGAATTGTGGGTAAAAAGCCATCACAACTTAAACCCAAATTGCACTTTGCTTACTGTGATTATAAAAGACCACTCTGGTGTTAAGAAAATAGCTCCCTAGAGAATGGCTTCCATGAGTTGATTAAAATTTTTTTGCTGTAATTTAAAAATACAATAATAATTATAATAATAATACATGACCTGAACAAAAAAGAGATAAATTGCTGCCTAAAATCTATTTATAGGAAAAGCTTGATTCATTCTGTCTCAGAATTTGTGTGCAATGTGAAATAAGGCTTAGGAAGTGTTGATAACGCAAAGGTGAAATCAGCTTTTCCCTGATTTCCATGCTGATTTCCATGGGAGTGACTGGCAGGTATTGGACAAAACAAAATGGCCCCTTCCTATCCTTACCATTGCACATGTTCTCTGGTTCTTTTGTAAGGGAAGTAATGATAGTTGGGGATAGGTATTTTGATTGCTAAGATTCTCCATAAGATCACTGCAGTGGTCAATATGCCAGGTGTCAAAATACTAACTGACAGAGGCAATAATTCATATGGGCATATTTAGTTGCCTCTACCCTTTGCACAAAGTTTTCTTGTGAGGCAAACCTCGGGCGACTTTGGAAAACAAAGCGACACGTGTGTCATGCCACTGGCGACTTTTCATTATAGCCGGCGCAAGACAGGTGTGCCCTTACCCTTAAAGCAAACCACCTGCGTTGAGCTGTGATAAGGAGGAATGTTCAGCAAGGGATTGACAGTTTGGCATTTGTAAACTGTGTTTCTTGGAGTTATTTGTCTTACTTTTAAATTCAGCAGAAGCAAAAGTATTCCTTGCTTCTAAATTAGACGTCTAGTACAGGTATGGAATCCATTACATGGAAACCTGTTATCCAGAAAGCTCCGAATTACAGGAAGGCCACCTCTCATAGACTTCCTTTATTTCATCAAATAATTGAAATGTTTTCATTATTTCCTTTTTCTCTGCCATAATAAAACAGTTCCTTGTACTTGATCCAAACTAACATATAATTAATGCATATTGGAGGCACACGATTCCTATTGGGTTTAATTATTGTTGATAATATTTAGATTTTTAGTAGACAAGATATGGAGATCCAAATTATTGAAAGAGCCCTTATTTGCCCAGTTCCCGAGCATTCTGGATACCTGTACAACTAAATATCATGTTAACTGCAAGGAAATTATTTATAAATTCTCAAAAAACTCCAAAAGTCATTTCACCATTTTTTTCCTTTTCATAAGTATGCTCATAAGCTAGAATTCCTAAAAACAAACGTTTTACTAAGTGCCATGGTTCTACTAAGATTGATACACAGCAAGGTTACAGCTCAGTGAAAACAAGCATCTATTTAGCCATGTCTCTAAGAATGTCTAGAAGAGCAAATTCTACACAAACTTAAATACCACTGGAATACTGTATATAAAACAAATCTGTTAACATCACAGCCTCATTTAGGTCTGTTGTTTTCTGCTTTGACAAGGTTTATTTGATACAATATGCATGTTAGCACCAATGGGTTGTATCAAGATCTTCTAGTATTATCCAATTCAAATACGTGAAGGGGTTTAAGCAAACTACAATGATCCAGGTTGTGTACTAAGCAGTAAGTTTGGATATAGACTATGCTATAGTTGAAAAACACATGAAAAGGCAACTCCAATTTAATTACACCATATCCACATTACATCAACAACTATTCCAACTGGAACGCATAGTTATGTCTTTTCAGGAATCACTGCCACTCCTAGAAGCACATAAATACATTCTACGTAATGCCTCTCACCACATCTAACATTATTCACATACACTATATAGACTTGTGCTAAACAAACTTGCTTTTAAATGTTTACATTAGGGGGCAGATTTTCGAATTTCTATACTTCCCTATGGGAAGCTTTCATAGCATCTACGTTTTTTTGATCGAATAAAAATAAAATTGAAAAAGATTAGATTTTTTTGAATATTTTTTGTGGCCACTTCGACCATCGAATTTTGAAAATTTGATCGAATCGAATGATTCGAATAAAATTCTATTTGAATATTCCACAGTCGAATTACTTTCCTTTTAAATTTTTATTCGACTGCCTAGTTTGCCAGATTAAACCTATCGAATTTCTATACTTCCCTATGGGAAGCTTTCATTGATCGTTCGATCAAATTGTTTTATTCGATCGATCGTTCGATTGATCGAATTGTGCTAAAACCCTTAATATTCAATATTTGATTAACCCTCGAATTCGACCAATAGTAAATCTGCCCCTTAAAGTCATCTAGATGATATATCCAAGGAACAAAACAAAGACCTTTCACAGTGAGAACATGTAACATATACAGTAAGTATTGCCACTCTCCTTTCTCTTAACTTCACTGCAACTGAAGGAGAGACACCTAGGCAGTAAAGGGGGGCAGGGAAGAACATGCTGTAATTTAGTTCAAAATGTACTTCATATACCCCAGCAGGAAACTGATTACATATAGTGTAACTCTAAGCTGGTGACACCTGGCACATAACCATTGAAAAGATTAAGGAAATTCAGCATAAGTCTTTGAACCTGGTATATTTTCATTAACTTTTTTATCTGATTATTTCATGTCTTTCACGTGAATGCCACAATAAAGAAACCAGGCAGTTGGAGATATTCTTGTGTATCCCAATGTTCCACTATTCATTGTACTTATCCTTACCAGCAATCTTCCCCTTGGATTGATAGGTGGCTGTAAAACAATTAGAGCTGACTCTTGAGATATTTACATTCCAGAGACCTATTTATATAGATATATTTTAACCGTAATTAAATTGTTAAACTTGGACAAGCCTGCATATGATGAACAGGGCTTGGTTAAGTGCTATGTGCCTGAGGTACAACACAATAAAACTTTTTTTATTGTGCAATTCTTGATTTTCTCTGTGCCACACACACAGTCAGATACATCTTGTTAAGATTTAACACAGCTCACAGTCCTAATAAAATTCTCACCCACTTCATTTCAATCAATTAGAAATGTCCAAGTCTGTTAACCAGTAATAAAATAGCAATACAGTCCACTAATTCCTATCCTTTAACAACTTGCACTTGGCAATCTGAACTCTTCTGTACATTTTTCTGTGGGATTTTGGTTGTTTGTTCCATCTGCACTTTATTTAGTATGGGTATCAATTTCTCCTAGGCAGTTTTTTCAAAGGGTGTAAAGTTTTTATTTTCAGTTTGCACTTGTCTAATAGAAATAGTTATTAATGTATAGGAATGTCCATCCTGCTATGTTTACCCCAAGTCTAAGAGGGTATAAGTGCCTTGCAGTTTCCCTATTACCTAAGATGCTATCATTATAGGTTGCATGGCCATAAAATGCTTATCACCTTCCCTTTCCCCTCCCATAATTTTATAATCCCCTTAGAAAAACGCAGAAGGGGGTCATGGTTTAGCCTCCCGCTGACTTGGCAAGATATCAGTTGCCAATATTGGAATGCTCATGACATAAGACAGAACAGTTAAGTCTGTCCTAGGCCTGTTCCATGGTAAAATATATTATATAACATGTTCACTCCAGTGTATTATGTTTATAAATTTTGCTTTACTAATGAAAATATAAACTAAACCTGTCTTACTGTTTAAAGAGTGGAGTGAGTACAGAATCACTATAGCAGGGCTCCCCAGGACTTGTGAGCCACATTCATCTGTAAAAAGAATTGGGGATCAACAACAGCCAAATTGGGGTGCCAAATAAGGGTGGTGATTGGCTTTTTGGTAGCCAATGACTGGAAGTCTACAAGAGGCTCTGTTTTGCAAGTACACCTGATATTTAATGCAACCAAAATTTGTTTCAAGACAGGAATTGAAAAATAACCACCTGCTTTGAGGCCACTGAGAGCAACATCCAATGGGTTGCTGAGCACCATGTTGCACTGGTTGGGGATCATTGCTCTATAGGACAGACTAGTGGCCTTGATGAAGCCCAACAGGAAGTCATTTATGTCAACTTATTTGGAAAATTATAGACAATAGACAGCATATCTTTCCGGGTAAATAGACCATAAAATAATACTTTGTTTCAGGTCACAAACCTTCTCATAACACTAAATGGATAACACTGTTTATTTTGATTATCTTATGGCATTGTTAATGTTGCATTTCTTAAGTAGTCTACAAGTGATTTCTTAAAGGGAAACTATACCCCAAAATGAATACTTTAGCAACATAGTTTTTCTCATATCAAGTGGCAAATTAAAGAATCTTACCAAACAGGAATATATATATTTAAGTAAATATTTCCCTTTTACATCTTTTCACTTATGTCACCAATTTATGATATTATCTGTGCTGCCTCAGTTATCATCGAGCCAAAATTTTTTGCAGTTCTTACTGTAACAGGAAAAAGCAAAAGACAGACCTTTGTCCATTATTTGCCATAACGTGACTTAACGTGTATGGTCTGTTTGTGTGCAC
>CM044442.1:25836991-25851086 GCA_024363595.1 Xenopus borealis | reverse complement strand
GCCCTTAGACATTTTAGACATTCTGTGATACCCAGTAATATCTAGTTGCTCCACTGACCTCTGTGGTAGTCCGGTGAAAACATTGGCTAGCAGTCAATTCAGCAGCAACATTTTAGCACTAAACAAATCTATGGAGGAAGATAATATAAATGTTAATGTTTGTGCACACAGAATAAAAGGTCAGTATAGTCGCTTTGCATTCTCCTGGTAGTATTTATAAAGTAGGTAACAAATGATTCAAAATCCTATTTGCTAATGAATTGCACACATCCATTCCCTGTTATCACCTGTCAGCAGTACTCCTAATCTAATTTTGTGTGTGATATATGGGTTTGCCTTAGTCAAATGGAAATCTCACTGATATTGAACTTGGTGTCCTTGTTTAGTGACTTGTGCTTATTTGTCTCTTGTTTTCAGATAGCATTGACCAAGAGAGCTGATCCAGCTGATCTGAAATCTGTATTTTACAAGGTAAGTTCTTTTTTGTTTGTTTTTTATTGTTTTTCCTTTCCCATCCTGTTCTACTAGTCATCTGTACTGCTTAAAAGCCACATGAGTTTCTGCTTTTAAGTTTCCAGTAGAAGGGAAGCCATGTATTAAACACTAGGGATGCACCAAATCCAGGATTCGGATCGGTTAAATCTATCTTCCGGTGTATTGGCCCTCTGAAAGACCTGCCCTACAAGTATCTTAATCAAGTATCATTTTTCTCTCCTGCCTACAGTATGCAAGCGTGGAAAAAAATGGAGATTATTTCATGTCCCCACTTGACTTTGTCAGACGTTACTTGAACCTCACTGGAGATGGAGAACCTAATCCAAAAACTCTGCAGCTTCTAGCTGGGGTGGTGGACCAAACCAAAGATGGGTGAGATCATGTTGCTTTGTTGCTTGCTAAATGCAAATCTTTTTCTTTTAATGCAAGTCTTTTTTTTCTTTTAACCGTGGATCTTTCAAAAGTTGCTCATCTCCATGCTATCACAAAGTTCACATTCAGAAGTCCAAGGGTCATATCTCCCAACCTGACCCCACCTCCCCAGGTCTCAAGGTGGAACATGTACTATTCTGTTGCAGACATTTTTATATCTGTCATTATTGTACACATGGCCAAGTGAAAAGTACTACAATCCCACTTTGCATTGGAAAGCTGCAACTACAGATTATCCACAATAAATATAATGTGTAGGACTAGTCCAAGGCAGTATTTTGACTGCAATTGTTTTTATTGAGGAGGTGGGTCAAACACTACATGTTTCAGGCCAGGCCCCAAAGGGACAATAGGATACCCAGTGGGATGAGCTACAACTCTTAATGGGTGATCTACAGAAAACCTACTTTCTTTTGCAACTACAGATTAAACTGTAATAAAGGTACGTTTAAATGAAAACTTCAATTATGTTAACATAGGTCAGTGCTGTCCAAGTGGGGGCTTGTGGCCACATGTGGCCCACCTACTCCAACTTGTGTGACCCCGACATGAAAGTGTGGCTGCTGTGATTGCTTACCTTGTATAAGCTTTAAAAGGTATCACTACAGAGTTTAACTGCCCCCTACATTGTTTAAACCTCAAATTCAGACGGTAAACTCCTGCATTGTCTTCAAATGTAACCCCCCTGCATGGTTTGCGCCTGTAAAACCTGGCACTGTAAGTGCCCATATTGTTCCCTGTTCAAACCTCAGACAAACTGTTGAAGGGGCATCAGCATTGTGTCACAGTATGTATCATGGTATGAACTGTTCATTTTCGAGTTATTCTGATATGTTTCCTTGGCTCCTGCTCTATTATGCCTTCCTTATGTGTGCCATACTCTGCCTGCCCTGTGCTACCTAGGTGTTTCATACTCTGCTTGCCCTATGCTCCTTGTGTTTGCCTACACTATGTTTCCTAGGTGTGCCATACTCTGCCCTACACTTGCTGTGAATGCCGTACTGTTCCACAGAACAGCATTGACCTTGATTATTAGTGCACCCAAAACCGCATAGGTTTTTTTTTTTTTCTAGTTTGATCAGGCTACATCCTTGCACTTATTTATTTATTTTAGGCCGATGTCTAGCTCTTTTTTTCCTGCTGCTCATTCCTGCAACGCAATCAGGGTTTACTAGTATTATACATTTTGGAAATAACTCAATCCTGGGAAAATGCCTGCCCCCTCCGTCATGGGGGAAAATAAATTATCCTTATTTAAAGCACATTTCTGTATACATTTTATGTGCTCATATACATGATCTTCTATATAAAAACTGATTTATTCTTACTCTGCCTAGCGTACTCTCTATATGGGAACACCTGTTTACACACATGAAAAGGCTTCATTTTAAGTAGTATGTTCAAGTTCATATTTAAATTTATTTAATGACACCTAATGATGTGCAATCAAGGGTTACACTAATCCAAAAAGAAAAAGCGTTGCCACGGAAACTGCCCTTATGTGGCCCTGGGCTTAGGAAATGGGGCTGTACCGCAGACATTATTTCAGCTCCTTTAAACACAAAGAACCACACATGTAATTGACTGTGTAAAATTGCTGCTCAGTTACTTTATTGTGTGGGTCATAATTTAAGTAAATGAATACGTCACTGTTATTACAGAGCAAATCTGTTGTGATTTACTGGCAGGCAGGCCTTATGTAGAGAGCAGAATACAATAAGAAGAAAATAGCTGGTTTAATTAACTTGTAAAAATTGGGTTAATTTAAATGCAGCTGCTGTAGCAGATCCTCCAGTTGTCCCTTTAGTGATCTGATTAAAACCACATATTAATACACAGGATTTTATTTAATAAAGCTCACCAGGCCTCAGCTTTTATTATTATTATCATCACTGTTTTTCGATCAGTCTTTAAATCCTCATTTTAACAAAGCTCTTTTATTTTCAGAAAATTACAGTATTTGTATCCGTTTGCTTTATACAGCGATAATCCCACATTCCTAGTCTGTTTTATAGAGTAAAATATCAATTGCAAGTATTTACTTCTGATATTTGGGATAAGAATGCCACTTATAGACCTAAAGAATAACATGCTGCATATGATGGGTAATTATATGAAGTAAACATTGATGTAAATACAGTAATTTTATTCTTTGCTAGCATAGAAGTGGATCAGTGTAAATAATGTCTTTGCAGATACAATTCTGAGCATTGGGCTTCCCATGTGCATAATTTATGCTGATTGTAACAGTAATGTAAATAAGCCATTTTAGATGGACATGTTGTGCTTTGGTCAATGTGTTCCATATATAAGAACCAGTGTAATCATGTTTTTGAAATATATGGGATGCTCCTTATTTGTTCCAATAATTAGGGGTCATTCAGGATCCCGGGGGGAGTGCATGAACATTAATGGGCTCAAAAGCTTGCCTCTTAGTGCTCATTACCCAAGCACTTGCGCCCCCTGTGTGCTGAGCTGTAAACTGAATACCAGGAAAGTCCACCTTTCAGTGCAATGTGAAGAGCCATGACGAGCAGCTCAGCCCTGTCTGTACCTCTTTCTTAGAGCAGGCACTTAGGACAGGGTTTGATGTGGTTTCTGGGTCCATGCCATGCACCTCTGAATGACACGTAAGTTACGGTGTGGTAGTGGGTAACACCTATGTGTCTTTCCCTGGCTCCTAATGATTGGAGCACTACCTAATTCCAAAACACATCCCAGAGGCCTGCTATTTGCCGTATGCCTCACGCAGATAAGCCCTATACTTTTATTTTTCCATAATTTAATGCATCATATAAACATAACTTAGCTTCTGTGCTGCATATTCGCTTTTACACGTATTAGCAGGAGCTTCTAACCTTGGCAGAGGCAATTGTTGTTGACACCAAGGTAATAATGGGGAAGGACCCTGCCAAGAGGTAAGATCTAACCTCTCGTACAACCCCTCATACATGTGTAGATGCGAAAAGGTAGACGCCATAAATTGCTCTAAATTTATGAGCACGCAGGGTCCAGGTGCTTCCCATAATATACAGAAATCTGTTATCCTCAAATTACAGAGCGTAAACTTATTCTATTTTCTTGTACTTGTATGGGATCCGTTATCTGGAAACCTGTTATCCAGAAAGCTCCGAGTTATGGGAAGGCCCTCTCCCATAGACTCCATAGACTCAAATAATCCACAATTTTTAAACAGCACCTTGTACCTGATCCAAAATAATATATAAGTAATTCTTATTGCAAGCAAATCCAGCCTGTTGGGTTTAAATTTTATTTTAGTATTCTTAAAGGAGAAGGAAAGTCATCCTGCACTTGGGGTTGCCCTGGGCCGCTGATCCTATCGGCAGAAAACTGCACCGGCCCGGGGTTATACCAGTGAGCACCACAGAGCGATTCTCCTCAGTCTTTCGGTTTCTTCGTGTGGCTGCGCAGTAGAACAGGAAGCTGAACTTAAAAAGTCTGCATTTTTCATTCTACTGTACGTGTTTGCCCTGGGAAATTTAAGCAAGAAGAAACCGGAAGAGGATCGCTCCATGGTGCTCACTGGTATATCCCCAGGCCGGTGCAGTTTTCTGCTGAGGTTTCAGGTAAGTCAATACAATCACTTGGGGGTGCCTAAGATTTAGCACCCCCAAGTGCAGGATGACTTTCCTTCTCCTTTAAGGTGGGAACGTCCAAATTATGGAAATATCCGTTAAAACTCCAGGTCTCAAACATTCTGGATAGCAGGTCTCAAACCTGTACTCGAATATATACAGCCATGAATCTATATTGGTGGCAAAACAATCCTATTGGGTTTAAAGTTTAAATCATTTTTGGTAGACTTAACGTTTGGTGATCGAAATAGTAGATCTGCTTTTTTTCTTAAAACTGCTTTTTAAAATGTTGTTCTCCAACCAGCTCGACTTTCTGCTTTTTTTTCTGACCTTGAAGCTCCCTGAGGTCAGTAAGTGACAGCAGCACAGAGCATGTGAATCGGTGAATCAGCAGAAAAGAAGATGGGGAGCTACTGGGGCATCTACTGGGGAGACACCAGGCCCGGACTGGCAATATGTGGGTTAGGGCAAATGCCAGAGGGGCTGCTATAAGGTCCCATAGAAAGTCAGTATTTAGTGGGCTGGTGGGGGCTGTTTGGGCCTCTGTGTGGGCTCATTGGGCCTCTGTGTACCTGAAATGCCAGGGCCTATTTTGACTCTCAGTCCAGGCCTGCGAGACACATCTTTACTGCTAAAGGGCTGTGGTTGCCTTGGGCTGGTACACAAGCACAAAACATACAGTACAATATTTCTAGCTACTTCTGTTCTTTAAGTTTTAGTTCTCCTTTAACTATCCATTGAGGTTTTAGAACTAAGAGGTAGCAGGAAGCTTGTACACCCTGCACTGCAGAGCTTTGGACTTCTCAAAGCATTTATACATTTTCTGCATTGATAAATGTCAATTAATCAACAATTTTCATGAAGTGGTTTATAAATACACTAAAATGTGAATTGGTTTGTGTGCTCCCTTACTGGCTAGCACTAACAGGGTCTTCATATTCTACCTCATACCTGTGTCTGCTTGCGTTCATTACCATCTGTTCTGCATGACCTCCTCAGATCAATTGCTTTGGGCTGCTGTTACTTCTCTTGAGGTTATAACTACCCCTTGTCTTTGAACATAATGGCCGTGCATTTTAATGTAATAAACGTGGCTCATTTGATTTTCTGTGTGGTGCATTTTAATTTCCTCAAGATGAAAAACTACCAAAACCAAATCATTCACTTGTTTTATTAAAGAACCTGTATCATTAAATTTAAAAAAAAAAAATAATTGTTAGTGTACATTAAAAAATAAACACCAAGCCTTTATTAAGAAATAGCTTTAAGAAACGCTGCTTCCACTCCTCTTCAGATTTCTCCGATTTCTCCTCCCTGCATTCCTTATAAGAGATAGCCAGGGAGGAGAAATCAAGCGCCACACAATGGATTGCCGCCCTATCTCCTTTTCTGAACAAGAGCAGAAGCGTAGTTTCGGTAAGTTATTTCTTAATAAAAGGCTTTGGGATTTAAAAATTTTATTTGTCTTGGTGTTTATTTTTCTATGTATACTAACGATTTTTTTATTGTTACTTATCCTTTAAGTCTGTAATGTAAGCATGATTTATTATCACACATCTGCATGCCTACACATTCAGGGACATATTTACAGTTAAATTACTCGCCATTCCCTTTTATAGGTATGGGATTTATTATCCAGAAACCCCCCCCCCCCCCATTCCAGAAAGCTTTAGAATATGCCACTTAAACAGTTTTATTTAATCAAACAATTCCCAGGCATTCTGGATATTGGATTACATACCTAGCAGTGTATTCATTGGGGTGGTTGCAGGTCTCTGCTCCAAAATCAAGCTTGCAGACTTGCAGCAATTAATCTAGGATGAAGGCAGGGTGCAAAGTCTACAAACATGGAGGATTATTTATTTTTTGCAGTTTGCACCCTGCCTTCCATGTCATAAATGAACCCTTATGGATGTTTAGAGTCTTTAAGATTAACACTGGGTAACTGTAAGTGGTAGGTGGAATTCCATTAACCTCCTAGAAAGCATATGTCCTGCTCTGTATCCCCAGACATGAATGCATTCACAATATAAACCGAAGACTCTTCCCATAGGGTTTGCAGCTATGTAAAAGCAAGGCAGTCTGAATTTTAGAATGGATGTGCCAGATTTTGAAATGAAAAGGTAATTTGACCAAGGTCTCAAAACGATGGTGTACAGTATGTCTAAAACCCAAGCTTCAGCTTTTCCAAAGGCTTCAAAGGATGCTCCTTCACTAGCCTTGTTTATGTTGATGGTGGCTACATAAAGCTCATGTCAGCTTTAGCTTTGACTATTAGTGCAGAAGAGAGAGTCCAGACCCATATCAAGTTTCACTCTAATGGCAATTTCCAGCAGTACTCCTTAAAGGCCAGCAACCAAGCCATACATGAAGGATGTCCTTGTCCCAGCTAAGTCAACAGCCTGTTCCACTTTTATGTTGGATTACTGAGAAGCTACAGTGTGTACATTGTTTTGTGCAGATGTTTTAAGGAAAAAAAGTTCATCCAATGTCCGATGCTGAGATTAATGTTTCTTTTGCATGTTTCCCTCATCCGTTATTGATTAGTGTAAATGTCTAGGTTTTTAATGTAAACAATTGTTGTAGTTAATGGTGGTGCCCCAGGAGGCTTGTCTGCGAGCCCTTCCTTTACCTACCTCAAGCTCCATCTTGTATGTTATTCTCTGCACAAAGCGCAGTTGTTCCTAACTACATCTAGCAGGTGCTGTATAGGGCCACATAGGGCAACAGTCTGCCCTCCATGTGTGCTGAAATCAGTGGCCACGGGACTTGTGTATGGTTGAAGGAGGATATATTTAGTCTCAGCATTTTAGAAGGAAGTATAATCCAATATTCAAGCCCCATTGCCTTGTTTCAAAAAGCAATAACCTCTGATTCGTTATGGCCGAGATTCTAGCTAACAGTATAAGAGACTATTCAGCTACAGGGATCCAATACTCTCGATCCTCTTAATTAATTCATTTGAGGAACGATTGGAATCTTTTTGTTTGTCTTAATAAACATACTCAAAGTAATTCTTTAATGTGTCAATTTATGAACTCTGACTATTTTTATTACTAGTAAAGTGCTCAGCGGTAATTAGACATGCAAGTAATTACAAATGGAAATTTGAGATGTTCATAAGCCTCGTGTGTGCTGAATGCTTAAGGGCTAGTCCACATGGGAAGATTCAGGGACATTTGTCGCCACTTCTTTGAGGCGTCTAATCTCCCTGAATTGCTTAACCCTGTCTCGCGCCGGCTAAAATGAAAAGTCGCCTGCGCCTATTCAGAAGCGGCAATAGGTGCAGGCGACTTTTCATTTTAGCCGGCGCGAGACAGGGGTAAGTGATTCAGGGAGATTAGTCGCCAGGCGACAAATCTCCCTGAATCTTCCTGTGTGGACTAGCCCTGATAGGGGGGCTTGGGTGGACATTATTATACCAGGAACAACATAGGTCACAAATATCTGAAAGTTTGTGTGCCAATAGTTTGGAGCCCAACCCCCAAATGTAATAAAAGGCACTAAGTTTGCCCAGAAGCAGTAACCCATAGCATTCGCTTCAGAGGGAGATCTTCATGCTTTTAGGCTTTTCCCCCAATGAAATGCAACACGGAGGCCTTCTTGTAGCACCTTCCCAATAAAGGAAAATGTATCGGTGACATAAATGTGCAGACCTATTTCTCCTCCAAACAAACCGCAAGAAGAATTCAACTGGACACCAGGAGTCCAGCTTTGTTTGAGTTTTTGAGATGTTATGGAAAGTATACTTATCCAGAGTGTGCATTCTGCCCAGTGCTGGCGTATGAAAACCATACAGAAATGATGTCTTAATTTTTATTTTCAAGTACATTGTTTTTTTTTTCTCTAGCAGTTTCTTGGCTTGTGCGATGTTTTCTTTTGTATTTTTTTGTAAAAATTTTGATATTTTGTAAAATTTTATTTATTTTAGATTAATCTCCTTTCAAGAATTTGTCGCTTTTGAATCAGTCCTGTGCGCTCCCGATGCTTTGTTTATGGTCGCTTTCCAGCTCTTTGACAAAACTGGGAAAGGAGAAGTCACTTTTGGTAAGAACCCTACAGATACAGATTTAAAAAAAAAAAAAAGTTTCACTCAATTAAATGGTGTAGAAATAAAAAGGTTTAAAAAGTGGCACTGGCAGCATTAGATTTCTGCCCTAATATTACTTGTTTTATTAAATAAAAGTAAGGTAGGAAATAGGGTTGCCACCTGGCCGGTATTTTTGATGGTTGATCCCAATGTTATTAATAGGCAAAAAAGTGAAATATATAGGAAGGCCGGTATTTTTTTCAAGAAAAGGTGGCAACCCTAGTAGGAAACCATATTAAGGGAATGGATTTCAAAGCTAATGTAACTTTTATGTTGTGTTCAAGTATAATAGATGTGTATATTTTACTTCTTTGGGACATTATTAAATCTAAAGGACCATATATTTTACTGTATGCACAGGAAGGTCCAAAATATTTTTAGTGGATGGAATGATGCAGTAACATATTTTAACATTTGTAACATAAGAACAATGGCCCCTCCACTTTGGTTGGGATAACATTCACAGTTCTTACTGCCTTTTCTTACTGTGCAACATCCATTTTCCTGCTCTACAGACTAAACTGTGGCTAGTTTGGAGCAAAATTTATGTAGAATGTCCAATTGTGCTTTTAGATAATCCTGGAAGTATAAAAAGTATGAGATTTGTGAAGGCCTATGAGAAAACACAGTTTCAGCCAATCATCCAGAGCCAATTTTAGGGCAGACATGTTCTGGTCAAAATCAGCTTTGTGTGTGCACTGACGGATGCACCCTGATCTTCCTTTCTGTCTTTTGTGTAATTATGGCTGTTACTGCAGTGTTTTCATATATCTGGAATATTATGAGGTAATGGGACCTTGAACAAATGTTGGATCCCCAAATGTGGAGAATAAACCAGAAAAGAAAAACATTTTATAGGACAACTTTAGCCGTGACAATGTGCAATATTGTTCTGGAATGTTCAGCTTGGTCATCTTGGAGATTCTTAGAAGTTTGACGGCCACAGGTTGGTTTGTTTTGCTGTAATTGCCATTGTTTGCACCTTCTCTCTCCTTATTTTCTGAAAACTACATCTGTATTCAAATGAGCTAAATGCTTTGCAAAATCTCTATTTAGTGATGAGAAACCTGGGCTCCTTGTTTTAGCTTGGTATCAGTGTATGAAATAAAAACCTGGGTGACAGATGAGTTTTGTTAAAGGGATCCTGTCATGGGAAAACATTTTTTTTAAAAACGCATCAGTTAATAGTGCTATTCCAGCAGACCTCTGCACTGCAATGAGACCAGTTAATAGTGCGATTTTTTTATATTCAATTTTGAAATCTGACATGGTGTTAGTAGGGTTGCCAACTGGCCGGTATTTTATCGGCCTGGCTGGTATCTTTGATGTTTTATCCCACTGTTATTAATAGGAAAAAAAGATAAACATATAGGAAGGCCGGTATTTTTTTTTAGGGAAAGGTGGCAACCCTAGGCGCAAGACATATTGTCAGTTTCCCATCTGCCTCCAGTCATGTGACTTGTGCCTGATGGAACTATTTTCTGGCAGGCTGTTATTTCTCCTACTTACTGTATGTAACTGAATCAGTCACAGTGGGACTTGGCTTTTACTATTGAGCGTTGTTAGATCTACCAGGGAGCTGTTATCTTGTTTTAGGGAGCTGTTATCTGGTTACCTCCCGTTGTTCTGTTGTTAAGGGGGAATTCAACCCCTCTGGTGTCTTCCCATGACAGTATCCCTTTAAACACAATCATTTGGTACAATAAAATGTTTTTTTTAAAACTTTTTTTTGTTTTTTAATATTTGTTACTACGGCAGCAATCATTCAAATGGAAGGGGAATTGCTAGGGATGCACCCTATCCAGGATTCGGTTCGAGATTTGGCCAGTATTCTGCCTTTTTCAGCAGGATTCAGATTCGGCCGAATCCTTCTTCCCGGCCTAACCAAATTAGAATCCTAATTTGCATATGCAAATAATGGACGGGGAGGGAAACCGCATGACTTTTTGTTACAAAACAAGGAAGTAAAAATTTTTTTCCCCTTCCCACGCCTAATTTGCACATGTAAATTAAGATTTGGATTCGGTTGGGGATTCGCCGAATCTTTTGCATGGGATTCGCGGATTCGGTGCATCCCTAGGAATTGCATCACCCCACCTTTTGCTAATGCCACATGGCACCCTTGGTTACATTTGTATGGACTGTACAATCATAACCTCTACATGTGTTTCTATTTGAGTAATTATATACGGTACCTGTGCATACATATACAATCTTTACTTTATGCAATAGTAAAGATTTGCTGTTTAAAAGACAAAATATTATTCAGAAAGTGTAGTTTTGTAGGACCTTTACAGCTCATGAAACAAAGGCAGTGTTTTTGCAGGGACTGAAGTGTCCGCTATAATAATTCATTGCATTCTGAGATGATTGTAGGCATATGTGGCACCAAATAATTTAGAAGCCAAGTTGGTATTATTTTTCTGTCCTTAATGCAATGTTATATACAGTGGAACCTCAATATTACATCCCCTGATTTTAAGTTTTTCCTGGTCCCGCTTATATATTTTGCAGACTACATTTCCCTGATTCCTGGATTTTACACCATTTTTTTTTCTAGTCCCCTGAAAATCATAAAATGGGGGTTCTAATGTATATCTCAAAGTTTGTCAATCTTAGAAGTATTGTAGAATATACTACATTTTGCTAACATCTCATTTGTTTGACAAATTTGGGGTACAAAGACATTTACCTATTTGAAATTCTTCATAATTTGTACTTTCTAAATATATGGTTTAGAGAGATTTTTAACAAATTAAAGAGATAGTGACAACAGAAATAATAATTTTTAAATCTACCATAACATTGCCTGTGAATGTGAATATAATTTCCCCATAAAATCATTTGCCTGATGCTTTTATATTACCTTTCTTACCCCATATTTGCCTTTCTTCCATGTTTGTGCAGCAGTTATCCGTTCGCATTAGAAACTCTTGACAGGTTAAGAAGGGACTGTCAGGTTGGCAAAAAAGTAAGGTTTATGAACTTAAAGTAACAATTACTTTCAAAAGCAGAACCATCAGTGAGGAACGATTAACACGACCTAAAAAGGGGTTGTTCACCTTCCAAACACTTTTTTCAATTCAGTTGTTTTCAGATTGTTCCCCAGAAATAGACTTTTTTTTTTCAATTACTTTCCATTCATTATTTTTTACAATTTTTCCAAAATCTAAGTTTAAAGTTGAATGTTGGCGTCTCTGGTGTTTGAGTCTGGCAGCTCAGTGATTCAGGCGCAGACTGTAAACTGTTATAATTTTGCAACATTTACTGTAGTTGATACATTTCTCAGCAGCATCTCTGGAGTGTTAGAATTGATACAATAGTCGCTAACAGCTGCCTGTAATAAAAAGCTGGGATTCTACTGAGCAGGGACAAAGATAAGAAATGTAGCCACTAAATATATGTTTAGTTACGGGTACATTTCTTAGCAGCATCTCTGGAGTATTAGAATTGATACAATAATTGATACAACAGCTGCCTGTAATAAAAAGCAGGGATTCTACTCGGCAGGGACAAAGATAAGAAATGTAGCCACTAAATATATCTGTTTAGTTTACGGGGTCGGCGACCCACCCCCCTCCCAGAGCTACTTTAGAAGGTGAAAAATTACACTTTACACTTCAATATTAGAAAAACGGTCACACATAGAAAATAAAGTAATTGGGGAAAAAAGTTATTTCTTGTGATGTATCTGAAAACAACTAGTTGTTTGAAGGTGAGCAAACTCTTTAAGTATTAAGGTCCATAGAAGCTACATCAAAATATCAGTTTGGTGACGTTTGTGCACTATATAGTCTACTACGTCCTGGAGCATTCTCCGGTCTACATTTAGGCACATGGAAGATCCCAAAGCTTTCAAAACATATTTCTAAAAAATACCGTTCAACGCCTTTGAGTACAGAATTGTCGAAGTCTGATCATAATTCCATCTTATAAAGCCAGAGCCTTGGGAATTACATAGGAGTAGGGATGCACCGAGTCCAGAATTCGGTTTGGGATTCAGCCTTTTTCAGCAGGATTCGGATTCGGTCGAATCCTTCTGCCTTGTTGATCCGAATCCTAATTTCCATATGCAAATTAGGGCTCGGGTTCGGTATTCGGCCGCATCTTCCTGGAAGGATTCAGGGGTTCGGCCGAATCCAAAATATTGGATTCGGTGCATCCCTACATAGGAGCACAATGCCATGCACAGAGATTGCTGATTTATCCCTCACTCTGAGATATCATTTTAAACTACTCAACACTGATGTATTGATTATACAAGAACAGTACACACAGAGGTGCCAATATCCTATCAACACACAACGCTCTCAAGCGATGAATTATGGATTATTTCCTGTTGAACAGTGAGCACACTCTGTGCCTTGTCCATGTGTAGCAGTATTACACCACACATTTCCCTGTGAATAGTGTTGTCTCTCTCCATTGTTCAATGTGAGAAGGAGTGAATAAAGCACTGAATAATGTATGTGGATTATTACCCATAATTAGGATGAGGGGACTATGAAAAAGCAAAATAGGCCTCCCTTTGTACACGGGTTAAATGTGTTCAACCCCAGTGGCTTTGTCATGTCGTCTCTTGCGTGATGCCTTTTTTTTTTTTTTTGCCAGATTTTATCTTGCATTAGAAAAATTAGTCTCTAATAGCTGTCCTTTATATGTCCTCAAATTGCACTTAGAGCATTTCCTTCCCTATTCATTCATGTTTCTATTGTATTCTGTTCCTTTTGCTCTACCTTCTTTTCTGATCCTTCATAAGAGAGAAGCATCTGTTTCTCATCAAAAGCATTTTTAATACTACTTTTTTATCAGCATATATATGGCATTCATTTTTCTTTTGGTTGCTGTGTCTGAAGAAATGTACTGTATATGCAAAGTAGCTTTAATTGGGCCATAGGACCTTTAACTGGACATTGGGTGCAGTGGTTTACGCCTTGAAGGGAAAATATTTGAGCTCATTTAGTGGGGTCAGTAGAAAAGAAGTGGGGATAAACTGAATCCAGGATTTGGTTCGGTATTCGGCTATTTTCAGCAGTATTTGGATTTGGTCGAATCCTTGTGCCTGGCTGAACCGAATCAAAAACATCATGTGACTTTTCATCACAAAACAAGGAAGTAAAAAAGATTTTTGAATGTTTTTGCCCTCTGCCCCCTGCTAATTTGCATTTACAAATTAGGATTCGGTTTGGTATTCAGCCAAATCTTTCGTAATGGATTTGGGGGTTGCTGACTTCACCCTTTTAAAGGGATACTGTCTTTTATTTATTTATTTATTTTTTCAAAATGCATCAGTTAATAGTGCTACTCCAGCAGAATTCTGCACTGAAATCCATTTCTCAAAAGAGCAAACAGATTTTTTAATATTCAGTTTAGAAATCTGACTTGGGGCTAGATGTATTGTCAGTTCCCAGCTGCCCCAGTCATGTGACTTGTGCCAGCACTTTAGGATGGAACTACTAAATGTTATTTGTCCTACTTAATG
>CM044442.1:25798944-25824081 GCA_024363595.1 Xenopus borealis | reverse complement strand
CCCCCTATCCTTGTTTGGAAATAATTTAAGTGAATTCTACGGGTTTTTTATGCCGCGTTTATCATGTTTTTATATGGGGCTTGTTTACTAATGCTCAGCAGTGCGCACAGATGTTAAGATGAATGTCTTGAAGCTGCAGTTTCCTGCCTTTATCTGCTAAATTAACCCAAAAAGGCCGTATGTTTGTGCTCTTGCTGTCCATTTATGGAAAAGAAACTGGCAAAGTGCTTTTATGTTACTCTTCAGTTACTTGTAACCATAACATGCTAATGGGTTCATCTTTCCTCATACAGCTAATATAAAAGTTATTCGCTCAGTATGAGGACAATAACGTCTTTGGCATGGCCTATGTAAAATGAATTTCCAAACAACACCCCCCCCAGGTTGCAGGTACACCAGAAATCACAGCACACTAATGTGGAGTTTCTTAGAATATAAGATAAACTTTTTAAGTAGCATCGCCGCATATGCTCCTTTTTGTTTTGGGAATTAAACCAGTATATTCCAGATCACTTTATAAAATAATGTGTTTCTGTTTCGAAATTAATTGCTGTGGGTAATAGAAATCCCTAAGTGGCCATATCCAGCCTGTGGGCATTGTTGAGTACAGTCTATGCAATCCATTATTTATATTTAATGTGATTTAATGGTATTAGTATGGGATTGGTGATGCCATGGCTTGCATTGCTGCCTTATAGCTGTTTCGGTCCTAGGATCGATCCCAGTCCTCTACAAGTACCAGTTGTAGTACCCTGGTTTCCTTCCACTCTCCAAAACATAATGCAGGTACAGATGCAGTCACTTGGATTTGTAAGTTAAATGCGTCGTGACTCAGGTCTAATTGAAGAAACTGTGTTATCTAAAGTTATCTTAACTCATTTAATGCATTTAACCTTTTCATTAGCATACCAAAGCACCATTGTTTTCAATGGTGAACTCTTTAATTGGATGGGATGCTGTGACACAATATTCTGTGCTAAGTGGGATAAATGGGATAGATGAGTTACGACGCATTTAACACACAATCCAAAGTGACTGCATCTGTAGGTTAAAAGGCTCCTGATAAAAATTATCCTATAATATGAATGTGATCGGATTAGGTTGTAAATTCTACTGACTATACTATTTTGAGTGAAGTAAAGTCTCTGTAAAATGCTATGGGATATGTCTGTGCTACATAAATTGAAGGGGTTGTTCACCTTCCAAACACTATTTTTCAATTCAGTTGTTTTTAGATTGTTCCCCAGAAATAAAGATTTTTTTCAATTACTTTTCATTATTTGTTTTCTAATGTTTTTCCAAAATCTAAGTTTAAAGTTAAATTGTTCCTTTCTCTGTTTGAATCTGGCAGCTCAGTAATTCAGGTGCAGACTCTAAACTGTTATAATTTTACAACATTTAGTTGATACATTTCTCAGCAGCATCTCTGGAGTATTAGCAAATATTGTATCAATTCTAGCAGCTGCCTGTAATGAAACCCAGAGATTCTGTCTGCAACCCACATTCTTACCTGCCTGGACCTGCTACCTGACATCGACCTGCAAATACCTTATCTGCAACCCAACCGGAAGTGACAACATTGGAAGTAGATGTGATGAGAAAAAAATGACAAAAAAAATCGCTATTCAGAAGACCCGCAGAACCGCCGATAAGAAATGTATCCACTAAATCAGTGATTTTCAACCTTGTGCCTCCAGCTGTTAAGGAACTACAAGTCCCACATTGCAATGAAGGAGTCTGACAGCCACAGTCAGGCAAATGCATTGTGGGACTTGTAGTTTCTTAACAGCTGGAGGCACAAGGTTGAAAATCACTGCACTAAATGTATCAATTTCTTTAGAAGGCGAAAATTTACACTTCCAATATTAGAAACATGGTCACAAATGGAAAGTAATTGGAAAAAAACTGTATTTCTGGTGATCTATCTGAAACCAACTAGTTGTTTGAAGGTGAGCAACCCCGTTAAGGATAATACCTCATAGTAGACTGTAATCATTTGGTATCCCTCTCCCCTTTGTATTAAAAAGGGACAGTGACTACTCTCAAAAAATCCTCTAAAATGTTACTTAAAAGAGGTTTTATTAATTCTTGCTTATAGTTTTTAATATATAAAATGTTTATGATTGTGTATCCACATCCAGAAGTCAGTGGCACCCTTGGCCTTTTTCCACCTGTATTTCTGTGCAGGCAGATAAAGACCTGGTGTTTACTGGCCTAATAATTTGTTCCTACTGCAAACTTATCTATGCTGTGTGTCAGTAGTGCAGGGCAAATTGATGATGTAAATCAGCCAATTAGAACAGGTGAAATCTGTCGGTGACTCACAGCATGGGTGTGTTGTTTGTAGTTGAAAAAAAGATGTTCAATTGAGGAGCTGACAGATCCATTGTAAAATATAGCAACAACAGTAAGAAAAATATCAACAATATTATATTTGGTTTCTTTTTTTATAATAATGCTATGAAATTTTATTTTACAACAAACTGTCTTTAGTTTGTTTGCATGTAAAGGAAACAAATAATTTTTGTATATTTGATCTCTCTTTCTATACCTATGCTATTCTGTTACTCTTGCTTGACGAAGAATCGAGCAATAATGAAAGGAATTCTTTTAGGATATGTGGCCGAATCCCGAAGCGAATCCTGGATTTGGTGCATCCTTAGTCACTAATGACACTTTGGAAGCACGCCACCTTCTGCTTCATCTAATTTGGAACACTTGATTGTATTATCGAGAAAGCAAACCATAAAATGAATACTTGCAGTGTGTAAGGTCACGGTTATTATTTTTTTAACACTAGAATCTTTTAATGTGTCTTTGAAATTCCTTGGCATGTGAAATATGGGAAGGTAAGTATTGGTTATATATAGCTGGTTACTATTTTCCCTGTGGCATATACTCAATGTCCTTTATATTGTCAATTAAGTGCAATCCTATTCATTACCCTTCATGGACACATTCATTCATTACAGATATTGTTGATGTAAAGGGGTGCTTCACCTTTAAGTATATATTTTTTTTTATTTGCCTACTTTCAAACGGGGGTCACTGACTCCCCAACATTAAAAAAAATAATGCTCTGTAAGGCTAAAAATGTACTGGTTTTACTACTTTTTATTACTCATCTTCCTTTTTAGGCCCTCTCCTATTCATATTCCAGTCTCTCATTCAAACAAATACCTTTCCTATAAGGTAATTCATACCCAAGCAACCAGGTAGCTGTAGAGCTGTTGAATAAAAATCTAAATAATGCAAAAATCATAAATTAAAAAAAAGTTAATTCAAAGATGAACAATCCCAATAACAGCCACCAACCTTTCCCCTGTCCACAGAACTGATAAGCTGATTTTGTATGTTCTCTCCATACAGGAAATCCAACTGGAACACGCCAGACAAGCTTTTGTGCAACGTGATAACGACCATACCGGCACGATAAATGCAATGGACTTTAGAGATATCATGGTTACCATTAGGCCACATGTTTTGACACCATTTGTGGAACAGAGCTTAGTAGCTGTAAGTTGTTTGGAACCTAGAAAAGTCTATAAAAGTAGAACTTACATATTATGTTGATCTTTAAGACCGTTTCTTAGATTTGTTGTATTTTTTTTACCTTGTTCAGAGTTTAGTCATGGTGATTGTTTCAAAGGAACATAAAGGACAATTAAAAATGTACAATTATTTTTGCCACTGATCTTGCCTCTATGCCTAAAACTACTAGTTTATCATGTTCTGTATCCCTGTGCCGTGCTCAAGTTCTCTCCCATCTGTCTGACCACTCAACCTCTCTTCAAGGGGAGAAATTAATTGTCTAGAACTGATCTTACCTGTACCGGTACAATGGGTTTCACAACCTTTTTTTTAAAATATATTGTAATTGAATAGCAATAAGCTATACATTGTGTGTTTTGTCAATTATACTCCAGCTAAGGACTGCAAGGTACTACAGCCCTAAACAGATGAGGAAAATCCATAAAGTATTGTCTTATAGCCTTCAGATGGACAGACTGCAGGTTTGCCTTTGCTGCATTAAAGAACCAAATCCTTAATTAAAAAAATATCTACCCCCCTACCCTACATAGACCCCCCTCCCTGCTCCCCCCCCACCAGCCTATGTAGTTCCCTGGGTAAATGCCCCTCTTTACTTACCCATCGGTGCAGATTCAGGGCATCAAAGTTCACAGTAGCCATCTTCTTTGGAATGAGAGTGGCATAATGGTGCATGGGCAATTGTAGCAATTTTCCGTTTTACGACAAATGTGCCAAAAGTGACAGAAACTGCAAAAATGCCAGAAGACAACCCCAAGTTTTCCAAAGTGAAGAAGATGGCACCCGTGAATTCAATACCATAAATCTGTAAAGTTGGGTGCATTTACCCAGGGCACCACCTAGGCTGGGGGGAGCAGGGAGGTGGCTCTATGTTGGGTGGGGGGTAGGGTTTTTTTAATTAAGGGTTTAGTTCTCCTTTAAGGGCAATGTTACACTGGCTATTCCTCAATATGTAGCAACAACAATTATAACTTACAAAATGCTACTTAGTAGACATAATTGGGAATGTCCCAAACTGTCATCTCTTCCATGCCATAATTATATGTCCTACTAGTTTACTTGTGTTGCAATGAAAATTCTGTTACGAATGACTTTACATAACTACGTATTTTTACAGATTACACGGTGATATGTTTCTTGATTTGTAACATGAAACAAGTACCCTTCCCTGTAATGGCACTGATACAGTATGTCAGCCCTGTGAATGAAGCTGGCCATGAAATTGCAGTCCAACATATGTATTTGCTTAGGCTCTTGGAGTTCTAGCCTGCACATGCTGGTCATGGTTAACCTCCTTTCCTCACAGGAAAAAAAGCTTTCATAGACTTTATTAGCAGGAAAAAAGTATTTTCTTTGACAGCTCACATTGGTGTTTTAATAAATCTCTTTGCATAGTGCTGCAGGAAAAAACAATTCCTTTCCAAGAGTCTAACTAGCTGTTTTTTTTTCCCTCTTTCATTTTCACCCTGCATGTAAGGCTGCTGGAGGTACCGTATCACATCAAGTCAGCTTTTCATACTTTAATGGCTTTAATTCTCTTCTAAACAACATGGAACTCATTAGAAAGATCTACAGTACCCTGGCTGGCAATAAGAAAGACTTGGAAGTCACCAAAGGTTGGCCATAGTGTTCTTATTAAAACCTCTGTTCTTTTTTTCCTCTCTAAATTCATCTTGTGTGTGTTATAAATATGATTCTCTAACCCTTCCCGTCAAAGAATTCACACATTGTCCTTCTTCTGGCCATGCTCTGTTCCATTTCTGTGTCTGTATAATTGCTTTTCATATGGCTGCAAAGCAATTAACGTTTAAATAACTGGGTCACATTGGGAACAATGGAGTCAAAACATGTGACTTTACTTACTGACTTAAATTGCTCTAGGATTATTTGATATTGCTTTGATTTTTAAAGTAGGTGTCCACAGGGACTGGCCATTCCACATTAACATGCCTATGCAGTCGTTGTTGGACGGGATTTTCAAACCTGCCCAATAGTCCAATATTGGTTTGTAGAGCTAGCTATATGACCTATCTCGGTCTGAAGGGGACAGAGTTAGCAGCTTTTATTTGACCCTCAAAGGGAGACTGTCATGGGATTTTTTTTCAAAATGCATCAGTTAACAGTGCTGCTCCAGCAGAATTTTGCACTGAAATCCATTTCTCAAGAGAGCAAACAGATTTTTTTTATATTTAAATTTGAAATCTGACATGGGACCACACATATTGTTCGTTTCCCAGCTGTCCCAAGTCACGTGACTTTTGCTGATAAACTTCAGTACTTCTGTAATGCCCTTCTCCCCCTCCCTTTCCCCCTCAGAAGTTTAACAGCAGAACTGTGGAAATTAGGGTTGCCACCTTTTCCGAAAAGAAAAATACCGGCCTTTCTATATATTTATCTTTTTCCCGTATTAATAACATTGGGATCGACCATCATTTTTACTGGCCAGGACAGTAAAATAAGGTTGCCAGGTGGCAACCTTAGTGGGAAGGTAACCAAATAGCAGCTCCCTGACACAAGTTAACAGCTGCCTGGTAGATCTAAGAACAGTACTCAATAGTAAAATCCAGGTCCCACTGCGACACATTCAGTTACATTGAGTAGGAGAAACAGCCTACCAGAAAGTAATTCCATCCTAAAGTGCTGGCTTTTTCTGAAAGCACATGACCAGGCAAAATGACCTGAGTTGGCTGCCTACATGTCAGTATTAAAAACTTTAAAAAAATATATACTTGCTGGTTCAGAAATTACATTTTATATGGTAGAGTATTTGCAGTGTAAACCTTTAAATTTAGACTTAAAAATCATTATAGCATGCATTTTAATGGCCACCTTTACACTGCCGCAGTTGCATGTAGCAACCAATCCGCAATTCGTTTTGATCATTCGACTAAAAATCAGAAAATGAAGGCAAGATGTGATTGCTGTATGTAACTGCACAAAGGAAATTATATTTTTTTATTATTTTTCCAGATACTAAGATAGTTGCTTCTTATGTGCCCAGATCATTCCTTATTTCCTTCTTATTTATATATATTTTGAAATTCTCCTATAACTTCAGTTGTTTGACCAGTAGGCTTTGGCAGGTCGTAGCACAACTTCCTCTTACTCCTATCTGTGCAGAAATAAATGTAACCGTAGCATGATCAGATAAGGAAAAATCACTATAAACCCTAGTTCTGAATTGGATATTATTTTCTCTTTAATTGCCCAGTGTTTGCTGTGGTTGAATTGGTTTCCCTCTTATATCCCAGGTGACAACATGAAGCCTTAACTAGTTACTTCAGTACCCAGTGTAGTATCTGATTACTGATGCCTGAAACTCCTACATTATGAGAGTTGTTAGAGCTGTGGAAGCTCTGGAGATTGTAAAAGAAATGTGAAGCCAGGAGCTGGGTGAATAACGGGTGCATGGATTGTTTTTACTGGGCCTGATTCCAAATTGGCAGTCTGTGAGCATGTCCTTCAGGCCTGGTTAAGGAATTCACTGTACTTTTCTTGGCAGTTCACTTAGTTAGCCTACAAGCTTGGAACATGATGTTATCGCTCTTTTCTTCACCACATTTACAGTTTTTTGTTTTGAACTAAAAACACTTTGGGGAGTTTTCATTAAAGAGCCTTTCCCAAAGTGAAGACATCACGCGTAAATCACTACCATTGAAAGACGACTCCAACAGCATCTGCATCAAAATGCATACGTTTCTAATCACTGCTCTTACAGTTCTTTCTGTGGTTGTGTCACTGGGGCTTCATATGGCCATCGTTTTCAACAAGCATGTGAATGATGTTGAACTACAGATTTCTACAGATTTCAGCTCTCACTTTCAGCCTTCAGATCTCACTGGGGTGCTTTCAGGTCCTTATCTTGAGGGCTGCTGTTTGAACATGGCACTACATGGTAACCCTACAGTTTGACCTAGCTATCAATTAAACCAAATCAGCTTGGAAAGATGCCAAACACAGGTTTATTAATTAGAAAAAAATCTAATTTTAAAGTGTTGCTAAATATTAACAGACGTCTCCTCTAGAGGAAGATGTGAGATGAACACATTTCTTTGATGTCCTACAATAATCGTTGAATGGTGACTGAATGGTAGCTCAGCAGTGTTTTTTTCTAGTATGCAACAAGGTGGTTCTTGGCAAAATATTATACGGGAAAGGGGTACTGAACCAAATAAGTTTGAGTAATTGTCACAATTGCTACCCTAGTAATATTTCTTACTCTTAAAGACTATGCATGTGGGGGGTGGAAGAGGGAGGGGGTGATATCACTCCAACTTGCAGTACAGCAGTAAAGAGTGACTGAAGTTTATTAGAGCACAAGTCACATGACTTGGGGCAGCTGGGAAATTGACAGTATGTCTAGCCCCGTGTCAGATTTCAAAATGAAATATAAAAAGAATCTGTTTGCGCTTTTGAGAAATGGATTTCAGTGCAGAATTCTACTGGAGCAGCACTATTAACTGATGCATTTTGAAAAATTAAATTTCAGTATGACAGTATCCCTTTAAAAAAGTAAGACGCCAGTGTTTTTTTGGGACTTAGAAAAAAATGTAACTTTTTTTTTTTAAAGAAACTCCTATCTACTCTATTGGACTTCACCTGGTCTGAGGTGGCGAAGTCAAGTGTTGCGCAAGAGGAACCGTTTAGTAAAATCCGCACCTTAGTGAATTAGCGTAGTTACGTCCCTTCGTCAGTGCGCAACTTTGTCTGGGTGCGAAGTCGCTCTACTGCACTAGCAAAGTTACAAGAGGGATCGTTAGTAAATCGGCAAAGTTCCCGAAATGACATCACTCAATTGAATTTGCTCTACTGTTGGCCGCTTCGCGCTTTAGTGAATTTCCCCCCCAAGAAAGTTTACAAAAGGTGTACTTGTATGTAAGGTAGCAGTATATAAACTACTGAACCACAACGTTACTCATACAGTAAATCTGCACAGCCATAAAATTCAACCCATTCAAATCACACACTACACCTTTCATTTTTGGCTGGGACTCTACTTGTATTTTAGAAGGCATTACAAGGATTATGGTTGGGGTTCATTCAGCCTTTGGGAATCAGATATGTGTAGTGGGATGACGGAGACCTGCTCAAAAGAGCTTACAATCTAAGGCATTTGCCTGATATTGTGATGTTTGGGCCAAAAATGATCCGTGACCCATCCGAAAACTACAAATAGATTTTTATGGCCCTTTGAGATGTATCTTCATATGTATGTGAGCAGTGACATTTTGTAGTGTACGGAGAACCCCTGTGACATATATTAGACCATTAGTAAACTCTTTAATATATTGCAGCTGCTGAATTCAGACTTTGGGTTTGAGCTCAGTATTGAATGATCACAATTTTAAAATAACCCCAGCATTTAGGCTAATTTTAAGGCAACCCTCGTTACTCAGTCTGTTCACTTTTTTTTTTTTTAATTTTCTTTACAGAGGAGTTTGTCTTGGCGGCACAACGATTTGGTCAAGTTACACCCATGGAAGTTGACATACTGTTCCAATTAGCAGATTTGTATGAGCCAAGAGGGTAAGACATGACAGAAGTTCTTATTGGAAGAAAATATTAACTATTCACCTCTCTTCCCACGCAGGTGTGTTTTTTTTTTTTTTTTAAATTGTTTTAAATTGAACATATGGCACATTTCTCTTTTGTGCAGACGTATGACTTTGGCAGATATTGAAAGAATAGCACCTCTTGAAGAGGGAGCCTTGCCGTACAACCTGGCAGAAGCTCAAAGACAGGTAACTTTATCCCTTTATTGCATTTTTGTTATTGTAGGAAAACCTTTTTCTGTATTCATGGTTATCATAAGGCCCCAATCGTAATAACATGAGAACCCATTTTTAGGTCTTGACCTTCAAGTTAAGAATACCTGATTGACTAGAGTAGATAATGTGTCAACTACATGCAAAAATCCTGTAGATTTAAAGGAAAAGTAAATGTTTTTCTTTCTGTAAATTTGCTCTAAACAGCCCCCCAGATTAATGTACCTTAGTCCCTGCTGCAAGTCTGCTCTGGTTTCTGTGTAATCAGCAGCTTGTTTCCCTTCTTCCTGGTGCAGAGTGAAGCCCCGCCCCTTAGTTTACTGAGCAGTGCATTTTGCTGCTGTTCCACAATAGAGAGGAAGAGGGAGCCAGTGTGTGCATTAGTAAGCTAGTTTCCCCAAGCAAAAGCTGCTACACACACTGCTCTCTGCTATGTCATAGTATGCAAATGATCTCCAAGACTAGTCTGAGAGATAAGGTCAGCTCAGAAAGCTAAGGGGCGGGGCTTCACTCTGCACCAGGAAGAAGGTGAAACAAGCTGCTGATAACACAGAAACCAGAGCAGACTTGCAGCAGGGACTAAGGTACATTAATTTGAGGGGCTGTTTAGAGCAAATTTAGAGATAGAAAAAAAAAACGTTTACTTGTTCTTTAAAGGCGAATTTAACCCTTTTATTAAGTACCCCTACCCTAAATAGACCGCCCTCCCCCAGCCTACCTGGTACCCCAGGCAAGTGGCCCTAATTTTTTACTTGCCTCTAAGTGCAGGTTCTGTCCTTTGGAGTTCACGGTGTCTCATGTAGTGAGTTGGAATAATCTTCGGTCCCGAACAACGGTGCATGCGCCAGAAGTTCTCCAAAAAAAAATTTCTGTGACTTTCAGCACATGCACAATTGTTCGGGATAGGCAGATTGCTGCAACTGTGAATGCGCTAAAAATGCCGATCTGATTTAGAAGAAAAGAAGATGCTGCCTATGAACTAGGACAGAATCTGCACTTAGGGATAAGTAAAAAATTAGGGGCATTTGCCCGGGGTAACGGGTAGGCTGGGGGTAGGAGGGAAAGGGGGTAGGTGGTAGGGGTATTTCATAAAAGGGGTTGAATTCTTCTTTAAAGCTCTTTTTCCTCAGATCAGACAGCGGGGTCTATAATGCAACACGTTATATGTGCCATTGTGTATTCTGTCTGTAAAGGCATAGCTAGCATAAACTGGTCCAGTTTTCTGGATCCATATTTACCTTTTTCTCCAGAGACTGATTATGTTGACAAATGCTAATTAGGATGACATTTGATGTGAACCTATATAAAGTAGGGATGCACCGAATCCACTATTTTGGATTCGGCCGAACCCCCGAATCCTTCCTGAAAGATTTGGCCGAATACCGAACTGAATCCGAACCCTAATTTGCATATGCAAATTATGGGTGGGAAGGGGAAAACATTTTTTACTTCTTTGTTTTGTGCCAAAAAGTCACGTTATTTAGCTCCCTGGCCCTAATTTGCATATGCAAATCCGAATCCTGCTGATAAAGGCCGAATCCTGGCCGAATCCCGAACCGAAGCCTGGATTCGGTGCATCCCTAATATAAAGGGGCCTGGTTATCATGCTGTGTATATCATTGGAGACTGGTGATGTTATCCTTAACAACCAATCGGCAGAGTTCTGATTGATTGCTATGGGCATCATCACTGGTGGTGTTTTAAAAAGCATGATAAATAGGCCCCAAAATGTCTTCAGTTCTGGTCTCCAGTATTCTATAGGATATATTTGACTTTGCAGTCTTCCTTTAAATATGTTTTTGAAAATAGGTGCAATGGAGTCCATGAAGCCAGCACCTCATAAGGTTTGTCCAGTGGCTAGGGGTGATGCTTACAGTTGCAGTGATAAATCGCTACTGTTCTGCATTGTGTGTTGTATTGTATGGCCTAGCTACTGCTGAAGCTGGTTTCTAATTGTATAATTGCAGCATGGACCTCTTTCTCAGTTTGGCCGCTTGCTGTACAATATAGCATGAATACAAGGCCTACAAAAAGATATAGTTAAAGAAGGTGTTCACCTTCACTTTTTTTAGTTCAGTTGTTTTCAGATCGTTCACCAGAATAAAAAAAAACTTTTCCCGATTACTTACTATTTGTGACCATTTTGCTAATATTGAAGTATTTAATTTTTCACCTCCTGAAGCAGCTCTGGGAGGGAGGTAGCCGACTCTAACTATAACTGTTAAAATACACAACATTTTTTTTTTACAATGCATCCGTTCATTGTGCTGCTCCAGCAGAATTCTGCACTGAAATCAATTTTTATATTTCATTTTTGAAATCTGACATGGGGCTAGACCTTTTGTCAATTTCCCAGTTGCCCTAAGTCATGTGACTGGCGCTCTGATAAACTTCAGTCACTCTTTACAGCAGATTCCAAGTGATCTGTGTTGTTTTTAGCATTTTGGACAGAGACACACGGGCAGATTAGGTAGATTCGTCGCCCCGGACAAAAATCTCCTCTTCTTGGGGGCAGCTAATCTCCCCGAACTGCCGTCCCTCCTGCTAGAATGTAAATCAATGGTGGGATGGCACTCTGAGCACCTTGTTTTCCAAAGTCGCCTGAGGTTGCCTCACAAGGAAATCGCTCAGAGTGCAAAGTTAGTTCGGGAGATTAGTCGCTCTGAAGAAGAGGATATTTATTGCCGGGCGACTAATCTCCCGGAATTTGACCATGTGTCTCTCTACCCTTATCAAACCTGGTTCCATTACATCTCAGGAGAACTGCAGCAATCAAAAACAATAGTGACAGCCCCTTCCCATTCTAGCAAATGTGATTGTGATCACAGTAGTTCTCCCAAAGAAGACTGCGCACACTATATTTTTTATGGAGCATTTGTTACTTCATCAGACTTTGATTTACATATGCAATATAAATGCCAAAAAAAGAGTGTGCTAATAGTTAGTTTTCTGTACAATTTCACAACTGTTAGTTATAAGTGTAGATGTATTTTTTATTTTATGTCAAGAGGCTATTTTTACCATTGCATAGAAATTGTAAGTTTGTGATGAGACACGGCTGGTCAGAGAATCATGGGAATTAATGTCATCCGCATAGAATGCATTTTTGCTGTCTCCAGCGCATAGCATGATGCAGGCTGTATTTGCTTTATTTGGGACCTTTGTGTGGAATAAAATCTACATCTTGTATGTTACTTTTTTCCAACCCCTAAAATTACTCTAAACAACCCAGCTGCATTCCATTTAGTTTTGTTTCTCTGTTACAAACTGCAGTTTTTAGTTACTTCCTTGTCTTGCTAATGCTCCGCCCCCTTTTGATTTCTGAGCGGCCATCTCTCTGACTGTGAAGACCTCAAAAGAGGTGCTTACTGCATATGCCTGATTGTTTTCCATTGGAGCAGAGGCAGTGAGCACGCCCAGTAGACACCTCTTTGAGGTCTTCACGGTCGGAGAGAGAGAGTTCATAAAAGAAAAGGGGTAGAGCTTCATACAAGACAAGGAAGTTATTAAAAGAGCTCCAGTTGAGCTGTTTGTGATAGATAGAGAAAGTAAATAAAACAAACAAAGGGTGAAAGATATTCTGGGGCTGTTTAAAGGATAAAATAAAAGGCTTACTTATGCTTCATCCATCTCAATGCCCATCTCTTGATCCATTTCAGGATGCATGAAGATGTTCTGCAATAACAGTGGAATCAGCTGTGCCACAGCAATCTATTTCTGGGCTCTGGCTACCTTGCAAATAACTTGAAGGGTTGGAGCAGACTGGTAGATTTAGGGAGATTGTCGCCTGGTGACTAATTTTCTCTTCAGCAGGGTGACCGTCTCCCCGAATCTGCCTTCATTCTGCCTTTTGTCTGCATGAATGAAGAATCGGCTGCGCTAAAGCACTCGCGGCACTTTGATTTCCGAAGTTGTTTGAAGTTTCCTCATGAGGCAACTTCAGGCGACTTCGGAAATCGAAGTGCCACGAGTGCATTAGCACAGGCGATTCTTCATTCAAGCAGATGGAAGGCAGTTTGGGGAGATTATCACCCTGCAGAAGAGGTGATTACTTACCAGGTGGCTCTCCCCGAATCTGCCGTCTGCACCAACCCTAAAATTGTATCTGCTCACTTATTTGATTATTCCCCTGAAATGTTCTGATATTCTTTTCTTCTTTAAGAACCAAGGCACAGGTGAAGTACAGCGTACTGTTCTCGTGCAAGTGGCCGAGTCCGCTTACCGATTTGCCCTTGGTTCCATAGCAGGAGGTTAGTCATGGCTGAACAAATCTGTTTTATTTCCAGCTCTTCCCTATTCTTCTGAGTTTTACTTGTACAAAGCTCTGTTTGTCTGTCCCGGCAAGAGGGTTTCTTCACGGGTCGGTGAGATGCCTGCATTTGTAGAGATTCCATTGTCCTTTATGGATAGCTTGAGGGTTATGGCTTGCACAACTCAAATCAACATTTATAAAGTTAATAAGAGTATAGAAACTTACTGATCTATTTTAATAACATTTTTGAGGCTTTAATGAAGTCTCATTAAGTTTATGAAAAGTAAGCATCCAACGGGAACGTATGCTGTTATCATGATTGGGTCTTCAAGCAATTTAGTAAACTAATGTATTTTTGTTTATTTTTTAACCCTTTTTAAAGCTGTCGGAGCTACTGCTGTTTATCCTATTGACTTGGTGAAAACTCGAATGCAAAATCAGCGGTCAACAGGGTCATTCGTAGGAGAACTCATGTACAAGAACAGCTTTGATTGCTTTAAGAAGGTGCTACGCTATGAAGGCTTCTTTGGCCTTTACAGAGGTTAGTGAGCTTATCCTTGGCATTATTTTGGCAAATATTGTGGATAAAGGCTCATCGTAACATAACAGGGTTTGATAATGTAGAGCAGTGATCCCCAACCAGTAGCTCTTGAGCATCAAAGCAGGAGCTTATTTGTGAATTCCAGGCTTGGAGGCAAGTTTTGGTTCTATTAAAACCAGGTGTACTGGCAAACCGAACCTCAATGTAGATTCACATCTCACATACGGGCTACCAAATGGCCAATCGCAGAACTTATTTGGCACCAAACAGTTTTCATGCTTGCATTTCTCCACAACTCTCTTCACTTCTGAATGTTGCTCACAGGTTCAAAAGGTTGGGGATCCCTGATGTAGAGAGTAATTTTCTGACATTTTGCAGTTGGTCTTCAATTTTCATTATTTATGTTTTCTTAATATTTAACAGCAACTCTCTAGTTTTGAATCCAGCAGATGTCTGATTGCTAGAGTTCAAATTACCTTAGCAACCATGCAGTGTTTTGAGTGGGAGACTGATTTATGAATAGGCGTGGACCGAAAAGGAAATATAAGTAATAAAAAGTAATATTAATAAGAAAATTGCAACCTAACAGAACAAAAGTTTGTTGGCTGCTGGGGTCAGTGACCTCCATTTGAAAGTTAGAAAGTGTCAATTAAAAAAGGATATGAAATATAGATAATAATGACCAGGTGAGCAGAATAAATGAGCACAAGCTTAGTCAAGATGATATTTTCTTGATTGGAGGCAAAAATCCTGTTGAATCGAGGCCAATATCCACAAGCCATTGGGCCAGGTGTCTGCATTTATATTTACGAGCTGATCATTTGGCTGAGCACAGCACCAACATCTTCAAGAGTTTTCCAGTGTACCTTGTGATCGTCCAGCACAATTTACATGCACTTTTCATGCATTATTACACTGCATATTCTAAAACTTGCAGTGTTACTATACTTTGCATGCAAACGCCCTGGGATCCCAGGAAAACATTTGAAGATTCTAAAGCTGAGAGGAAAACGGCTGACCCTGGCACTGACCTGGCATTTAAGGATTGTGATTGTATCCTCTGGGGGTGCCAAAAAAATCTGCACCCAGTGAATAGCACTGTCAAAGAACTTGGGTCACATATATTGTCACATCTCAGTCTTCTTGTGGATATCCTTCAATATGGCTGGCAATAGTTATTGAAGTTATAGTGAATATCTGAAGCACCTGTACTTCCTATTCAAAGAAGAATTCAACCGTTTACCAAAAAAAAACCCCTAACACCCATCCCACATAGAGCCCAAGACTAGTTGCCCCCCAGGGAAATGCCCCTAACTTTATACTTAACCCTTGGTGCAGATTCAGGCATCGGTGTTCATCGCAGACATCTTCTGGGTCTTCGGTAAGACGATTGCGAGGCTGACGAAGCGGCGCATGCGCAGTTGGAGCAATTTACCTGATTGCGACTACTCCGAATGTGTCAAAGTGGACAGAAATTGTAGAAGCAACGTAAGAAGGCACGAAGACCTGGAAAATGGCTACGGTGAACTCCGGCAGCTAGGCTGGGAGGGAGGGTGGGTCTATGTGGGGTGGGGGTTAGGGTTTTTTTGGTTAATGGTTGAATTCTCCTTTAGGTGAAGCAATAAACCGTAGGAGTTTTGGTTACCCTTCCAGTTGCAGCCTTCAAAACTCCTGTGTAACCCTAAAACATTAGGGAAACTGCAGATTTTACAGAACTGGCCTACTGCAAACCAGCACTGAAATAGCATATGGGAAAACAAAAAATTCAATAAGTGCAAGAACTCCCAGATGTGTGAGTGTGAAATGATGCTGACTGGATGTTTTTATTTTAGTCATTGGGCAGATTTATGTTGTTTCACCTAGTCCGCTCCTTGGAAGGCTGAGGCTTTCAGAATCCAGATTCCTTGCCAGTGTGCCCTGGTTAAGAAAATGATGGGATTTCCTCTGCTAAATATTTCACTTTCTTGTTTCGGGAGTTGGAAAAAAAAACACCAAGCACAAGAGATGCATTGGTTCTTTGTTAATCTCGTTTACCTGTTTTTTTGTTTTTTTTCTAATCGTCTGTCAATTAAGCTTTGTAACATTTTTAAAAATTAACCTTTGAATTAATTGTCACGTTCCAAAACTGTAATCATAAGGTTTGTGGTACACACCGAAATATGTGTGTGTCTGGGAGTTTCTATATACCGTTAAACCTGTCCTACTGTCAGGAAGGTCAGCAAAGCATAAAAACTGTGTGTGGTTCAGTCTCACCAGCACTAAAGGGATTTACACCTATTGCACATTGACTCCTGTTCAGAGACTTCACACACACATGGACTCCACTATTTCTGGCCAGGCTGATCCCACAGGGGGTTAAGAAGAACCTGCCTTCAAGATCGGGTGGTCTGGGAAGTTTTTCCTTTCTGACTGTTAAAAAGTGTGGCTTGTGTGCTTTGCCTTTCCTGCATATCTGTCTGGCCACCTTATCTTCCACATTCATTGAGGGTTTGGTTATACAAATACATCGTCTGGTTTAATATTGCACCTATATAAAGAAAGGTCAGATATACTCTTGATGCTCCTGGTGGAATATGTTTATTATGAGGTGAGGAATTTGTCAGCTTTCCTACTGTGCAAGGCAGTGAAGTGTAAAGAATTGTATATGATAATCAATGAAAAGTAGGGATGCACCAAATCCACAATTTTGGATTTGGCCGAACCCCCAAATCCATCGTGAAAGATTCGGCCTAATACTGAACCGAATCCGAACCCATATGCAAATTAGTGACAGCAAGGACAAAAGCCAGCCGCACGGCTAAAAAAAAATTATTTCCTTGTTTTGTGACATGATTTTAATGATTCGGATTTGGTTCAGCCAATCCGAATCCTGCTCAAAATGGCCGAATCCTGGCTGAATACCGGACCGAATCCTGGTTTGGTGGGTATGTAAACTTATGAGCACAACTGTAGATATGTTATGACATCCAAGGGCCTGTGCCTAGAGGGGCAGGTTTTGGGTGCGGCCCTTGGGTGCCTATAAATTTTTTTTTTTTTCACCCATCCTCACAGAGGAGCTTGGGCAGGGAGGAGGTGAGGGGTAGAGGGCCCGGGTTGGTTGGATGTCATGCGCTCAGCATAGGTGGCATGTTTAGGTTCAGTGCCTAGGGTGGCATCGGACCTAAATACAGCCTTAACTACCCTCACTATGAGCAGTTGTTTGTCTTACTGTTTGGCACTTGTTTCACAGATATCAGTGCTGTTGAAACCACGGGCCATTTAGAAACTCCAAATAACCCGATACTTATGGCTGTTAGCAGCTTAGGGGCTTATCTTCTATACATTTCCAAAGTCATTACAAAGATGTTCCAAACAAAACTCAAACATGTATATTCCTTTACTAAAAGCAAATGCGTGGTATATTTAATGTGATATATAAAACAGGAATGGGTGCAGCTCGCTAACTTTCAGCCCCATGATGTCACTTGTGCAAATGATGGAGCTCAGCATGTGCCTGATAATTAGCCAACCAGCGAAGGTGGTGAGATCTTGTAGCTCGGCTTTATGCTCATTACTGGGTTGCACAGGGCCGGCAGCTATTCTGCTACACTTCTTTTTTTTAAGCAAACCTAAACATCCTTAGCAGCTGAAGAATGCAAATGTATTGAATACATTTACAGTAGATCTGTTTTAGCCTTTGACCCTTGCTGGACTTAAACAGCCACAGTGTGCCCTAGACGCAATATAATTGTACATCCCAGAATGATCCTGCTAATCTGCTCACTATGGGAGTGTATATAATGGCACGGGTATTGTTATGCAGTAAAAGGAACTTCCACACTAATATAGGTTTCATTTTTTATACCTAAGACCATTGCACAGTGCCTTGTACAAATTGGAATTTCTTTATTGGCAGGCCATTTATCAAATGGTGAACTCTCAACTTTCAACCAATGAAATGTATAGAAAGTGGGTGGGTTCTTCTGTGGTGAGCTCAAATCTCATATTGTGATAAATTTGCCCCTTAAAGAAGAGGGAAAGTCAAGACTTATTTGGGGTGCCAAATATTGGGCACCCCCAAGTGATTGTAATGACTTACCTGAAACCCCAGGCCGGTGCTCCGAAAACTGCACCGTCTCGGGGTTATACCAGTGAGCACCACGAAGCGATAGACTTCTGTCTTCTTCTATCTTCGCATTTCCTGGGGAAATCGCATGTGCAGTAGACCAAAAAAAGCCGACTTTTAAGTTAAAGTTCGGCTTTTGATTCTAATGCACAGCCGCGCAAAGACCCGAAGGAAGGAAGTCTATTGGTCCGTGCTGCTCATTGGTGAAACCCCGAGCTGGTGCAGTTTTCTGCTGATAGGAGCACCGGCCCAGGGTTTCAGGTAAAACGTTTCAATCTCTTGGGGGCGCCTAACATTTGACACCCCCAAGTAAGCCTCCACCTTGAGGAGGGTTATATCGGGCTAATCCGATCATGGGCCCTAGAGTAGAGTCCTGCGTGGAACCAATTTGTGAAACCCAACCCGGGACCCACACCCGTGTAGTCTTTTTTTGTTGTAGCCAAAGGATGCCGGGAGTGTAGAGTCACTTGTTTATCCTCATTGCTTTGTGAACATTTTGGGGTGTCTGCTAGATGTGAGGGGGGGTTGTGGCATAGTTGAATGAGAGAAGTATGCACTCATTATAGCAGAGTTTCTATAGAATATGTAAATACTGTTTATATGAAGAATGATTCTTCCTCCTTTTAACTCTGTGCCCAGGAGCAGCTATAACTGGGGATGCACTGAAATTTTTCAAGACAGTAATTGTGTTTTTCTTGTAGGCCTCTTACCTCAGCTGCTGGGAGTAGCTCCAGAAAAAGCTATTAAGCTAACCGTAAGTAAGCCTGGTATAAATATTTAGTGAAATAAATTACATGACATGCAAATCACTTTCTAGTATACACCACAGTCAGTTTTTCTTGTTGAGTGTTCCATGTATAACTGGCAGTCTTGGACCCTTCAGCTGTGGCTATATCGCCATTCTCAGAAGCAAAACTAAAATGATTGGCAGGGATAGTGGGAATTGTAGTTCAAGAACAGGTAGACTAGTGTTTTCCCTGTGCCGGGTCATTATATCTAGAGTGAATAGCAGAAGTTGCATTTCTTTAGTTCTTTACCAGATTTTACAAAATAGGAGACTACCTAGTGGGATATTTATTGAAGTCCGAATGCCAAAACCCAAAAAATTGTGTTTTTTGTTGTTTTTTTTTTACTATAAAATCCTAATTTTTAGTGGTAAAAAACCCCCTCAAATTTTTGGGGATTTATTTTCCCCTGGAGAAAGTCAGAATCCAAAAATACAGCATCTCAGACCTACCGAGGTTGCATATAAGTCAATGGATCCCAAAGATATCTTGAGCTGCGCTGGGTTTTGTGCAATAATCTGAAGATTTTGTGCAAAAATCTAAGTTTTCGAGTGGAAAATCTGAAAAATTCATATAATTCATTTATGTCACTATTTTTTGGGGTTTTTTCCCACACTGAAAATTTTCTTGAAAATGTATTGATAAAAAAAGGGGGAAATCCTTGTGTATTTTGGTATTTTTCAGAAAGTTAGATAAATTCGGACTTTGATAAATGGGCCTCCGAATGCTATCACAATATATCTGCTGGTCCTAAAGCTTCTCTTCTGGTCCAATTTTGTGCTGGTACTTTTGCAGAATGAGCTTTCTGTGTCTGCTTTTAAATATAGGAAAGACTTCATTTTAGCCATTAAATCTTTCCACTGGCCGCTTGGTTCACTGACCTCTTAACAGCTTAAAGGGGAAGGAAAGCCTTCGTGCAACTGGGTGTGCCAAATGTTAGGCATCCCAAGTGATTGTATTGACTTACTTGAAACCCTGTGCCGAAAACTGCACCGGTCTGGGGTTATACCAGTGAGCACCACGGAGCGATCCTCTTCCTCTTACTTCGGACTGCTGCCAAACTTTATCTAAAAAGTCAGCTATTTCATTCTACTGCGCATGCGTTTGCCCCGGAAAATTTGAAGAAAGAAGAAGCCGGAAGAGGATCGCTCCATGATGCTCACTGGTATAACCCTGAGCCGGTGCAGTTTTCTACTGATAGGAGCACCGGCCCGGGGTTTCAGGTAAGTCAATACAATAACTTGGCACCCAAAGTGCAAGATGACCTTCCTTCTCCTTTAAGCATGTTAAGTACCAAATGCATGACACCAGCATCGATGTACTGCATACATCCCATATAAACTCAGCTTTTTTTTCTAAAACCAGATGGAAACGTTGGTGGCACAAGCCTTTTTTGTCTTTGCAGCAACACTGGTTTTAGAGGCTGATTAATAATTGTCAGGAGACCGTAACAAGAGTCTTTTTATTTCATTCTATTTTATCTGTAATGCAGATTTCCCATAGTGTGTTCAATTTGCTGTGGAATGTTTGTCCGTAGTTAAGCTGATATAATATTTAATATAGATATAATATTTAATATACTGATATATCTATAATATATTCATGCTCTGTGTTTATTGTGGGAGCAGAAAGTGTACTTGGAATACATTTGAAAGATAATACATTTAGCAACAAGCTTTGTGTTTGGACAGTTAAATGACACATTTTTAAACCATGAAATATAGACTAAAAGGGCTCCTTTGCATAGGAATAAATGCCAGTAGACTTTATAAAGGCAATCAAGGACTTGAAATAATAATATCATGTATGTAAACATTTTAATTATGCTATTTGAAAGGTAAATATAGAAATAGGGAAATCATGTGTTAATAATATTTTATTTTTTTTTTATAAACTTATGTAACCTGCCAATGTTTAACTTTCTTTTTTTTTTTTCTTTTAGGTAAATGATTTTGTTAGAGATAAATTTACTACAAAAGAAGGCTCCATCCCATTACTAGCTGAAATCCTTGCAGGTGGTTGTGTAAGTAAAGTTTTAATATTTATATTTTAGGGGATTATAGTTTCCAATACTGTGTATCCATTGCAAGTGTGTCTCTATGCAAGTTACCATATCGTATCATGAGCACATAATATACACTTGGTATTGTAATGGATGTAGCCAAATCATGGCACTGTTGGGATGTAGGTGTCACTTAAATTCCCTGCAGATGTGTGATAAGTGAGGCAAGTTTAAAACTAAAAATGTATGTTTTTATTTTACTATTTCTGCTGAGATCATTTCTTCCCTCCTTTTGTATAGACTGTGTATGTGTGCTACCTGGCAATCATGTGACTGAAAAGTGTGTAATTGTCTTCTTTGCACTTGTTTGCAATTCAAATAGTTGTATTTGTGCTTGAGTATCAGCTGTGCAGTATAAGGGTTTCCATATTCTTTGTATGAGGAATGACGGTTACTGTACTGCAGGGCTCCAGGTGTGACTCTCAAACTGCACACTTACTAATAAAGTATGCTGGCAGAGGTTAACTGACGTCTTGTTGAAAGATCAATGCACTTAATTCTACAAGAAAGATCTCATTAAGCCGTTCTTCTCTGATCAGTCATGTTTAACCAGTGACTGACTCTTTCCTGGATTCTCCTTTCTTCTGAGACCTGCAAGGTGCCTCTGATATTCAAACACTGGAAGCCATGTCTTTCACTGGGGGGGGCCTGCGTATATGGCAATTTCTTCTAGCCTTGATTCCTTCTCTTCAGAAGATGCTATGTCATCTTAAAGTCAGATTCCTGTTAAGAAATCCAGACCGTGTGTGATTCTCACAAGATTTCATGTGCAGATGCTGTCTGCCTTCTTTGTTTGATCACTGACCTCTTGTCAGATTCCAGGTAGTGTCCCTTGTTCCGTAACCCCATGAGCATTCCTGGAAAGAGAAGAAAAAAAGAGCCCTGCCCTTTGATTATTGTCCCTTTCTATTTAGGACTTTAAAGCAAGAATCCAATAAAGGTCCAGTGCCTTCACTTAAAAAAAACATTGTGTATGTTCCTCGTATTTTATACAAATCTCCATTGACCCAGCAACAATAGCTTTAAGCATAGGGCAGTGGAATATTCAGAATTTTTATTTTTTTTTAAAGTTATAAAAATAAATAACATTACGTTATAAAGTTCTCTCTACGGCAAAGTGATGGATTCTTAGATTTGATTTATTGCATTATGGCAATGACTATATAGATTTATATTATCCAGAATGCTCCAACTCCAATTGTTCCTCAAATGTTATTTTGAAATAGCTGGTACAATTATTTGGCAAGAAGAAAATATTTTCTTTTATTACATTTTTACTTTAGGTTAGTAAACTTTTGCCACGGTACTCCAAATTACAGGAATACAACTGTTGGGTTAGGTTAGTTATACATTTATTTCTGGTAAATATCTGGGTAACATTTTGTGTCCTTTGTTTGCTACAATGCTTCCAGCGAGTGGATGTGATCACTGGAACTGGAAAATTCCTAGTTGCTAGTATTTCAAAAGCCTTTCCAGTGGAATTTCAGGTTGACTGATACATACAATAATGTGTCCCTGCATTTTCATTGGGTGTGATTATCCTTTGCAATAGAGGGATGATACTGACATGTATCAGAAAAGTGTGCACATTTTCTTGCAAATCTTGGACTGTACTTGAAGATCCAGCATTAGTAGTGGAAGACGGTTGGTTGAGTACATCTGGACTGGAGTCAAGACTTAGAAAATGACTACCAACAAGATGGATAGACTCAATGACAGTAATTATGAACTGACCACTGAGAAGCCTGAAGATTCAAATAGAATGGACCTTCTACATGGATTCCATCCATATGGTTGCAGCCTAGTTGAAAGTACCAAGTAGGTGAGGACAAGTGCACCCCAGCCCCGTCTTCTCCAGAAACATGGGAGCACAGATTTCTCCACAGGTTTGCTTACACTATATTTACCTCTCTGGTGGGGCCCCAAGGGCCCCGGTGCAATCACCCCACACCCCTGGTAGGTATGCTACGGAGTGTGTGTAGGCAGACATAGAGAGTAAGTTCATTAGAACATTTAAATGCTTCCAAGTGGTTTTGCTACTAAAAAAGGAGTGTATTTGTGCAAGTGTTTCTTCATGCTGTTGGCAGCTGGGTGAATGTTTACCCTGGCAGGTAAAAAAAAAATTTTTGTTATTGTTTGAAATGTTGGGTTACGCTTACAAAAATATACATTATATGACCAAAAGTGTTTGGAGACTCCACCAACATGTCTTTTTAGTTGCAACCGTCCGTGCTGAGATTCAAACTTTCTCCAGAAGCTTTAAGAATTGTGGGCTTTTGTATGGGTGACAGACTCACTCCACCATGTGCAATACCATGCATCGGCTGGAATGGTGTAAAGGTCACTGCCAATGGATTAGACCAGTAGCGTATCCCCTGGAATTATAAAAGGTATTTCCCCATCTGGCAGTCTGAAGGAAAAGCCTGGGTTTGGCAGATGCTTGGAGAACACTACCTGACGGAATTTATGGCATCAACTGAAAATTTTGGTGGAGGATGAATAATATTCTTTGGTTGATTTCCAATGTTTGGAACCCTGCTTCCATATAAGAGCAAACCTTAAGGCTACAGTGTACAGTGAGATTCTTGACAATTCCATGCTTCCTTTTGTGGCAACAGTTTGGGGAAGCTTCAGCTACAATGATGTCCCCATGCAGAGCACAAGCTCCATACAGGGTTTGCAGAGATTGGAATCAGTGCCCTGACCTCAACACGACTTCACGCCTGTGAGGTCAATTGGAAAGTTGGACCTCTCTTTCCTAAATAGACTTGGTTTGAGCATGAACTGCCCTGCACAGAGCCAGGTAGATGTCCAGAAAATTTTGACTATAATGTTTAAATTGTTTGGTACAATGTACGGGGGACTATTTCCAAAAGTCTGCCTAGAAATGTAATGGGACCAGCCCTTCACCCAGTATTAAACCATGATCACTGCAGTGTAAGACAACATTTCTTTATTTATCCAGAGCTGTTTTTGAAGATAAACTTAAAAAATACTGTATTTTGTCTTTTTTTTTTTTTTCAAATGCAGCATTTTTGTAAATAAACACCTATTCATGCATAAAAATATGTTAAAGGAATTCAAGCTCCTACACAGTAACCATATACTGATTATCTAAATGGTTAAAGGTAACCGATCAAACCATCTGATCTTCAGCTGCTGCTTTATTCCTACAGCGCCCCTCTCTGTATTGAGCTGTGAGCATTTGAACCACCATTCGACCTATTGGTGTAACTCAGGAGCTTGGGGCTTGAGTCATATGAGCTGCTCCACTTTGCTCTTCATTCAAGCGTCACGAGAAATTGACTTGTGCAGCCCCGGGGAGTTCACCTTGCATCATAATTACTGGGAATTAGTACGCATGGCTAATTTTGTGCACTTTTCCATTGTGCAATTTTCTGTTTGTAAATTTGAGCCCTCCTCTTTTAATGCAGGCTTCATGACTTTAGTTCACTGAACAGCTTTTCATAGCTCTTATTATATTACATTACATGGCAGTGGAAAATGTGTTGGGTCAGTGAAGGAAATAAAAACAAAATGTGACATTAGAAGGTCACTTTTGAAGAGGCAGAGTAGAGGTTTGTACAGTGCAGAGACAGATAGTATCATTATGTTCTAAATTATATTTCATTTTCTAAATGTGTAATGGCCACAAGCACCCCTCGGGCCTCAAGTTTCGATTACTAGACTAAAGCTTCTTATTTAACAGACTTCATATAATATATCCGCCAGTCTTGCATGGAACTAATAATGATCATATTAGCAGCCACGTTAGGAATCTCTGGCCAACTTGTAAAGAGTTTACTTCTCATTAAAGCACATGAATTGTGTTTAAGGAAAATGGTGCACTGCCCGGTGGCATTGAACTGACTCAAGAGTTTGAACTTCACATACACATACTTCTCTGTGTATAAAGCCACGAATCATAGTGTCATTGTGTTCTCTATAGTAACAGCTGAATAGGAATATGTCCCCTTACGGTGCAACTCGTTAGGGATGGTTGCTTTATGAATTGTAACTGAAAGTGTCAAGTAATCTAAGCTTGGATCTGATAAACTGCAGCAATGTTGTCAATTAC
>CM044442.1:25752013-25764068 GCA_024363595.1 Xenopus borealis | reverse complement strand
CTTTAGGCTGGTGCAATAAGTTCAGTATATAAAACATAGCATTTTTAGCCCTATTCATTTCTAGGGTTTAGTTCTCCTTTAAAAGAATGGTGGTCAGCGAGATGGTCATCAGCTACACCCTTTTGTCTGCTCTAGTGGTGGCTTTATGGAGAGCCCTTTGCCTAGTCCTTACCATAATAGTATTTTGCTTTATCATAATAAAAACTGAAACTACTGACAAATGAGGATGTCCTTTCTCGTCTATAAAATAACCCAGTCCCAGATGGACACAGCCATTTGTGTGACTAAATGAACTGTAATTAATTTTCTTTTTGACAATGTTGAATGTCTGGCATATAAAAATCTTACCATCTCATCTATCAAACCAACAATGATAGACCTTTCGTAAGGAAGCCCTCTCTTCTTCTACACTAAGCAGTAATCCTGGAGCCTGTGTGTAACCTGTATGTTGGGATTTCAGATAAATCTAAAACTCATCTACGCACAATATTTCCATCCTGATTGCAATGCAGATTTTTACGGCTGTATGTTATAAATGACACATAAAATCGTATAACATCTCCGTGACCAAATTCCTTACATTGAAAGCTTCATACCAAATTGCTTTCTCGCCTTGCTTTAAGGATGCCATACACTGTGGTCCTCCAAACGTCCTTCAGCCACCTCCAAACAGTGGGTGTTGATTCCCATACCAGCTAGACCTTTTTTTTTAGCGAGTGCCCTAGTTAAGGCTCAGCTCAGGAACTATAGCCTTTAATTCAACGAGTGTGGCTTTTCATTTTAAGGCTGATGAATAAAATAATCAGTGTTTAAATTAAGCACTTGTTTTATTAGCTGTTTTGGAAATGAAATAGGAATTCCATGTACTGTATTCATAGCTGCCTTACCGAGTGTTTGAAATCAGAACCATATTTATATTTTTTTGCTCACCGATCATGTAAATCCCATTAAATTGACTTGTAGAAATGAATGAATGTGCCGTTGATTGATTTATGCTGTAGAGCAGCAGATGATATTGTTTCTTGTCTCCAATGTGTTTCTTCATAAATGACTGGACTATCTAATGGGCTGTTGTGTGATTAATGATAATTCTGAATCCTCTTTTTTTTTTTTTTTTTTTTTTTTTTTTTGTTAGGTTTGATATACAGTTGTGTTCAGAATAATAGCAGTGTGTTTAAAAAGTGAATAAAGCTCATAATCCTTATAATAGCTTTTTATTTCCATACACACAAATGCATTGGGAACACTGCACATTCTATTCCAAATCAAAACATGAAATTGATCAAATTGGTGTTATTCCTTTACAGAAAGTGAAGAAAATTGAATATTAGGCTGTTATCCTTCCTTACAAACTCAAACATTCAATGTATAAACTGAAAAATGTTTCAAGATTTTGCTTTCCCTTTGAATCACTGAACTAATATTTAGTTGTATAAGTAGTGTTTCCGACGACTGCTGCACATGTGTTGCATGGAGTCCACCAACTTCTGGCTCCTATTCCACAAATCTTCTGCATTTCTTGGTTTTGCTTCAGAAATACAATTATTGGTGTCACCCCATTTAATTTCTATTGGCCACTACATAACGTCAATATTGTTGGTCTGGAACCAAGATGTTGCTCATTTGCTGGTGTGTTTGGGGTCCTTGTCTTGTTGAAACTCCCATTTCAAGGGCATTTCCTCTTCGGCATTAGGCAACATAACCTCTTTATGATCCATGATCCCTTGTATGTGATAAATAGGCCCAACACCATAGTATGAGAAACATCCCCATATCCTGATGCTTGTGCCACCATGTTTCACTGTGTACTGTGGCTTGAATTTAGTGTTTAGGGGTCTGGCAAACTTGTCTGTGGCCCGTAGACCCAAAAAGAAAAATCTTGCTTTCACCACAAAATGTTTCACCAGTTTTCTGGTCTCTCTATGGCACATCTTTTTTTCAACAATAGGACCTTACGGGGTCTTCTTGCCAACATCTTGGCTTCACATAGACGTCTTCTAAATGTAACAATATCACAGGTAACTTCTTATTTTATCTTCCTGGAGCTGATCATTGGAGTCTGTCATTTTGTCTATTCTTCTATCCATTTGAATGGTAATTTTCCTTTTCTTCCACTTTTAGGTTTTGGTTGCCACTTTAAAGCATCTGAGATAATTTTAGCTGAGCAGCTAATTTTACGTCCATAGTGAAACGGGTGAAATTTGCCCATCCCTAGTGCTTAAAGAAAATATTTGCCTATCTAATAATAAGATAAACGTAAAAGCTTCACTGATGTTTGCAAATAACTCATGTTCTAGGGCAGTGATCCCCAACCAGTAGCTCGCGAGCAACAGGTTGCTCTCCAACCCCTTGGATGTTGCTCCCAGTGGCCTCAAAGCAGGTGCTTATTTTTGAATTACTGGCTTAGAGGCAAGTTTTGGTTGCATAAAAAACAGATGTCCTGCCAAACATTCTCTCCTGTAGGCTGCCAGCCCATATAGGGGTTACCAAAAAGCCAATCAGAGCTCTTATTTGACATCCCCATGGACTTTTTCATGCTTGTGTTGCTCTCCAACTCTTTTTTAAATTTAAATGTGGCTCACGAGCAAAAAAGGTTGGGGACCCCTGTTCTAGGGCAACCAGGAGACCAAATGTTCCTCTCACTTGTTTTGACATAAAATATGTTTCATTGATTTAACGTTCTTCTTTGTACATGTGCAGGTGCTTAAGTTCCTCGACTGTGGGATAAGAACTGGGCTTTTTTGTTTCAGGGCCGGAACTATGAAACTGTCGCTGTATCTTATCCGGAGAAGAAATTTTTTTATGTTTTATGAGTCTCCCTAGTGCCATTCTGGGACCACAATATATTTTCAGACAGCTAATGTAACCTTCCGTGAAATTATCTGTACCCAAACGTTTCGAGAAATTACGGCTTGAATGCTCCCAAGTAATAGGTATTTAAAGTCCTGCTCCATAAAACTTGTAGATCTTGTACAAACAAGCTTCTTAGAGTATTAGGTAGTCTTTGCAACAGCTTAAAGATAAGGCAACACTCGTTAGGTTCATGCGTTAGACTTTATCTTCATTATTCTAAATAAATATGTACTATACAGCAGACCGCAATAAAGAGCAGTGATGTTCCTATAGACCGTCCATTCATAATGTTAAGTAACCATGTGAAATACCACATCTGAAGTCTCTGGCCTACTCCAGTTTAAGGAGGGGAAACCACATCTGCACATAATCATATCTACTTCAAATAGATTTAATATGGTTCTGCTAGCGCGGCATACAGTATAGTCTCTCATTTAGCCATGTGTTTCAAGGCAGAGCCAATATACAGTAACTCGCTTCTGAATCCAAACACTGGTTTCAAAGAAAACTAGGCTTAAATTGTTGTTTCAGAAAATTGTGTTGCTGAACTTCATCTATATAAATCAAAAATTAGTATTTTTCACAATAGCTGAATAAGAGGCCATGTTCATTGCACAGATCTCCAGACTTTTTTTTCTTCTCTTCTTATAATTCTGCTGTTCTTTTTAGAATAACTGGGGTTGACATCTTGTAGTAGAGGCAGACATCTCCCAAAGTGTGATGAGATTATCTGACAAGGTTGTGTAGCCTCATTCAAAACGGCATCTCCTTTATGGGGATGACCTTACTTTTAGGCTCAGGCCAGATGGGGAGATTTGTCGCCTGGCGACGCTGCCTTCCAGCGTCTTTAATGAATAATCGCCTGCACCTATTCACACGCGGCGCTTTCTCGAAATTGCCTAAGGAGGCAACTTTGAGCGACTTTGGAAAAGCCAGCGCCGCGTGTGAATAGGCGCAGGTGATTATTCATTAAAGACACTGGAAGGCAGGGGGAAGAGGTTAGGGGAGATTTGTTGTCCCAAAGAAGAGGTGATTAGTCGACAGGCAACAAATTTCCTCGAATCTTCCCGTCTGGCCTTACCTTTAGTTTGGGGGAAAACTATATTTGTGATTGAGAGCGTAAAGATGAAGATTAAAGTGCTGACCTGTGTTAATGTTGGATCCTATAGTGAACGTTACACCAGCCCTAGACTAAGGGAGCATGTTATTTGGTATGTTACTGCATATGCCTGTAAAACTAATCTCACATGCAGGAACACAGCATAATCTAAGGGTTTGCATCTGCATTTTTGTGGCTTTGGCATATATCTTGCATAGCTGGCTGCTGAACAGGCCACTCAAGTTACACATCGCCAGCACTGATCATTTGATGTGGAAACTGCCATATGCCTGCACTTTGTACTTCCCATTACGGCCCCCTCATACATCCATCCACTGAGAAAAGGATGAATATTTTTTTTTTTTTTTTAAATATCCAAAGGGTAAAACAAAACACCCCACTCTCAATCATTTTCATCGGACAGGGGTTATTCTATCATATATACATTATTAAAAGACAGTAGGAAGGGGTGAGGAAGCAAAATGACGAAATCATGGGGTGGTTGCTAAATTGCCTTTCTCCCCGTGTGGGGTCCCTACAAGGGACTTCTCCACCTCTTCTCTTCTATTTTCATATTTCCAAACTACCGTTTCATGAATTGTGCACTAAATATTTATTTTTATAATTAATTTATTATTCTATTTATTAAGAGGAGATAATTAATTCTATTTATATCTAATTTTATCTAATGAATTATTCCTAATGAATTTTAATTGATCAACTAGTCAATCGTATAATTATGAATTGATAGATGAATGAATTCAACTTCTCGGATAAATTGTAAAGACAAGACACAAATCTATTTAAGCACAGTATAATCCTTTTATTCACTCTCAAGAGCACTAGCACTTTAGAATAATTTAATTTGCACCGCAGGAACCGCGCATCAGAACACAGGAATTATAATCCTTTTTACCTTTTTATGTGGATAGTTAGTCCTTTTATCAATAAAGTTGTAACTTATAGTATCAAAAGATACTCATTTTAACTTTAATATTGAGATCCAAGTGGGGGTTATTATCTATCTTTTCCTTTTCGTGTCAGAATTACAATAGTAACCTGACCTCACACGAGGATTTTAAACTAATTAAACCCTAATGGCATAGTAACATGGTTGCTAAATTGGGCATGAGGAGGTAAAGGTGGCCATAGACGCACTGATAACATTGTACAAAATACATTTTTGTACGATATTTGGTGTGTATTTTGTAGAGTATGACAGGAGACTTGGATATCAGTCTGCTTGTCGATTGGGCGCCTTTGAAGGCACACAAACATCGGCCACTGTTAGTGCTGATACAGGTAGAATTCTGGCGTTTCTATCTGTATATTTCAGTGGTCCCCAACCAGTATCTCATGAGCAACATGTTGCTCTCCAACCCCTTGGATGTTGCTCCCAGTGGCCTGAAAGCAGGTGCTTATTTTTGAATTCCAGGCTTGGGGCAAGTTTTGGTTTCATAAAACCAGGTGCACTGCCAAACAGAGTCTCCTGTAGGCTGCCAGTCCACGTAGGGGCTACCAAATGGCCAATCAAAACCCTTATTTGGCATACCCTGTGACTTTTGTCATGCTTGTGTTGCTCCCCAACTCTTTTTGAATGTGGCTCATGGATAAAAAAAGGTTGGGATCCCCTGGTATATCTGATGGCTCGGCACTACATGTGCGTATTGAAACGAACAATCTTTCCAGGAAAGATGGTAATTATTACATCTATGGTCACATTAAGGGAAAAAGAGGATCTAGAAGAATTACATTATATCATCTCTGTGTTGTGTAAGGATGTATGTGGGATTATGGTGAAAAAATATTTTGATAAATCTGGTTTTGTTTAAACTCAAATATTCTATCTAAACAACTAATAAAAAAAATCTACAAATTAATGTGCTTGTAAAAAACAATGTATGCTGGCCGGTTGGGGAAAGACTTTTTTAAGGCTGGTGATGAAAGAGGAGTTGTCTTTCCTACACTTGAAATAGCCAGGCTTTAGCAGGAGGATTTGCCTGAAACCCATAATATTTAGTCCTAAATCCGTGGCCAACAAAACCCCAAAGCCCTGATAGTCCTGAGATTTTACTACAAAGGCAGCCAAGCGTCCATTAAAAGAAACAGAGGGAAGATAATGGTCATTACAGCCAATTCCACTTAATTATTTTAATGCATATGAGAATGTGGAATGGTATCATTTGTGGAATATTTTGGGTATGATTTATCAAATAGCAGAAAAGAATATGTCAAATATATTTAAGATTTGAAACCACAAATTATTTTGATTTATTAAAGTTTAAAATCTAAAAAAAAAATCAAACAAAAGACTAAGATTCTGTAGTGGTCAATGGGAAGTGGAAGTTAAGAATGTTTTTTGAGATTTTTTGCATTTTATTTGAGTTTTTATATAAAGCTATTTTGCAGACTAATTGAAAACTAATGGAACAATGTGGCTGGCTAGTTTAGTTTCATAACATGTGCTCTTCAGAGCAATTTCGCTTAAAATGGCCATACACTGGTCCATACAACTTGCAGAGTTTGCCTCTATGGACCACATCAACATCTTATCAGCAAACTATGGGACCCTCAGGAGGCCCTGTACAAACAATAACTATATCTATTAGATGCTTTGAACATTTCTTCAGACAAGGACCACATTATTGTGATGTGGACTTTGGCTGATGTGTTTCCACAGGCCTACTATATGGAATGTGCAACAGTTAGGGCTAAAAATGCCATGTTTTATATACTGAACTTCACCAATTTCACCAGCCTAAAGTTTCAGCTTGTCAATAGCAGCAATGATTCAAGACTTCAAACTTGTCACAGGGGGGTCACCATCTTGGAAAGTGTCTGTGACACTCACATGCTCAGTGGGCTCTGAGCAGCTGTTGAGAAGCTAAGCTTAGGGGTTGTCACTAATTATCCAGCAGAAAATGAGATTGGTCTGTAATATAAGATGATGCTACAGGGCTGATTATTAAATTCTGACGCTACTTGCACTGGTTTCTGTCCTGCCATGTAGTAATTATCTGTATTAATGACTAATCAGCCTTATATTGTGACTATATTTCTATTCTATGTGTACTGTATATTGTGAGTGGGTCCCTAAGCTCAGTAAGTGACAGCAGCACAGAGCATGTGAATCAGTGAATCAGCAGAAAAGAAGATGGGGAGCTACTGGGGCATCTACTGGGGAGACACAGATCTTTACTGCTAAAGGGCTGTGGTTGCCTTGGGCTGGTACACAAGCACAAAACATCATGTACAATATTTCAAGCTACTTCTTTAGTTTAACTTTCCTTGTCCTTTAGCGGCATGGCACCTTTCAGAATAAGAGCACAGAAAACTGTATGCAGAAAACATTCTAATTATACAAATTTGTATTTATGCATGTGGAACTCTGTGTTCCTTACCTTAGAAGAAGGATACTCTGTATGCATATATAAAACAGAATTGAAAGTCTCTGCCTTGGCATAGAGTTCCATTTCCATGAAAAGCTCACAGGTTGTGCATGACATAGAATTATTTTGTATTTTGTACAGAAATTTCTAATTTCCTCCTCGTGTCCATCACAACAAAGTGCCGTGAATTTACAATGGACAAGTACCCAGTCCAACAGATGTCTGTTTATCAACTCTTTACCTTCATTTTCTATTTTTTTTTATAAAAACTATTTAAAACCAAACCGATCTTAAAATGTTGACTCTTCCGTACACCCTCTTTCTTCTCTATTCCTCGATGCTTTTTTCACCATTGTTACAAAGATGACACAAGAAATACTCAGCATAAGGATTAAACACTCAGCATCCAAACTTGCTCATCTTCAGAGCCATTTGCATTAGTTCCTTGATGCTGCCATTATTTTGCTTATGATACCAGATGCAACAATGCTTCCCTTTCCTCTGGATTTAATAGAAGTGTTGCAGAAGATGTGGAGAAGCAATCAGCTGAAGTAATGGTTCTAAATCACCCTCAAAAAAACACAAGCATTATTAGTCTGTGCAACAAATTTATGCTCAGTCACTTTAATGGAGAACTCTTCAGGCCAATCCAATCCATATTTTTGAGAGGTCCAATATCTTATACAGTTGTACCTTACGTTACTTCTTTTTCATTGAGAATAGCTCTCTCTGTTTGATGTCAATTTTTAAAATCAACTCTTACTACAACTTTGGACCAAAGGGGGAATAATACCTAGTCTGTACTCCTAGACTTAGATTAGCAATTAAGTAGGAAACAGGAATATCACTGCTGCAATAGAAATCTGCGATGTAAGCAAGACGTTCAGAAAGCCACAACAAAAACAGAGGACAGTGAACAGCAGAAATATTGTGCTTGCCAAGCCTGAGTCTCCTCCTTTCAGATGGACAGTTCCACAGCCTCTTCCTCTCCTTCGCCTCGGTTGGCCCGGATCTCAACTAATGTGCGTGCAAAGCGGCTCCACTCATCGTTATGCGGAATAGAAAACTGAAGAGAGAAAAATATGCAGATATTTGGATTATTTATGAATACCAATGTCACTGTACATGTATTCAACACTCTTTAAAACACTCATCAAAACCATTACATTTATATATTCACCAAAAATGTTAAAATCATTTTGTGCAATTAACCAGCTTGTGTTGTGAGCCCCTACTAACAGCATGAGTCGGCTGGATGAAAAAGAAAACTGGTAGGGTAGGGATTTCCCAGTTGATGACCCCTGTATCAGTCAGCTTTCAAAATGTTGCTCATTTCTTTGCATTAGGGGAAAGATTTCTATAATAAAATTGCTAAATTAAACAGCACATTCTTCACGTGGTAAACTGCCGAACACTAATAAAACACTAATAAAACACTATATATCAACATAGGTAAGACGTAATGCATGTTAATTTATCTGCACAAAAAACAGCCGCAGAGAAGAGACAAAGCATCTCCCAGAAACAATAGACCTACAAGTCTGCTATAGCTTAGTGTTTTTGGAGGACACTATTGTCATATAAACCAATGTTTTCCACCAAACAAAACAAAAACTGTGGTACCGTCTACAGGCACTCTCTTCAACTTGTGCATCTATTGACCTGCAAGTTTGGGTTAGAAGGTGGGACTCTAATAAGTTCCTCCATCCAAACGCCTGTATTAATACAAACCTGCAGGCAGCAATCTATTCAAGAGACAGGTGCTTCAGTTGGTTCTACTATTTACGTATGATGTGACTATTACAGGGGCTCTCCAGTAAGCAGTATGTTGGAACATGGTTGATGGAACTGGCTTTCAAAAAAACCCACACAATTATAAGTGATCAAGCAGGGCTAACAGTTGGCATTTCATTTTATCACATATGTGAGGTCAGTGGTCTGTGCAGTCAAGTCAGAATCTTCCACTCTTATCTTTGTAAACTAATTCTGTATGAGCCTCACTTTGTGCAAGCGGATGTTATTGTGCTTAGAGGAAGGGGTCCTAGCCCAAACTAAGAAAAAAAAAAATAATTATGCTTTCTTGTGCTGATGTTCCTACCTTGGACTGGAATACAACAGTGAATTTCCATTTGGGGTAATGCAAATTTTGAATGGGGTGTCCAGATACTATTAGCTATATGTGTGTCTGAATGTTTTTGGATCCATATATTGTGGAATTAAACTAGGTTGTATTCATCTAATACAGTCTATTTTGTAATATAAACCAGCTTGGCACAATAACGAAAATTCATGACTGAAGCAAACCACGTAATAAACATTAAAATCAGATAAAATGATTGCAGCTGAAGTGTAGAAAGTGGTGAGAAGAGGAAAAAAGGGTGAACCAGATTTCACTGGATCTCTAAAAACTGATTGAAACTGGAGCACATTTAAAGATATTACTATAAAAATGCACAATATAACTAAATACATAATAAAGCCTGATTCACGAACATAGCTACCAACGCACACTCATGCAATTAACCAGGGAACCCTAACCAGTATCTCATGAGCAACATGTTGCTCTCCAACCTCTTGGATGTCGCTCCCAGTGGCCTCAAAGCAGGTGCTTATTTCTGAATTCCTGGCTTGGAGGCAAGTTTTGGTTTCATAAAAAACTGGTGTACTGACAAACAGAGCCTCAATGTGGGCTACCAGGCCACATAGGGGCAACTAAATGGCCAATCACAGACTTTATTTGACACCCCAGGAACATTTTTCATGCTTGTGTTGCTCCCCAAATCCTTTTACTTCTGAATGTTGCTCATGGGTTCTAAAGGTTGGGGATCGCTGCAATTAACCATAGCAACTAATGAGACAATTCCTAAATTCCCCACATTTTCAATGGGACATTCTAAAGCTTATGTTTGGCTGCACTTATACTAATCCCTCTTGGAACTGAAACAGAAAAATGACACTGGGGAACCCTATAGTTACAGGACATCGGACCTGCTGCTAGCTCCAGGGTTCCCTCATCAAAACGTGAACCAGACTTGAGCCCAATGAATCAGTAACCCGCAAAAACCCTATGGAGGGAAATTCTGGCATCATCATCAAGTTATTATTAATGGAGTGGATAGGGAATATATTTAGCAGCAGTTATATACTAGATAATTAAAATAACACTGGGATGTATTCCATGATAAAATCTGGAGCCAGTTATAAGACAGGTTGGAATGTTTCCAGCTAACGAGGCTTGATTGAAGTTTTTCTTCTCCTTCTGTGTGGGGATTATTTTTAAATGGTTGAATGTGATGGATGTGTGACTGTTGTTGACTGTGTGGCCCATTGGGAAGAGGAATGTGTAATGGAAAATGCTCTGGGATTGTTTCTGCTGGGTTAATAGAACTGTTGCAGCAATTAGTTATAAGGAGGAGTTATGAGGAGTGAAGACAAATGTTCTTGCTGTTATTTCAAGACCTCCCATGATATCTTAGTTGGGATCAAGAACACGGTACTGTTGTTGTTGTTATTATTATTACAGAGAAAAGGGAAATCATTGAAAAATGTATTTGATTAGATCGGAGTCGATGGGAGACGACCTTCCCTTAACTTGGATGTATAATTTATAGTAATATCACTTGAATAGATTATACTTTCTAAATTATTTTGCTCCTGAGAAATAAGGAAGTAAAAATAGTTTGACTATGAAGAACAGGCTGAAGAAGAGGAATAACCAACTTAATTGCCAAACTGGCTATACAAAGTAGGCTTAATAAAAAGACAAGACTGTATTTACCTCCCCCCCAAAGACATTATAGACAAGATTATCTTCCAATATTTTCTTCTGAGAGAAACTCGTGGCCCAGGCCATCAGCAGGTCTAGCATTTCAAAAGAAGTTTGAGAAGTGGCAGGCATGAACACTGATTTGATTTGTGTAGTAGCACATCATGCTGCATTTTCTGTCATATTTTAGCAAGGCGCCAAGAGGTAATGACATAAAACATCCCACACCAACTCGAAATAATGACATTACCAAATCCTAAGCCTTCTGATCTGAGCTACGCTGTAAGCACATGTGGAAATATAATTTGTCCAGTGTTGCCCTAGGCATGAAATATGTAAGGATTTGTCTGGACCATGCTAATGTCTCCGCTTTGCAGAATAATTACTCTTCGCTGAACCAGATCTCCACAAAAAAAAGTAAAAAATCAGATTTTGCAAAACCCAGGCAGGGAAGAGTCAGGAATGAGATATTTATAGCCCAGGGAGGGACAGATACCATCCAAACCAGCGATTGTAGGCCTTACCCGTGTAATTATAGGACATTTTTGGCATTGTTACTTCACCGTTGGCTAACTTTACTCCCTTGCATTTAGTAGTGTTATTAATAAGTTGCCTTGGTGAATATATGCAAATGGAAACAGACTTTAGAGGTCAGAAAATACTGAAGGTCATGTCCAAACATTTTTTGGAATACTTCCAGTGTGGCTGATTGCCTAGTCATTTCAGCATTACTCAGAATCTCCAATCACTTTTGGAAAAAAGGAAGGACACCGCCCTAAAACTTTCAGCACATTTACTTACAGAAGCAATCAACCCGAAGATTTTCAGAAATAGGTAATCTTATCACACAGCAGATTTTAACGCTCTATCCAAAAGAATATTAAGGCTCATTAATAACCAAAAAGTAACTTTTTTTTATCCACAACCCTCAGTATAGAGTCCTGCAGC
>CM044442.1:25701287-25722385 GCA_024363595.1 Xenopus borealis | reverse complement strand
AAAAAAAAACATGTTTTCCCATGACAGTATCCCTTTAAGTACTGAGCCCTCTTGCTCTTCTGAGCAACTTGTAGTAAATATAACACCCACTACAAGTTTCTGAGAAAAATATTCACTGTACAATGGTTAGCCTCAAATTCTAAGTTTATGGTACTCCAAGGGGTACAATGCCTTTATATCTCTGTAATTCTTGATAAAAATGATCAGCAAAATACTAATCTGTCGAATAATGAAAGACCTGGGCTATGTAAAAAGCAGTAGTAAAATTCCCACAATCTCCAAATGGGTTTTTATGTTTTTCTTAGTCTCTTCTCATTTGTCCAAACTAGATTGGTATCATGTTAACAGGCTGAACTATTTTATAGTTACTGCATGCTGGTGGAATTTTAAGGAATGGAAGGGGCCATAAAGTCAAGTGACCACAATTTCTGCTGCCTGACTATTTGGGAACCTTGTATTATTAGCCTTTAAAGAGATACTGACATCAAAAAATAACCTTTTTTATTATGAATTTATATTTATGAATGCTATTTATAATTTTGCCATAAAAGTATTTACAGATGCTTTAACATTATGTATCACCATCATCTTTTATTTATATAGCGCCAACAAGATATGCAGTGCTTTACCTTAGTTATAACAAACAGGGAATACATGGTGGATTACAATCAAGGGTTATATATAATAGGATTGGAGGGCCCTACAAATTAGAGTTTACAAGCTAAAGGTTACGTTACAATTGAGACATTAGGATTTTAGACAATTTTGTGATTTATGATACAGCAGTGATTGATTGATTAATTAAGGTACACTGAATAAGTTTCGTTAAACAGGTGGGGCTTTAAGGAGCGTTTGAAAGTTTGGAAAGAAGGCAAAAGTCTGACAGTTTGAGGCAGAGAGTTCCAGAAAAAAGCAGAAGCCTGAAAGAAGTCCTGAAGATGATAAAGAGGCAGAAGCGATGAGTGGGGAAGCAAGGCGAAGGTCAGAAGCAGAGTGAGGTTTGCGTGAAGAAGTGTATTTGGAGATCAGAGATGAAATATAGGTAGAGGTTTCATTGTTAAGGACGTGAGGGTTAGTTATCTGAATTTTATTCTAGAGGAGATTGGGAGCCAGTGAAGGGACATGCATATGGGAGCAGCTGATGTTGAGCAGTGAGATAGTTGAATGAGTCTAGCAGCCACATTTAGAACAGACTGGAGTTGTGAAAGGTGACTTGTTGGAATACCTGCAAGGAGTAGGTTGCAGTAATCAAGGTGGGAGATGATAAGACATTGAATAAGTGAGTTGGTTGATCTGATCCTTCATGTTCCTCTCAGAGTGTACTGCCATATTTGAACTTCAGCAGTCTGTTAGCATTTGAAACTCTAACTGACATGTTGAGACGGAACAGTCAGGTTGGCCAAACAGTCAGCTTTAGGAATGTCAAGTGACAATTACTTACAAAAGCAGATCTATCAGCAAAAAATGATCAACATGACCTATAGGTAACTTTTAATGTAGATTACTATTTTGAAAAGAAAATTTTTAGTGTCAATATAACTTTAACTATACAGCATACAGTCATTTTTGTTGCGGATTCTATCCCATATTGCTGGCCTTACTATTTGACCAGTTCCATATTTCATACATTAAGGGGCATAATTATCAAAGTTTGAATTTCGAGTTTATGTGAGTACTCTAATAAATTCTAATATACTCAGAACTCGAATGGGAGGTTAAGAAAAAACTTGAATGTCTAAAACTCGAACAAATATTCCAGACCCGGAAACTAATTCAAATAAACTCGAATCAAGTTTATTCTCCGATTTTTGGAGCTTCATACCTTAATTCTACTAGAAAATCATGTAAACAGTAACTAAATCCAAAGGGCTGGTTTTGCTGCCAATAAGGATTAATTATATGTTAGTTTAGATAATGTACACAGTACTGTATTATTATTATGGAGAAAATGGAAATATTTTTTAAGAATTTGGAATTATTTGGATAAAATGGACTAAATGGGAGACAACCTTTCTGTAATTCTGAGCTTTTGAGAAAATGGGTTTCCAGACAGCATATGCCATACCTGTATATTTTATTGCTCATACACAGTTGTTTAGACTATAAAGGTTATAGTGTCAAGAATTTGATATGCACTTTGATTTTTCCAGTTTTCTTTTTCTCACATTCTCCCCTTTTCACTTTCATTAACTGATCTGGCATTCTTAGTTGAAAAGAGAAACAAAGTATAACAAATAGGTCTAGCCAGGGATTTTCTAAAGTTGTTGTTTGTAACCCAATACCAAGAGTTGGTTCTTGATGCATGAATCTGTGGGTTGCTAACACTGTACAGATATCTCAATGTTCTGATGGCATACCAACTAGTCTGGTAGCATTTATATATTCTAAGTTTTACCGTCGATTCCAATGTGGTGATGTATGTAATTGATAAATAATATTGTGAAGCATTTTATTGCTTATAAAAATAAAATCACATGCCAGCAAGAATCTCATTATCCCATTCATTTTCAATGGGGCTTAAATCTCAAATATTTTAATAAGCTGGGAAGATTGAGAGATGATTATATCTTCAAGTGATAGAGATAAGCAAAATATATTCTATTTACATATATTAGCATACCTTTACATTACAGAAGTATTTCTATTTTAATATTATTATATCTCTTTGTAGAATGAATATGAGAAAGTCTTATATACAATCCCAGCTCTAATCAATCTTTACTGTGCTGTGTTTATAGAGGGTTACAACTGTCTGTGCCTGATAGCAATGATGACATTACCTTACCTACTGCACCCTTGTTGTCCGGCATCAACCTATCAGTATAGGGCTATTTTATTATTGGCCCGATGCAAAAGCAAGAGACCTAAGGGCCACACCCATAGCAGCCAGAAACAGAGCTCCAAGGTAATTACTGCATTCTACACCTTGAAGGAAAACTATACCCCAGAAGAATGTAGGTCTCTATAAAAACATATTTCATAAAACAGCTCATATGTAAAGCACTGTGTATCTTGTCGGCGCTATATAAATAAATGATGATGATGATGATGATGATATGTAAAACCTTGCTTCATGGAAATAAACCATTTTTCTTAATAGACTTTTTTAGTAGTATGTGACATTGGGTAATGATAAATCGAAAACTGGGATTGTATGATTCACGGTGCACACAAACAAACCATACTTGTTAGGTCACATGAGCCAATTAACAGACAGAGTTGTGTCTTTTGCTTCCACACTTCTTCCTGTTAAAGTTAGAGTTGAAATATTTCTGGTCAGGTGATCTCTGAGGCAGCACACAGACATCATGAAATGGTGGTTCAAGGTAAGAGATGTAAAAGTGCAATATTTACTTAAATATATATATATACCCGTAAGATTCTTTAATATTCCACCTAATATGATATAAACTATCTGTTGCTTGAATATTTATTTTGGGGGATAAAGTTCTCCTTTATGAAAGAGAGTCACGTGGCATATCACTCAGCACCAATAATAACTGATATCTGAATTATTATAATGCTTTATATTGATGGGTTAGGACCTCTGGATCCATAAACCAAAACTACATGAAATCTGACAAACATAAAATTTATATATGAAACAATGGGTAAAGAAATCTATGCAAGTCATTTGAAAACCTTTAAAATAAAACTGCAGACGTTAAAAAAACATTGGCACACATATTAAAGAGTCATTCCTTGGGGTGGAGGAGGAGATCACGGCTCTTCTTCACTGGGATGCAGTACACTTTGTATGGGTCAAATTATAAAGTCCTTTTGTGTGTCCCCAACAGACGTTATGGGGGATTAGAGATTATCCAAACTATTCTGTCATCTAAAGCAGAATTAAGCGGCCTTTGCTAACCTCCACTGATAAAGACGATGCTGCTACTTTGATGCCCCATCTAATAACTGGGTGATGGCATCTCTGGTTTAAAGCCAGAAGGATAACTCTTGTACTTACATACACTTTATTGCATCATGCACTTTATTGATCAGCTGCATGGGACACAGTGTATCCACAGCAGAAGGCTTTGGAATACTTTATAAAACTGACAAGTGCTGACTATGCTCCATATGTAATGAGAGGAAAGCTGGGCATTTGTGATCACTGAGGATTGTATCCCTTTACACACACTTGACAAAAACACAAACAGACCAAATGCTATACCCTCATATATAATTACAAGTTCTACAATAAAAAGACTCTTTTTGGTTCACCCTCCAAAAACATAGAGATAGATAGAGAAGCCAAAATGTAGGTAATGTTTTGGGTGGATCATGTGTAACACAGTGTGACCAGGGGAATTAGGGGTGTGGTATACAATGGCCTAAAAGTTCATGGCAATTTTGACATTAAAATACAACTATCTACTAAGGTACAATGTAATTATGATAAAGCACTTCAGGCCTGGACTGGCAATCTGTGGGTTCTGGCAAATGCCATAGGAGCTGCTGTAAGTTGCCACAGAAGTCACTAATTATTGGCTGGTTGGTGCAGTTTGGGCCTCTGTGTACTTGGAACGCCAGGACTTATTGGGAATCCTAGTCCAGACCTGAAGCTCTTTTATACAAAATGAAGTATCTATTTTAAATTACTGAATTCTTTTCATTGTACGTGTGTTTTTAGCAAGTGCGAAGGTCAAGAAAACTATTGATATTTAATAGTGATGGATAAATTTATCCTGTTTCGATTTGCTGAAAAATTCACGAATTTAGCGCGAAACACATTGAAGTCAATGGGCATCAAAATTATTTTGAGGTGCCTCAATTTTGATGCCTACGTCAATTTTTATATGTGCACCTATTTTGTCTATATGTATTAAAGTCAACGGGTGTCCGAATAGTTTTGATAGGCAACAATTTTTATGTGCACGACTATTCTGACGTACACCCAATTTTTTTTGGTGCAGCGGATGTTTCACTGCAGTTTTGAGGATTTATTCACCGGTGGTGAAACACGGAAATTTCCATCAAATTTGTGCATGACGAATTTATTCGCCTGTCGATAATCTGTAACACTAGTGCCTCTACATGGGACAGCCATTCAAAGAAGAAAAGGATAAGGTTTAAATAGTAGATAACAGATAAGCTCTGAAGAATACAATGAGAACTTTTCAATCTACTATTTAAACTGTGCCTTTTCTCATTTTTTCAAACTGAATGGCTGCCCCCAGCTCACATAAACACATATTTAATGGTACAGGTATGGGACCTGTTATCCAAAATGTTGGGGTTTTCTGGATCATGGATCTTTCGATAATTTGGATCTTCATACCTTACGTATACTAGAAAATCATATAAACATTAAATAACCCCAAAAAGCTGGTTCTGCTTCCGATAAGGATTAGTTTGGATCAAGTACAAGGTACTGTTTTATTATTACAGAGAAAAAGGAAATCAATTTTAAAAAATTTGATTATTTTATTATAATGGTGTCTGTGGGAGATGGCCATCCCGTAATTCGGAGCTTTCTGGATAATGGGTTTTTGGATAATGGATCCTATACCTGTAGTTCAGAGAAATAATGCCTTAGAAAAATATTTATATATTTATCCTTTAAAAAGGAACTGTGTTAGGTTATCCAAGGTCCAATTAAATATTCAGTTTTTAGGATGTGCCATGAAAAGAAGTAGACATAAATAAATAAAAATGTTCAATATTTAAAAATATTGTCGAATGATGTGTTAATGTATCAATTGGGCCCTAAAGGCCTGAAACACACACACAGACATCATCACAGAAGAACATTCTAAACTAATAAGGAACAAGTATGAACATGAACATGGAGGAACAAGGAAGGGGACATGTTTGCTTGTACCTCTCCCACATCGTAGATCCAGACGCGACCTTCTGAATCCCCCACTGCCACCTCTTTGCCACTTTGAGACCAGCGAACACGATTCAACGCAGAGGCTCCTTCCACAGCCGTACTTGCTGTCGGAACCTTTGAAAGAATTACACACAGTAAAGGGAATGATAATTAAAAACTGATTTTTTTTTTTTTTTATTGAGGTTGCTTTTTTGAATGAGCTTTTTGAGATACTGTATATCCCCTTAGATGAAGTCTCCACCCCGTGGAAATAGTTTCTTGTAACATATTGGAATAATGGGAAAACAAGCATTTATTGTTCTCTAATCCCATTCCCCACTCAGCTGGAGGAGAAAGACTTTTTATTCTTTAAAAAAAAAAAACTGTAAGTATACTTTCCATAGTAAAAGGGCAAAGTCTAGTGGAGTGAACATTTTTTCCATATGATGTACTAAAAATATGCAAGAGAAACCACAACAGCTAGGTTCCTGCCCTATTCCCACATGTACAATGTTATATATACATACACACACATATATATGTACTTTTGCTGTGAGTGCTTTCATCTTTCACATTTTGTACTATTTTTTCTTTAGCACCAGGCCTGTGCTATAGGTGAGTGCCGGTATTCAGCTTCTATATATACAGGTATGGGACCTATTATACAGAATGCTTTGGACCTGGGGTTTTCTGGATAACTGGTCATTCCATAGTTTGGATCTTAATACCTTCAGTCTACTAGAAAATCATGTAAACATTAAATAAACCCAATAGGCTGGTTCTGCTTCCAATAAGGATTAATAATATCTGAGTTTGGATCAAGTACAAGCTATTGTTTTATTATTACAGAGGAAAAGGAAATAATTGTAAAATATTTGGATTCATTTATTATAATGTAGTCTATGGGAGACAGCCATTCTGTAATTAATTTGAAGCTTTCTGGGTAACGGGTTCCCATGAGTTAGGATCAAGTACAAGGTTTATTATCACAGAGAAAAAGGAAATCGTTTTAAAAAATCTGGATTATTTGGATAAAATGGACTCTATGGGAGACGGCCTTTCCTGAATTCAGAGCTTTCTGGATAACAGAGCCTATACTCAGGGCTGCATTTAGGTCCAATGCCACCCTAGGCATCAGAACCTAAACACGCCCCCATTGACGTCACGTGCTGATGTCACGTGACATATTCAGCGGAAGTGACGTCAGCGCGCTGTGCGAGTGATGTCACTTCCGCATTCTTCCACGCACCCCCTACCCATCACCCCTTCATCTCTGTCGCCGGATTTCATGCATAAACAAAAACCAGTGGCACTCTGATTTCTGGATAACGGATCCCATACCTGTATACATGAGTTAGGATCAAGTACAAGGTTTATTATCACAGAGAAAAAGGAAATCGTTTTTAAAAATCTGGATTATTTGGATAAAATGGACTCTATGGGAGACGGCCTTTCTGTAATTCAGAGCTTTCTGGATAACAGGTTTCCGGATAACAGAGCCTATACTCAGAGCTGCATTTAGGTCCAATGCCACCCTAGGCATCAGAACCTAAACACGCCCCCACTGACGCCACGTGCTGATGTCACGTGACATATTCGGCGGAAGTGACGTCAGCGCCCCTTGCGAGTGATGTCACTTCCGCATTCTTCCGCGCACCCCCTACCCATCACCCCTTCATCTCTGTCGCCGGATTTCATGTGAAAATCCGTGGTGGAGGGTGGGGAGGGTTTTTCTAAAAAAAAATATGCACCCCGCCCCCAAAATTGTGCCGCCCTAGGAACAGGCCCTCGGGGGCCTTTATATAAATACAGCCCTGCCTATGCTTGTACTTTGCTTGTAGTCTTCCTTGTCTTTTTTTCTCTTTCTCTTTGAGTGCCAAATCATTCTACACTACTGGTTAAGTCAATTCTGCTGAACCTGGAAAATAAAGTTTTAAAAGTGGAATAAAGAAAACAGAACTTGTTTTCGATTAAATAATAAAAAAATAAAAAAAACATGCCAAAGCTTCTCCAGCAGGATTGTTAGTGTGGATTTCTTTCGAAATGCCAACTGTGTGGTAGACAACCACTAAAGACAGAAACATACTGCTAAATACAGTGCTTTTTTTGTCCGACGCATTAATGTAAAGACGCTTACTGCTTCCTATTGTCGTGGCTTTCTTAGCAAAGCCTGTAAACTGAACCTCTGTTTCTTGGGACAATGGGCTCAGCATGTCCCAGCCATCAATTCTACAGACTGCAGAACCACAAGTGCTCTAGACTTCACAATGTGAGTTAAACTACTGCACTGACACAGCCTTTTAGCAATTGTCTGAGGTAGCAATTGGCAAGGATGAGACCACTATTTTATTTAATACAAATACCATTGTATTGGGCCGCATTCAACTGGTGGCAGAGCTCTACCATTTCCCCATGCGGCGCTCCTGTAACATGTTATTTAGAGTCAAATACGATGCGGGCCCTTGTAAATAAAGAAATCTCACTGTAATTTAAGCAGCCATATACCAGGATGGGTACCCGAGGCAAACAATGCACAAATATGAAGCAGCTACATTGAAATATATATTCAACGGAAATCAATATTTGCAAAAGAGATTTTTTTTTTTTAAACGAAATGCCACCAGCCTGTTTACTTTTCACCTCTGTGTTGTGCAGTGCTGCTATAGTTAGAATTAAAGGGGAAATAATTTGTTTGCTGAATCCCAATGCTGAATATCCAAATAAATAGATCTGAGTGATTGTACATATAAAGGGATTGGATCTATTATCTGGGACCATGGGTTTTCCAGATAAGGGATCTTTTTCCGTAATTTGGGTCACCATACCTGGATAGTTTTGCCACCGATATGGATTCATGCAGATTAGTTGCCATAAATAGAACATGCTACTTTTTTTACTATCACAGAGAAAATGGGGATCATTGTTAAAAATGATAATGGTTTAAAATGGACTCTATGGCTTACTGTAATTACAAGCTTTCATTATAACTAGTTACCTGATAATATCTCCATATATGGGTGTTTTTCTTAGTGATAATTTAAAAAACAGAGGTGTAGAAAATAAAATGTACCCTATTTCTAATTAGAGAATTTGGGCTGGAGGTGTTTCTTTAAAAAAGAGATATGCACCTACCATGTTCAAAATGCAGCAGATAATATATCTGTACAGGTATGGGACCTGTTATCCGGAATGCTCGGGACCTGGAGTTTTTACGGATAACGGATCTTTCCATAATTTTGATCTTCATACTTTAAGGGGCAGATGTATCAAATTTACATGAATGATTTGAAATTCAATCGAATTTTCAAAAAGATTAGAAATTTCGAACTTTGAAAATTCGATCGAATCAAATGATTCGAATTACTTGCCCTTTAATTTTTTATTCGACTGCCTGGTTCGCCGGATTAAACCTACCGAATTGATTTTAACTGTTTTTGAAAGGCTAAAATCGTTTGAATCGATTTTATTGTCCGATCGAATATTTACTATCTGATCATTCGATTATTCGAATTGCGGTAAAATCCTTCAAATTCGATCGATTTTAATTCACTTTAAATTCGATGGTCGAATTCAAGAGTTTTTTAACCGTCGAATTCGACCCTCAGTAAATCTGCCCCTAAGTCTACTAGAAAATCATGTAAATAGGATAAAGTATATCTTAGATTGAATCAAGTACAAGGTACTGTTTTATTATTACAGAGAAAAAGGAAAGATTATTTGATTATGGGAGACAGCCTTTCCGTAATGCAGAGCTTTCTGGATACAGATTTCCAGATAAGAGATCCCATACCTGTATTATTACGAGTTAATAAAACCAGTGCTGTAAATGTTTAAAATTTATTTCAAATGAACAGATTAGATTAGACTACTGGCTAAAAACACATTTTTTATATAATAGGACCAGAAAAGCTTGCATTCTTGCTTACTGTCTGGGCACAATAATAGACTTATACTTGAAATTAATATCAAGAAAGTAAATGCAACTTTTAAATCCTGCAATAAAGATCAGATCTGAACAGATCAATCTTTTAATAGGAAAACACAAATTTATTGTTCGGTTATAGCATATAATAAACTGTGTGAAGATTATGTGGAAACACTGTGATTCATGTCTTAAGTGTCTGATTAAAATCTATATTTAAATTTTTACAATCTTAGCAAAGAACATTGAAAGTGCTTAGAAAAAAAAAATGTAAGGTTGAAAGAAGCAGGATTAATGATTGTGTAATGGTTACGACTGCCATTAAATGTATCGAGATCTATCTACTTAAAGTAATGATGTTATAAAACAACTTGTGAATTGAAGTAAAGGCTCCAAAGAGAATGGAAAGTACATTTCAACATTCAATTTTTTTATATTAAAAAAACACTGGCAAGTCAGACTAAAATTAGGCATTAAACATTGTGTATTTTTCCTAAGAATCTACCTGTTGTAGATATGTATTTAAAATGTAATGTAACTTAAAACAAAAATAGATTTCCCTGTTTATATTTTGCTTCATGCAAGCAGCACTTTGTGTATAGCCATAAATACCTGATGGCCATACTCTCATTCCACTTCCCAAATGTCATGACTTTTTTTTATATTTCCCCCCAAGTTAGTAGCCCTCCTGTATGTCCTCCAGCTGTAGGCTTCCTAATTAACTATTTCCTGCTCAACACTTCAAAAGGTCCTGCGTTGATGTCTCATTGAAGCACGGTCTGAATGTTCTACCTGTACCTGAGTTAATCCTTCAGTAAAGCTAAACACACAGTGCTTTTTGATAAATGTGGATTGGTATTAATGTCATACAAATGCATCTGTTAATGGCAATAAAAATAATAATTTATTTTTAGATGCCCTTGAAATATTTAAATGTATCACACACTTGTATGGCATTATTATTGAAACATAACATATTCACAGATTAGCACAATTTTCATTGACGGTTTAAATTAATATTTTGCAAATACATTTTTGCACTGGACAGATTTAAATGTGGATTTTTGATGGCAGATCGGTATACTGTATTTTTGAGGCTTGCTCATATGGGACTGGTCATTTTAGCATTCAATTCAGACAAAAAGAGAAGCGGGGTGTTCTTTGAACTGTACTAGCCCATGGTTTATAGTGGACATTGCGGTTGCAGTCTCTATACGTTATATTAAAATAGCATTCTATAGAGTGTAGCTGTAAACGGTTGTAGTTCATGTGTAGCCTGGTTTATGCAGCTATTTTAGAGTTGCAAATAGGATAACTTCCTATTCTGACAAAAATAAAACAACTGAAAAATCCCAAGTAGTAGCCCAGTTGTGGTTGCCATTACAAATGCTGAAAGTTGGGGTAGTGAATTATAGTTTAGAGAAAAAAAATACATGTAACCAAATAATTATAATAGGAAACTGAAAGGATTGATTTTTATAGGTGAATTACAGTAGCACGATTTTTTTTTCCCAAACATTTTTGAAACAATGTGTGTGTAAATTATGCAATGTGAACTAATGATACCTAAATTGTGCCACTAATTGCACCGACTGGGTTGTGGTGAAAAAAACTGGTGTTTAAACCAGGCCGTAACCACAGAAATCAAAGTGCAGGGAAGCCGGTACTGAGGTCAATCATGTAATCAGATTACTCAGTACATCACTTTCAATATTTCCTACTGGACTCCGTATTTTAAAATATCAAGCATTACAAAGTACAATCATTAACCAAAGATGAAATTGGTATATGGATATTTACATTTTTAGATTTGTCTTCATATTTGGACACAGACCCCAGGGTTGCTGCCTAATGTATATCTGCCTGGCATTAAACTTACTTAAACTGAGCAAACGGAAAATAATCCCTCTGCTGCCAGAGGATTTAAAAATACTATCCAAGGCCTCCTTCCAAAGGGTTAATGTGACTGTTAATAAATGGAATGAAGTGAACCTGGTCCTAGTTTACTGGCTCCTTCCTTGCTTATGTGGCTGGGAGCCCAATTCGGCACTCACTGCCTGTGATACTGATTATTAGGAGCTCAGACCAGCAGCCTCTTCCAGACAGGTGGGAATGACATAGGAAGGGAAGAAATTCCAGCTTTGGGTGCTTGTTTATATCCCCAATCTATTCAGATTAAACCATTTTAGTTTTTACTTTTTCACGGAACATTTTTTCCAAGCTGTGATTCTATACTCACATCCGGCAGTGTAAAGATACAGATATCCAACATTATTAGATGAGGGACCTCACATCTGACCCATAAATCATAGGCTTTAACTCTTTTATTGGTACATGAAAATGGCTGGGATATGTTCAGCAACAGCTATACAGATACTATACATATATATATATATCAATCACGCTGTCCTTTTATATAGAGAAATTCCAGTGGCACACTGAATCTTGAATCAAGTGTATCACCCGAACCCTCAAGGACCCGAAACGTTGACTTTTTTTCTGTATGTGTTTGGGGTGAATAAATCATTCACTTGATTCAAGATTCAGTGTGCCACTGGAATTTCTCTATGTACCTGTATGACCAGTATGGCAGGAGTGGGTCTTCCATTGTAGCACCTGGTCCTGCAAAAAGTACATGCTGAGGGGTAGTAGCACTCTATCATTGCTGCTGTCCTTTTATTTGGTATAAGCCGAACAAATCGCCCCTGGAGCCCCTAATAAAAATGCAGCGTACAAAAGGAAAGCACCCCATATCTCCATTAGTGTCCAAAGTTGGGGTGATCTGTTTAGTTAATTATTCCTGCGGTTTCTCCAAGTAAAACTATCATGAAAATTTTATATAAGCGTCATCATTCTGAAATAAGACATTTTCTAAATATCTAAATACATTTCTAAATAAAATTCTGTACCATTTCTGAAATAATCAAGTTTACCTTCCCTATTCCTCTCTCAGCATCTGTTTCTCTTCATTCTGTCTATAAGAAGGAGTTGGATGTCAGATAATCATTGACAGTTAGATCCAATATATCTTATAGGGGGGCTCCTTTTGCCCAGAAGATGTATTAGAGCTCAGTCTATTAAAATCACCAGAAATCTGTGCAAAATTCAGTTATTTTGTTAGATTTTGTTTGTACTGGGATTATTTGAGTGAGCTCTAATTCATCTGCTAGGAAAGGAAACCCCCCCAATAAGACATATTGGATCCTAAGGCAATGTTGCTAAATAAGCGTATCCCCAATATGCTGATTGTGGGCCCTAGGGCCCAACAATAGGATGATAACGAAGGGTAAATAGGCATTGGATTGCGGGTCCTATCCGATCAACAGATATCGACTGAGGAATCCCGTCAGAGGGCCCCATACACGGGCCAATAAATTGCCAACTAAGTCTGTTGGCAGTTTTTATCGGCCAGTGTATGGCCACCTTAACTGTCAATGATTATCTGACACCCAACTTCTGAATGAAGACAGAATAAAGAGAAACAAATGCTGAGAGAGGGATAGTGAAGATAAACTTGATTATTTCAGCAAAGATGCAGAATATGTAATTGATTGTATTTAGAAAGTGTCTTGTTTCGGTATGATGACACAAATAAAATTTTGATTTTAGTTCCCCTTTAAGGAAAAAAGGCAATGCTATAAAGAGTTTATCTGTAAAATAAATATGTATTGCCTTTAACTCCTTCACTGTCATGGGCTTTATAAACTCCAGTCATTATGACTGCTGAAAGATAAAGGCTCTTTTCTTAAATGTCTGTTTATAGGTGTTGAGGAGGGTGAGAAGGATGAGAAGGATGGGGCTGTGGCAAAAAAAGGTAGGAAATCAGTATCCTGTTGCTGTTGTTGTACCAGCCCTGCAACTCTCCACATCCCACTTCTAGTCACAGGTGACAGTTTAAAGGGGTTGGTCACCTGCAAATTAACGTTTAGTATGATGTAGAGAGTGACATTCTGAGTCAATTTGCAAATGGTTGGTTTTCAATTTTTATGTGGTTTTTTTTTTCAGCAGCTCTACAGTTTGCAATTTCAGCCGTCGGGTTGCCAAGATCCAAATTACCCTAGCAACCATACATGGACTTGAGTAAGGGACTGAAATATGAATAGGAGAGGGCTTGAAAAGAAAGATGACAAATAAAAAGCAGCAAATAACCATAGATTTGTAGCCTCTGAGCATTTGTTTTTAGGTGGGGTCAGTGACCCCCATTTGAAAGCTGGAAAGAGTCAGAAGAAAAAGGCAAATAATTTAAAGAAAAACTATAAATAATAAATAAACAATTGAAAAACTGCTTCAAATTATCCATTCTATAACATACTAAAAGTTAAAGGTGAACTCCCACCCCTCCTCGCATGTAGTCGTACATCCCATTCAAATACAGTACAACTATATTTAGTTCTGAGTGGGACGTACCACTAAATGAGAGGAGGGGTACATCCCATTTAGCACTAAATAAAGTACAGTGGGACCGCGTGTCACCTTTAGCGGCAGCATCGACCCGCATTAACCGCTTAGGAGCTGCTGCAGTGAGATTAACCCCACCCGCATCGACATGGTTAAGTCCCGGCTCACCTCCGTGTCATTATTGAGGTTCCAGAGATCCAAGCGCCCCATCCCGTCCACACAGGCGAAGAGCGCGGGATGCACGGGCGACCACGTGACGTCATACACATAGTCTGCATTGTCTTCAAAGGAGTAGAGCGGCTTGTTGTGCTGGAAGCAGAGAGAGGAGAAGACTGAGTGGCGCTAGTGCTGCCTCGGGCTGTCTGCTGGCGAGCCTCATTAAAAAAAATAGAAAATGTGTCATAAAAGTGCTGGGAAGGTGCAATGCGCCTAGTCAGAGCCAGTGTCCGGGTCTAGTAACGTTACAACACAGGGCAATGACCAAGGGAAACTAGGGAAGACTCTGTTACACGACAACACATGAGGGAGGGAAGGGTTTTGTATCTGTAATGCAGTAGTTGTGAGAGGAATCTCTGGCAGGTACTGAGGTGCCCATAATTAGAGGGGATTCGTGCAAAGGCACCAGGCGACTTCTCTCAGAATGAATCACGTTAAAATAATAACAGTTACTGAAGCAGCGACTGGTTTCTACACAAGCGGCTGTCGCGCTTTTTAAAGAGAGCCAGCGCCATCTAGCGGCAGCTGCGCAAACAATAACTGTTTTTTTTTTCTTTGTCATTGGTTTGCCCTGTAGTGTAGAGGATTTCACTGGCAGCTGTCGCCCAGGCCTTGCCTTACAGGGGAATGACAGGCGCTTGTGATGCTGTGATCTGCAACAACAGTAACATGATTGACCGGCTCAGACCAGTGACGTGATGAAAAGCTGTCACTCTCCTAGTTGTCACTCTCCTAGCCTAAACTTGCTTCATGGAAACCGTGACGCACTGCTGCACGCCATGACACTGACTGACGTCTTGTTTACCTGACAGAGAGACTGCAAGAAATACAAGTGTCACTGATAGGCAGTCTCAAGCATTCCAGAAAAACGAATCACTAAATATCCAAACTGGACGAAGCAAAACACGAGATTCTTTTAAATACATGTTGATAATAACATTTAAAGAGGCAGTGGCGTAACTACCGGGGGAGCAGGGGGTGCAATTGGGCAAGGGCCCCGCAGGACCCCACCCCCCCTTGGCAGATCGCGCCTGCTGCAACCGACTCCAGCCGGCTGCAGCTGCATAGAAATTCTGCACGGTCGAGGGTTGGAGGCGCGCATGGGCCCATCCCCACCTAGTTTCGTTACTATAAAAGGCAATACATAGTCATAGTTACTAATGTCTGGGGACAGCCTTTGATTTCGACTCATGGTGCCTGGAAATTTTAATCCATTGAAATGGATTTTCCAACAGAATAGATTTTACAATAAGGGGTGCATTATTCCTTACGTAATATCAGTGGTGTATCTCAATTTTATTGGGCCCCTCAGCAAATTAAGTTTTCAGTCCCTCAAAACCTACAGAAGTTGACCTCTTTCATACCTCCCAACTGTCCATTTTTTGGAGGGATAATCTCTCTTTTTGCAGCTCAACCTGCAGTCCCTCATTTGTACTGGAAAGTCCCTAATTGTTAGAAAAGTTCACAATTGACAATGTAAAATACTATATCGGCAATTTATAAATATGTGATAATATTATCTCTTATTGTAGGCCAACTCAGAGTGCTGGAATGTTCATGAACATTGCTTATACACATCCCAGGGGTATGAATACAGGTTTTGAAAGTTGCTGTTCACTTTCCAATACTTTTTCCAGTTCAGTTGTTTTCAGATAGTTCAGAAATAACTGATTACTTTCTAGTTGTGACCATTTTTTTTTTTAAATGAAGTTTAAAGTTTCACCTTCTTATGTCTGTCTTTCTAAAGCAGAATGGGGGGGGGGTTCTGACTCCAAACTGTTCTAAATTGATATATTAAGTGACACATTTCTTATTTGGCCCTGCTGAGCAGAATTCATGAGTTTTATTAAAGGCAATTGTTTCAATGCTGCAGATGCTACAACAGAATGTATCAACTTAATATTCAGAATTTGCACTTGGATCACTGAGCTGCCTGACTGAAACACCAGAGACAGGAATATTCAACTTTAAACTTCAGTTTTGGCAAAACTGTAAAAAAAATTAAAATGGAAAGCAATTGGAAAAAAAAAGTCTTTAATTCTGGTGAACAACTAAAAAAAGTATTGAAGGTGAACAATCCCTTTAAAGGTCAAGGAAAGTTACATTAAAGAAGTAGGCTAGAATTGTTGTACATTATGTTTTGAGCTTCTGTACTAGCCCAAGGCAACCACAACCCTTTAGCAGGGAAGATAAATGCCTCCAAAGATGCTTCAGTAGCTCCCCATCTTCTTTTCTGCTGATTCACTGATTCACATGCTCTGTGCTGCTGTCACTTACTGAGCTTAGGGACCCACTCACAATATACAGTACACATAGAATAGAAATGTCACAGTATAAGGCTGATCATAATTTTTCCCCTAAACCAGTAGATTGGTAACTGTTCTCAGGTCTGAGGACATGCCAAACCTTGCTATACACAAAGGTATTAAATAACAAAACAGCAGAGGCCATTACTTCCCTCTAACAACATAAAAGATTAATTATGAAAAGCGACCACCTCAGTCTTTTTTGACAGATGCTTATATAAAAATAAGGCAGGTCAAGTACATTTAGGTTTTTTTATTAGGGTTGCTTTCAAGTTAAAATGAGTGCAAATCCACGACTAGGATTTTAATTTATTGCAGAGTTCTTGTCAAACCCAAAATAAAGGCATGTTATTAAAAGGGGATACTGGTATGTTATGTTCTGTTTTTGTAGGCAAACATGCAAAATGAAAGCACTCTGTTTGGAGAAATCTCTGTTTGGTTATTTTGTAATCAGCTACAATCTACCACAGATGCCAATTGTTATTACTGCAAATGTGATTTTAAAACCAGGATTGGAGGCCTTATGGGGAGAGGCATTAATAGGGCAGAAAACCTCCTTAATATCCAAATTAAAGGAACGTTATGGCCATGCAAGTAAAATACTTTAGTCCTCTTACATTGTTTTTTTTATTTAGTAGTTAATAGGGAATAATAGTTGGGTAGTGTTTCTAGTTGCCAAATCTCCCAGATTTCTAGGCTCAGAAGTAAATGAAAAGAAAAACTAAATTTATTTATGCTAGAAATTCTTCTCTACCTGAACCTGTTTCATGGATTTCAGCACTGTCACCTCAGATCCAAGTGCAGTAGCAATACGGGGTTCAATAGTGGGTGCTAGGCAGCCATGTCCTTACCCAAGTACAGGGCTCTGTTGCAGCCTGTACCTGCTGGTGCTCCCTGTCTAGCATATCTAAACAGGTGGTGCTATATTCATGGGACAAACACAAATCTCCATTTTGGCATTATTTTCAGCCCAAATCATCAAATGTACATTAGTCCTTGTATCAAAATTTGTTTGCTTAAAACTACAGTACATTACAAACCTGTTAGAAAGAAAATACCACCATGTGACCATTGTAACAGTGAAAGCTGTGGTAGTGCGACTGTGAAGCTCATGTAGCTGGTGCACTTAGTCTGGCATCCTGCATATTACAGTGCCATAATTGCGTTGCAGAATCTGGTAAGTGATGGACATTTTTTGATAGGATTCAATGCATGCTTTTACACTCCTCTTGGAAGAGTACTTGGAAGAGATACAGCACTTGTCAAGCTAGTAAATCAGCGGCATGGTATCAATCCTATGTAAAGTCATCATATTTAATAATGCAAGACAGGTGCACTTCAAAATATAGGCAATTATGAACAATAAAAAGAAGTCCATCCCGATCACAAACAATAGATTATGATATTGTAGTCTTAAGGACCATAAAACCACTGAAATATGATAGGCATAAATCATAATAACATGGAAACATAACATAGCACTTGATGGCAGATAAACACTAATCAGTTAGTCTTGCCTGTATATTGCTTAATAATAACTATAATAATAATCACATCAGTGAATACTTAATAGTCATGATAAAATGCTTGTACAATGTAAATAACAATGCTTTGTGTAATTTTTAAAATGTTTAAATGAAGGGGCTGAACACTTGAGCACCAGTTGTTTATTATATGTTAACCCTTGTAAGTCCAGATTCCACCACTACAATTTTGGAAATGATAGCCTTGTTACATGCTATAGCTGCTTTGCCAATCAAGTACAGAGATGCTGTGGGTCTCTGTGCCTTTTGAGTTGGATTGTTTTATCCAAATGCAGTGGGCTTGCTACAGTACATTTCCGAGTGTGACTTGTTTACCTAAGTGTCTGTGCCTACTGCCCTATTCTTGAACAAAGCCAATTTTAATGAATTTGGAATGCTGCCAAATTTCACTTTTGTTGGATTTAATCCAGTAATGTGGTGGAGGTGCACCCAATGTGTGACTTTAAAACATGCTATTATAGAGCTTTAAACATTTCTTACAGTTCTTTTCGTCAATGTAATGGAAAACAGGTATTATGTAGCTATCGGCAGCAAGCAGAAGTGTTGCTGTCAGTTATGAGTTTGCTAAGCCCTGTTTTATATAAAGAACAGAAATCTGGGTCTTCACTATTAAAGTCTGATCTTAAAGGAACAGTTCAATGTAAAAATGGAAAACTCGGTAAACAGATAGGCTGTGCAAAATAAAAAACGTTTTCAATATAGCCAAAAATATAGCCAAAAATGTAATGTATAAAGACTGGAGTGACTGGATGTCTAACATAACAGAACACTACTTCCTGCTTTTCAGCTCTCTAACTCTGAGTTAGTCAGTGACTATAAGAGGGGGACATGGGACATATCTGTTCAGTGAGTTTGCAATTGATCCTTAGCATTCAGCTCAGATTCAAAAGCACTGATTGGTTACTGCCTGGTAAGGAAATCAGTGGAAACCGAGAGAGCTGAAAAGCAGTGTTCTGTTATTTTAGATATCCAGTCACTCCAGCCTTTAAACATTACATTTTTGGCTAACTAGAAAAAATATATATTTTGCACGGTCTATTTACCCATTTTTTATTTTTACAATGAACAATTCATTTAACAACACAGGTTTGTTGAAGTGTGATGGTTTGTCACCAGGCTGGAAAAGGTTACAAAAATTTTTGGACCACACCATATATCCAGTACTCTCTGCCCGGGATTCATTGCATGCTCTCACAAAATGGTTTAAATGTAATTTCTTTATTTCATCCTAGAAATTTCGAATTCTAGGGGTTTTAACGCTTTTCGATATATCGAACGATCGAATATAAAAAATGTGATCGATCGATACAATCGTTCAAATCGATCAAACGATTTTAAGTAATCGATCAAATTTTTTTATTTGATCAAAAAACCATAGAAGAATCCTATGGGAGCTTCCCATAGGATTCTAAAGCAATTTGGTAAGTCCAGTCAGGCGAATTTGTAGATCGATTTTTTCTTAATGGGACAGTACTTTGAAAATCAAATTTGTTTATTCGAATCGAATTTTGGGCTATTCGATAGTTAAATAAGCTCAAAATTTTTTCGAAATTCAAATTTTTTTTATTTTAATTTAATTTCTATTTTCACTTTGAATCAATTTGACCCTTGATAAATCTGCCCCTTACAGTGTCAAAACCGCCTGCAGTTTTGACACTGTAAATGTAGCATACTATGAGCTTTTAATTGGATGAAATAAAGAAATTATGTTTTAAACCAACTTTGTGAGAGCATGCAGTGGATTCTGGGCAGAGAGTACTGGATATGTGCTAAACCGAGTGGGAGTGTCCGGGAACCCACAAAAGAATCTCTGGGAAGTGGGGCGTTGAGCTCCTTGACTAGTGTATAAGTGAGTTTGGACTCCACGAGTAAATATAATTTAAAATTATATAATATAAGGGTAATACATTTACTGAATAAAACAAGATATTGACAGGAATGATAGGTTCAATAAGATTGAAAAAAAAAAGCTGAGTATAGGATAAAATTATAAAGCAGAAATAAATAAGATTTTTCAGGCTATTGAATGAGAAGGAACCCTGGTAGATATCCAGATTTAATACTAAACCTGGCAATGGAGGCTGCTTAGGACTGACATTTCACTTCCGTCACACTTGTTATGCTGTGCATCACACCAAGGATCTCAAATGACAGATTGCTTCTGTCTCAGCCCAGCCAAAATTGGACTTTTGCTATGCAAAGCTTAACGACTTAGCCAAGAAATGCACTTATTTTAATGACTGTATGTTCCCTTTTCTGGCCCCATTCCCTTGTCCATGTTGCAATAATATAGATTTAGTATAACACTCAATGTGAACAAAATGCATAAAAGATTGTATCCTGGGGTTGCTCTGCTAGTAATCAGTATCCCAATGTGATATCACTTCTACCATCTTTTTAAACGTTATAAAAGTTTGTATATTACAGCCTATTCATTGTGAGACATGAGATGCTATAGGATCATTGTAGAAAATCATTGTTAAGGCTCATTTAAGGATATGAAAAATGGCATGCACTTGTTGATACATATGATGGTGGTGTGCATGACAATACAATAATTTCTATAGGCTAAAGGGTGTGACTTTGTGTACAAGATGTTTTGGGAACGTTTTCTCCACCTGTTGTGCTTCTGTACTATTACTAAAGCATAAGCAGAGATAGGTTGTACCCAGATAATGATTTTAGTATGCAATGGAACTTTATAAGGAACAGCCTGTTCTACACATGCTAAAGGCACTCTTTGGAAGAGTTTTGGGCACACCTACTTCTGGTTTAACCAGTACATGTGTGGTCCAATGAATCAGAGTTAGGGATCCAATAGGGTTGAAGTGGTTAAATGTGGTTGGGGTAAGTCGATTTCATTTACATCACTTTAACTGGTAATAGTGGGGGCTTTA
>CM044442.1:25615504-25678291 GCA_024363595.1 Xenopus borealis | reverse complement strand
TTTTCCCATGACAGTTTCTCTTTAATGTGCATAGCAAATATTACATGGAAATGAATACTCAAGAGCTGAAGCACATATCATTAGCACAGTGCTGCTCATTCTATATTCATGTCTATGCCCAGTTAAAGAAAATACACTTTGGTAGGAGAGATTTTGATTGATTTGTGTAGAAATGGGCTTGGTTGAATTGCAGTATGATGGGACTGAGGCCCCTAAAATGTAAAGATTAACTCAGAGTTTCATATGAGAGCAGAGCTCCCTAAGGGATTGATTTTCTCCAGCTTATGAGATCCCGGGGAAGAACTTCCCTGCCTCCCTTTCTCTGTGATTTCATGCTTTGCGCTTGCCAGTTTTAGCAGGACATTTTTCTCCAGTTAATTGCAAACCTCCTGAGTTCCCAGCATTCCTCATATAAGTTTTATCAGGAGCACTTTTGCAAAGGCATTAAACAAACTCTGACTCCATGATTGGCAACAGCTGCCTTGCATTGGTGATTTTATTTTACAAGAAATGCAGCTCAGCTGAGAGATCTATTTTATAATAATGTGGTTTTATTCTGGAGAGCTGTAAGTATTATGGGTGTGATATCCATATTTTCATTTTTTCGTTGTAGGAGCCTCTAGGGTTGGACAGGAGGAGCAGAACAGCCAATTAAGGATTTGGGAGAGTTCCATGAGTTTCATGAGCCTAAAAATCTGAGACGTAAACCAGATTTGCTGAGAGCAGAGCTGGCTGGCTCATTGTGGGTGCCATCTTAATAAGCCCTCTATGCATTGTTACAGTGCTGTCAAACCTACCCTTTGAAATGGTACAATTTTAAAGAAAAGGGCTGAGCATGGTGTGCTAAAATCTTTTTATTCCCACAACAACAGGTGTCCCTTACAGCACTACAATTTAAAGTTTTAGGAAAGGACTAAGGAAAAACAAACTGGGTGGTGGCACCCAGGATTTTACATGCCATGGACATCGGGCTATTACACTATTAAAAGGGACCTGTCATGTGAGGTTTAGCAAAAATTTGATTTCTTCAGTCTTAGAATTACAAAATCACAGCTAGCAGATAGGAACCATTTTGTCGCAATTTGTTAAGACAAATTGTGTATCACCCCAAAGTCTTGTATATGCACCAGAATGGGGCACCTAATGTCCATGCTCATTCCCAACACAATTATAAAGTGTGAGGAGGAAGGGCGGTTGTGAGGGGGTCAGTGACATCTTGGAATTGCTGAATGGGAAGTGAAAATAATTGACTGCCCCCCTCCATGCCTCAGGCATACAGAGGGGTAAAGGTAATATTTGATTGACAGGACAGATATTTAAACACATTTATTACAGGAATGGATGTTTAAATAAAAAAAAGAATGTGGGTTCCATGTTTAATTTGCAAAGGACTTTCATTTGTATAGGTGAAAAGTCTGCTTTAAAAGCATTAATAGAATATGCCATCATCTGGCACGGTTTTTATTATACTTATACCCACAAAGGCACAGGGAAAACTTATTAACTCCTTACAGATAGTGCCTTGTCTAGAATCAAACCAATTGCTCCATCTACTACTGCGCCACCAGTATTGTTCTGCCAGTAAATAATTTTTTCGAGTTGAAGTAAATGGGTGAGTGTTGGCTAACTATTTGTTTGTGAATCATTTTTCTTACTTTGAAGCAGCTATTTTAAAAAATTTGCAATTTGAACAGTTTGAGTGAAATAAGTTTGAAATTAGGAACGGCACTTACTTAGACATTTATTACACCACACACTGACACCCCAAGGTTTTTTTTTAAACATTTCCAAACAGTAGAGCAGGACAGCAGGAACAGGATATAAGACTATTGTACATACTGTACCCAGAATTACCTTTCATATTGAGAGACTGAGCACTGTGTTCTCAGTAATTGACCCTAGCATTTTGCTTATAAACAGACCTCGAGTACAGCAGTTAGAAAAAAAAAATCTAAAGAATTGTATTAAGGCAGTCATTCAATAACTGTAACAAAAATGTTAGCTTCTCTACTTCCAAAGATTCCACCACCACAAAGTGCATTTGAGAAAGGCTAGAGTGCTAGCCAAAACCTTAGTTGTATTTTACTAAATAAACACTTTTGTTTTTTTCATAGACCCAGTGACATGCACCCAGGCAGTGTTCACTCTTATGCGAGTTATCCAGCTGTGTATATATATATATATATATATATATATATATATATATAATTTTTTTTTTACATTAGTGCATTTTTTAAAGGAGACATATAGGATAAATGAATAAAACCCTAATTTTGTAGGCAATTATACGTAATATATGGTGTTGCTTTTACATGGTGCTAAAAATTAATATTATCTTTAAAAATAGCCCCTTTATTAGAACTCCCTATAGATGTTCTCTGGTCCCTGTCTGTGTTTGAAATGAGGGGTGGGTGTGTCCTAATGGTCCCTGCCAGAAGCACAGGAGAAAAGGACAGCCAATCAAAGCCCTGCAGTCACACAAGCACAGACAGGCTTCAGTTCCTTATCAGGTCCTGCTAGCTGCTGATTGGTTCCTGTCCTACAGTGCAGTGAGCTGAGAGCCTCCAGCTCCCCTGCACAGCCTGGGAATTCAGGGAGCAGAAAGTGAATTTTTGAATTTCAGGCTTGCAGACAAGTTTTGGTTGCATAAAAACCAGGTACACTGCCAAATTAGAGTCTCCTGAAGTCTGCTAATCCACATAGGGGCTACCAAATAGCCAATTACAGAACTTATGTGGCACCCCAGGAAGTTACTGCATGCCTGTGTTGCTCACCAACTCTTTTTACCTTTGAATGTGGCTCATGGGTAAAAAGGGTTGGGGACCTCTGCCCTAGAGGGATCAGTTATTTGTGCTTCCCACACGAGCCTGGATTTGGCTGCTCTGTATCTTTAGGGTCAGGTGGTGGTAAACCACATTCACCCACTCCAATGTCCCCTTGTTCGACTTTCAGACATGCAAGCTAAACATTAGCAGCACATTGCAAGTTAGAACTTCACTTACTGCATAGCTATGGCATGCTTTATGTTTAGGGGTTCCTTTTGCCAGAGAGCAATGTGGTCTGTACCTTGGACCAGATTTTTTGTCCAACAGAGGGTGCAGCATTCAAATGAGCACAAGTGCCTGTTTTGGATAAACCAAGGATATTTTTGGTATAATACAAAAGTCTTTGTGTGGAGCCCTATTTGGTGCTTCTGCTACTTGTAGAAGTATTATACAACTTAATCCGAAGTATTTCACAAATGGAGCCCACTTAACACAGCAAGAACACTCGAGGAAGGGGGTTACCTCAAAACATTTGCTGAATTTTGAATGAAGTTACATGTTATTTGGATGTTGCTGTGTCAAGTGAGTGAACCTTGGGGAAATACTTTGGATTTACAAGAATATTTTTTCCCTTCTGTAAGTTCACCCTCAGCTATTTATTTTTATGCTTAATGTTAAACCCTGCCAAAAAGGTAACTGCCCTAGAAATGCAATGTAAACATTTTGTGGAGAATGTTAAATAGCATATTTGGAATATTTAAGACAGTAGTAAGCAGGATTCTATGTAATTGTACATTCAGAATGAAAAGTAATAGTAGAATTATTTAGTTGCCTCTCTTTTCCATTAAAAAAATAATTATATTTGGTGATTCCAGCCTTTTTTAGAAACACAGGACAAATGTATTTTGTTGATTTAAACCATACTCTTTCTGTTCTTCATTTGTGGAACCCTTTCCAAGTCAACTCTTGCCCAGTAGTGTTTACGTGCATGTTTAAAACCAATCTCCTAAATGCAGGATTACAATATGCAAACTTTATTGTAACAACAGTTCTAGTACTGCCATGGACTGCACTTACCCCTTCCTGAATGTCACAATGCCCATTTAAAATGATATCCAAAAAGGGATAATTTTCCTCATTGCATTATTTACTTTTGGGTTCTCTTTTATACTACCATTGTACCATTCAAGATTTTTGATCCACTGCACACATGTGGGGCCATGAAAATACAATTTTATGCAAAATGAATTTTGCTTCAAGTACATTCATTTGCTTCAAGTTGTTATTCTCAAGTGGTAACATTATTCCAGAGCACAGCTGAGAAAGACATTGATGTTGACACTGAATGTCAAGATAATTAAGACAGGGAGTATACTTGCCACTCACAGGATGCTGCTGGGTGTTTACCTAAAAGTTGATAATAAGTAAGACAGAGACTAAACAAAGAACATAACATGAAGACGAGAACTTCCATCTCCAAGTGAAGGAAGTGTTTACTTGAGCCCATCTTGTATCCCATTAAACATATTCAGATGTTCTTGGGGTCACATTCCAAAAATATTTTGTAGTTGTCATACGAAGAGGCTACACTAAAGAGGAAAGGTAAATAGTCAACAGTATTGTTATGGACTGTATTGAGAGGAAGCCTATAGACAGCTATTTATAACCTCTTAAATAACGCAGGAGAGCCCTGCAAACTCCGGTTTTCATCAACACCCTTTTGGGGCCACAAAACTGACGGAGATCCTACACATGACAGAGGGTGTTCAAAACCACGGTACAGATAGGGATCAGGCAAAATCATAGTCAAGGTCGGGCAAAAGGTATGAGTGCACCAGATTCCACAGCACTGTATATTAGGTGGGTATATAAACTGAATATGATAGATACAGGAGGTAAAGAGGGCCCTGCTAAATATGTTTTACCATCTAAAAATAATAGGGTGCATTAAACAATCGGTTTTGACCCTCAAGTGTAAACAAATAATGACATCTATTAATGGAACTTTCATTTAAAGCCAATCACCTTCCGTTCCACCTTATCATGCGCAGTGCAACTACTGATGCAGGAGAACCCTCAAAGGTGGTGGTAGCTCCAATGTTACCACAGGAAGTCTCAGAACATCAGAAAGACTTTCTATAAAGAGCATAATACTCTTAGGTGGTTAGAGTGATTGGTGGCCACCGTTTTCACTCATTTTATTAAATACATATGAATGCATGAAGGTGTTTGTCTGTGTGTGGCCCTCAATCAGTGAGGCCACAAGACTGATAGTCATTGATCCCATAGTCATATTATATACTCTATATACGATGTTTGCCTGCAGCCTGTGTAGTTCTTCCATAACTCTTTCATGCAATACTGTTGAGAAGCTAAGGCCAATTATATATATTTTTAAATTCTGGTAACTTTTTCCTCAGTAATTAGATTGGGCAGAATAAGAGATGTGACTGTAGTCTTGAGTTTTCATGGGTGTGTAAGATTAATGCAATTGCCTGCAACAGAAATGTAATGAGACCTATTTTTCTGTAAGGTTTATACTCATAGGTCATTTTCCCCAATGAAAAAACAGCCAACGCCATTGGAAACTGACTCCTTTTATTTAGTTTTATTTGCCTTTGCCACCTGTTGTAGATTATCAAATAATCCTTAAGGCATAAACATATAAAGTAAATTGCCCAGAATTTTTATTAGAGCAGAATCGAATCCACACATTCACATAAACCTTCCTCGATGCTCTCATGGAACACAAAACGCTTGGATGTCCTTTTCATATTATGGAACATTCCAAACTAAGGATGGCTTAATGATGTCAGGAGGCTGCACTGTCTGCTCAGATAATGTTGTGTTATCAATTATAGCTTTGATTTCTATAAAAGCAGAGTGTGTCTGCATTTTTATATGAATGTTGTTAGTTTTTATTTCATTGTCTTTTTGTATGCTTTCATTTACTATAGCAGCCCTGTTTGCTTGAGATCTTGTGGGGTGTACTGGGTGTGTCCAGTTTAGCACATGATAAGTTACAGAGCTCACAGCATATTACTGGATCCAGAAGCCTTTACTAAATATCTAATGCCATGTATATGATTGCCAAGTTTCTGTTTTGTTCCCTATATTTCAAACTTGAATCTGGATAACTCACATGTACATTTTTTTCAGTGAAATATAACAGATGTTACAATCATAAACACACAACCATATTTTATGGCAATGACATTAGGATAAATTAAAGAAATAATAAAATATATATACATTTTATATATAAAAAATTTAAAAGGACGGCACGACCCATTAGATCTATAATTCATATTGAACCCTTTGTTATCCAAGGTCTCCAGACCATAGTTAAGACATCTGTGGCACACCAACTATTTTAAACTTCAAATTAAAATATTCTTAACTGGACAAATATCTGTGGAATTCTCCATGCGTTTAACAAACATTCTTGAACCTTAAAGACACCTTCACCAAGAATCTTGGATAACATATATCTATGTTATCACATTTTGCTCTCCAGATATACAATCTGCCATCACTTTTTAGCTTGAAAATGAAACTAGTACAGTAGGGCATAACAATGCTAACTGAGGTTTTTCATGTAGCCAGTCATTACTTGAACATTATGGACTCTGCCTCTGAAAAGATACTCGCACTTTTACAAAGTTCCCAATATGATTCACCAGAGTTGCCTGGAACTATATATTATGACAATGAAGTGAGTTAGCTCTTGTGACAGCTAAACCTCCATAGATATAGGTATTATTTGCCAACATGCTCTTGAAAGGCATGGATAGTATCATTATTATAAATCTCACATGAAAAAAATAAATATCAAATACAAACCTTTGTTGTCCAAAGTTTGACTGTCCAGTCAAATGATGATGTAAGGAAAAGATGGGAGAAGTCTATAGGTCCCACTGCATTGTGGCAATTGATTCCAGTAACAGGCCCCTGATGACCTTCAAAGACTTCACTAATGCCGGCTTTGCTGCAGAATCATCAAGAATACTGTGTGTTAGTAACAATTATAGTCTGTGTCTTGTGCTTTCTCGGTTTGGCTTTCTTATTTACCCATGTAGTCCTTTATATATTTATTTATTTATTTTTACTTAAAACAATCCTATCAACCCCATAGGATTTATCCCTTCCTTACTAGCTGATCACTGGTCCTGTCTGTTCCTTACTTCTTTCCTAATACCTTTTTGTGGTGAACCCAATGAAACCATTGATCACTTTACAATAAAAACAGTTGCCACTGGATCATGCCCTGTGGTTTCTGTTAACTTACTGAAGATACAGTGTAATATGAGCCATTACATAGTAAAGGAATTTTAAGCCAATTCCTGACTCCATATATAAAAAACAATTACAGATTGATAGTGGGAATGCAAAGGGTTAGGCAAGTCCAAAGGTTGCAGTATATTGGGGGCAGATGTAGGAAACTGGGCCACTAGATTTGCCCAGTTAGTTATATGTTAAATATATACATAATGTCCCTCCATACTGCTGCAAAAGTAATAGCCAGACATGCTAAATACCGTCTTTGAGTAGACTTCTTGTTTCAGCAGAATAAGTTGTATCTATACTTATGTTCCTCAAGCAGCAAAGTCATATGCATACAAAAGAAGTGCATCTCTCCATGGCACAATATAACACACCGCACGATTATCTGTCCATTGCTGCCTGGATGAGGATACCAATCCCAAAAAAGGTCCCAGCATGTAAGGACTTTGTAAACAAACTGTTAATACCAACAAAAAACTGAGATAGCACAGCACCTCATAGCAATACCTAAAATTTTACATATACATTGAAAAATAACTGGCTAATGGCATTTTTGGAAAAGTTTATGTTTGCTGCTTTCCATAACCTAAATTTTCTAGGTGTAAGTTTTACGTTTTGTACCTTCCATGTCTGCAGGCAGTGTAAACTGTGCCTTCCTCACTTCCAACAACAAAATTGTTAACATCTCCAGTTGGGAAAGCCATTCCAGTCACAGCTACTGGTTTGGACTTATTGTAGACAAGTTCCATGCTTTCCTGAAAAATAAATATACAAAGAAAAATATAATGTTTTTGAGCACTTTAGCAGTGGTCCCCAACCAGTTGCTCATGAGCAACATGCTGCTGACCAAGCCCTTCGATGTTGCTACCATTCTCAGATAAGGTGCTTATTTTTTTTAATTCCTGCTTTGGAGGCAATTTGAGTTCACAAAAAATAGGTGAACTGCCAGGCAGAGCCTTCTGTAGGCTGTCAGCAACATGAGGGCTACCAAATGGGCAATCACAGCGTCATCCTGATGACAGTTCTATGTGGACCGAAATGCCTTGATGTTTAAGTTTGTTGTAAAGCATTGTTATTGCTATCAATAACTCGACTGCAGTGAGTGCTATATTTACAAGATACTATACTTGAATAGTCTACTTGTAAGGTGCTGATAGTCAATGGTATGGTGTAGTGAACAGCAAGGACCCAACAAACCAAAATTAGGGGTGCAGTCCTGTAGCTGCTATGATGACACCAGCACTATCTGGCCAACTATTACATAAAATATACAGTATACTTCCCAACAACTGAATTACAGCTTAGTATGAAAGGTACAGTAGTATAATGAAAATTTTTATAAAAGAAAAGAAAATATACCATTAAATAGAACTGTTTTTCATTATCTAGTGGGACTAAAAAAAAAAAACTACACATACATAGATTTTAGTCTCCGTGACAATAAAGCAACTCCTTTCCTTCCTTTTTAGTAAGTGACATTTTACCCCTAAATGTGTATTTTCAGCATATATAATTAAATCAGTATTTTGAGGAATAGCCATTTAAAAGCCTCTTTGACAGCACCTGCACTAACCAAGGGGAATAAAATGATTTCTTAGTATGTTTCATTGATACATATTAGTGGGTATTTCAAGAAAGACTAAATGGCAATATGGAATTTTCGACACTGTCAGTATAAGTGGCACTTTCTGCGCACAGTTAGCTATGGCCACATACTGTTGATTGAAGTCTCCGTGTCAATTTTCAAGCACATTTAGTATTTTTTATTAATTTCTTACCTTCTGCTATGGTGTAAAGAGTACTGGACTGTTTAGTTCAAGCTATCAGTAAGTGCAGTAAAGCTAAGAATAAATTTACATTCACAACAATTATGTAGTCTTTAGAACAAGATTCATTGATTACCTTGATAGTCCTATGCTGACTATAAATTACCCATTCTTCCATCTTGACAAATATTTAAAGAGAAAGTGAAGACTTTAGCCAGAGTTCCAGATTTGTGTCAGATATTCTACTGTATGTGGAACAATGTATTTTCACTTTCTGTGATTTATTGGGACTATATATTAAATAAGCAGTCAAGAAGTAGCTATTTATCCAGATAAATGGCTTGTCAAATATTATAAATGGATGTTTCCAAAAATGATGAATGAGCACATAAAACCTACACATTTGCAAGGTGCATACCAAATGTTTTACTATTTAGCTGTAGGCTAAGGATCTTAACACTGACTCTTGTTAGCTGTTGCTAATTTACCTCACTCATTATCATCCAAATGCTTGCAATGTATTCTGTTACCTTTCAGCAGCAGTTGGAGAGGTTGAGCCTGCATTTGGCTTAAGGGGATATTGTCACCACCTCATTTCCTTTTTCTCGGAATGTCATTTTACATCGGTGATGCTCTGTCATCCCACTTGATTTATAATAGCTTTAAGGTAATCAAGTATCCTTAGGTATGCACTACTGAGATGAAGAGCTCAGCTTTACAGACCTATCAAAAAGTGGTTAAACTTTTGAAACAATTTTTACCCCTGCAGAGGCTTCTCCAAAAATAAAAAGTAACATTTGCTCTCCCTTGGAGGTGCATTGACATAATGTACCTTCCAGCACAATTTAGGCCAAACCCTTAACCCACCCAGGAATGCTCAATTATGGCTAGACTCTCCCCAATATCCCCAAACCCTTCCAACTTCCCAATGAATGCAACCAGATCTAAAACGGATGGACCATCAGGACCTGAGAATTCTGGATAACAGGTCTAACAGGTCTTAGGGAAGTCCGACCAATCTGTCAAATTATCGTGCGGTTAGTGGGATATAAACGATCGTACATCTTACAATTGTTCTTCTTTATCAGTCCCCATGCAATCTACCTATGTTTGCAGGGCCAAGCAGGCAGCGACCCTTCAGTTTTGCTGGCAATATCGCCTGAAATGGTCTTTTTAGTTGATGGACACATCGGACATTTAAACCATCGTTTTGAGACAAACGTGGTCTCACGATAACCATTGGATCTTTAAAAAATCTTTACGTCTATGGCCAGATTAATACTTGTACCAAGAAATTTCCCTGGTGAAAAATGGACCTACCACAGTAAATTTACCACTCCTCAGATTCTAACTCTAAACTACAACATTTTCATGGTGATTCCAGATACATTCTATAAGGGAAATAATGTGTTGACATGCAGCATCTCATTATCTTTACTACACTTTATAATATCTGCAAACGTAAGTGTAGACTTGGACAATATAGGTTTTCATTTAACAATTTTCCACCTTTGTGGAAATAGCTATTAAATCCACAAAAAAAGTCGCAATCCAGTTACTTACAAGACTCTACAGATCTATAATGTTAAATGTCATATGTATGGGTGCAGTCAATTAGTGTTACAGATTATACTTGGCACATATGTTGAATGCCTTAAGGGAAAGACTGTTGCACACAAGTTTTTCCCACATTATTATTTGCATATAAAAACCTTATTATGACCTTATCTGACACACAGTCGAGGCATGTCAGATGGAGAGGTGCCTCTACAAATCAAGGCATATTTTATCTAATGGTAAAAAGAAAATTAGTAAAGTTACGTAAACGTTGTGATAACGTTTGTTTGTTAAGGATCTAATATGGTGAGGAGTTGAGATGTTCTTTATAGATAAACATTATCATGTAACTGGGTTAGGTGGGCCTAAGAAATGAATAATAAGTAATGATTAGAAGATATAAATGGCAATGCTGATGCAGTGATATTGGTGTGATTGATGCATTTCTGACAGAGATATCAAGTACTGTGCCAGTGGTTCGAAGGAAAGGGTTGGACTGTGCTTTTTCATCCTGAATGAAGAACAAGTTCAGATGGACCTAAAAGGCTGAAAGCTACATTCGTTGGTAATACTACTCATATATTTTAGTGTATTGATAGATTAATAGCTATGGGTTCTTTTTTCCTAATTGCACAGTTGTCCTTTTGTGTATTCTCTTCACATCAAGCCAAATACTTCATTTAATTTCACTTTCCACTATATCATTTATGGTAGAATATAAGAGCAAGCTTCTTAAAGTTTTAGTTGCAGAAATTTCTACTTTCCTGGCCATCTCCATTTGTTTCAGCTTGTGGCCCTGCACTCATTGTTACGTTAGACAAAGTGCTTCTCACAAAATGTACCCACCTGTGGAGCTGAGAGCATATCCAGACTCCAGGAGCATAATTTCCCATCGGTTGAAACAGTAATAAGGTTGTGGGCATTTTGTGTTCCAACTACATTAACACAGTAGATGGGGTGCTGAAAACATACAATAAGAGCAATCATTAGTTGGAAAACCTTTGTTAGACCAAGTATTATTTGGCATGTTAGCATGAGCGGAATATTGATGTAAAAGAACACTATGTTTTATTTATAGAAATGTTACTAGGTGAGGGAAGAAAGTAAAATGGAATATACATCAATTTTTGCCTCTTTCCTTCCTTGCTTTTTCCCTTCCTTTTTATTTTACATACAACATGCCATTCTTCTGGCAATGACAGCACATCAGTAACAATACTATATTGCTTCTGCTAAGAGATAAAAGGGAAGGGTAACTGCTCTACAGTAAAGCCAAAATTTGAGCTCTTTGTCTACTAGGAACCCATACCTTTTCCTAAGACCCCCTAAGTTTTCTTATGGTCTGTTGTTCTTCAAGTTATAAATATATTTTTATGGCAAAAGTATTCCCTTAGAGAAACTCTATAAATAGTGGGCTAAATGCAAAAGATAAGCACTACTGTACTTACATTTCTTAGGATAAAAGTTAATGTATTGATTAAATAAAGACAGTGTTATGTGCCAGTTTATTTACCAGATGAGGTTTATGACAAAATGCAAAATGTGTTTTGATGAATCGATCAGCCAGGCAAGAAATAGATACAGTTGCAGTCTTCATGGCACTTGGTTATTTGGCTAATGGACTGCTTATAGTAGTAGTACATAGGATGATTATAGGCATTTTGTCGCCCCAATGTTTTTTTAGCGTAGCAGGAAATATTGTTCTTTATTAATTCCTATAGGGCAATTCTAAATTCTTGATCGGCTGCCTGTGGAGCTAAACTCTATTACTCTATTACTAGGGGTCCCCAAACTTTTTTACCTGTGAGCCACATTTAAATATGAAAAAAAATGGAGAGCAATGCAGACATGAAAAAAAAACTTCCTTGGTGCTGCCCAATAAGGGATATAATTGGTTATTTGGTAGTCCCTATGTGAACTGGCAACCTGCAGGTGGGTCTCATTGGCAGTACACATGGTCTTTATGTCTTCAGAACTTGCCTCCAAGTCAGAAATCCAAAAATAAGCACCTTTGAGGTCACTGGGGCAACATCGGAGGTTCTGGTGAGCAACATGTTGCTCATGAGCCACAGGTTGGGGATCAGTGCAATCACTGAGCCCACAAGCCAAAAAACAAAAAAAAAACCCCACAAGAGAACAAACTCATCTACTTCTTCGTTGGCAACCATGACAACCGTGGCCATGTGTTAACTAGTTTTTTTTTCTGTAATCCCATCTAATTCTAGAACATCTTAATGAAATCTCTTGAAATCATCAATATGGGGCCAATTTATGAAACCACAACTTTTTCAGGTTGCAGACTTTGAAAAAGACTTTCCAGGATCTATCATGCAACAAAACTGTGACAATGCCGAATCCAGGAACTCTCCAGCTAAAATAATGTAGGAGTCAATGGCAGATGTGTCTTTTACAATTGGAAGATCTATCTATGGTTCATGGTTTTAGAGGTTTTTGATGCTGGCTTTTGTGCAATAATATGAAAAAAGTCAGTTATTGTGCAACATGTCAAAAAAAGTTTTTGGTTTAATAACATTTGGGGTTTTAAAGAAAGTGAGTTTAGTCATGTTTTCAAAAACCTCTAAAACTTCTAAAATGAGATTGCTAAATAGGCCTCCACAAGTCTCAAGCATATAGGAAACATCTGACCTATTCAAAAGAAAATGATTACGTTAGCTATTCCCATGTCTATGCGTACCTTAAGCCAAGCCATGATCTCCAAACCAGACCCTACTTTCTGCTCCAAATGTAATCTGGTAATGTCAATGCTAAACTCACCAACACTTACAACCATAATGCCAGAACAACCAAATGCAGAGTACTGAAAACAAAAAGTTGTTTTATTTTTATATTACTAAGTTTTATTTTACAAAAAACTGGAACATGCTGTTTGCATAAATGTTCAATCCAACTTTTGAAACCATAGCAGCTTTAAGTCTGTTGGTGATAAATACATCACAGCTTTGCACACTGTTCGGTGATTTTGTTCTTGGCTGATCCAGTTCATAAAATGACACTTGTGAGCCTGATTTTCAAATAGTGCCACAGATTCCCAAGTGGATTAAATCAGAGCATTGACTGGGACATTGCAGAAAATTGACTTTCCTGTTCTGGAGCAACTCCAATATTCAGGAGATATTCATGGAGATTTATTATTTTGGTGTAAAAATAGAATTCATTCAATTATTCTAAACCTGGAGAAAATCTGCCTTGAAGAATGGGCAAAATTACTCCCAAAGATTGTGCAAAGACCTTAACACATAACTCAAAAGCTGGAAACAGTGATGCTGCAAAATGTTAAAATGCTTTTGCAAGGCACTGTAAATATATAGCATGTTATGTTCCATATGATTGTACTTATTGTATACAGTTATTATAAATCATTTACCTTTCCAGACTCCACCGAAACTCTGTTTATAGACTCGGCAAGACCTTTCTCAGTTATTTTAAAGCAGTATGCCTTTCTCTCTGTTGCTTCTCCCTCCAGCCAGGGAGGAAGCAACCAAATAGATCAAAACAATGCATGCCAACCATGTTCCACCCAAAGTACACACTGCAGAGATTTGTATTTATTTTATGGCTGAACATTATATTCAGCAGTAATTTTGCTTCTGCTGTTTCTTATTATTGCCAGGATAATGTGGGTTTTGGAGGAAATGTGGTGGGCTTCTCTTTCCTCCTGGGTTTTGTTAGTGATTACAGATGATGAATGGGCTGCAAGTCTCTGCTTGACCAAGTCCTTTTATTTTGCACCTTTTTATATTGTATAAAACATTTCTATTTTGAATGCCCCCCCCCCCCCGCGATAGCGCCAAGAGACATGCAGGAACTTAATATCTCTGCTATTGTAGGAAAAATATATTTAACTCATTAGTGCCCATGTACAGTATGTACAAGGCATGTCTTTAATTAGGTTGGTAAAATTTATTTTTGTGGCCTAGAGTAGTATCAGAACATATCACGTGGCTAACAAGAGGATTGCTTATTGATATAATGAACTGTTGGACACCTTGGCTCTAGAAAAAGTAAATATTTGTGTTCCTCAAATTTTAATTAACTTAAAAAACTTAACCTTTAACACAATTATTAATACACAAATAATAATGCAGAGCCTGGAAAATGACAAAGAGTTTGACTTATAAGTAATATTATAGCTTCCAAAATATGTGATAGGAGATATGTAAGGGCTTCATTGCAAGCATACCATTAATCTGAATTGGTACTCTAAAATAAGCCTTATAAAAGAAAACATAATTCCACGCAACTTTGAAATATACATTCATTACAAATTAGCAGTGCTTTCAAAGTTATTTGTAAAAACAATTGATAGTTGTTACTTTTTAAACAGTGTTGCAACAGTCTTGGTTCCCCAGCAAAGACAGGTGTGTTAATCAGCTGCCTTGTCTAACATTGTATCAACAGTCTTAGACATAAGGGCAGAGAATAGAAAGGGACAGACAATGACTATTGCAAAGTTACTTAGAATAATGTTTTCTTTTATTAGGCAAATTTTTATTTTTGGGTTGACTTGCCCTTTAACGGGGTTATGTAATAAACATGACTTTAAAAGCTGGGATTTTATGGAATTTACCACTACTATTACTTTATAATTTATAACTTTAACCCCATACGAAATAAAATGCACTAAGTTTGCCATTAAGTAACCCATAACAACCAATCAGCAGGCAGAATGTACTGGTCATCTGTTTAGAAGCAAACATGCAATGGGTTACTGCTCCTTGGCAAACTTAGTGCATTTTATTACATATGGGGGTAAAGTTATAAATTATAAAGTACTAGTAGTGGTAAATTCCATAAAATTCCAGCTTTTAAAGTCCTGTACCCTAAAGGGTTGCTCCCAGCCATTTAATAACTGCTACTAAACTCTTTGCACTACACCAGATTAAAAAGCTGGCACAAGATGCAGAGTGCAACGTTGCCAGGCACAGGGAACCTGTCATAAACAGGTGTCATCAACATGGCTTCCTAGCATCAGTGTGTGTGTGTTCTCAATTATACACAAGCTTGGGGTGTTCTAGTGGGCGAACATGTGCTGCACACCTACCTCTACTCCTGTATACAGCTATGCCAAATGCAAAAATAATCATAAACTGAAAGATGTGTGTAATTTAGAGTGTGCATTATTGTGTTTTTGGTTTTATTGTGTTTTGGAAATTGCCATTGTTATGAACATGAACCAACACTGTAGTGTATGCTTAATAATGCTTTTTTGCCCAAATAGATTTTAATATATTTTCCCAATAGCTTTCAATTTACAATTGTACATATTCTACCCTACAGCTCAATCATGCTGTTAGCCATTTGTCTAGTGCATGACACACTTTTTTTGCTAGCTGGAAAAAAACTTTAGGTTAAAGAACTGCTACAACTCCAGTAAATAATTAAATATGTAAACAAGTGCAAGAACAAAAAATGACTGAAACAGAGTTGTTAAATGTCAACTACGGTTTAGTGGATTGTTTTGTAATAAAGACAAGCCCAGCAAATGTAAATGTTTTGTGAAGGTGTGAAGAAGGTACAAGAGTGCCAGCTTGCTTGTGTAAGTATGGTGTTAGTAAGGGTGTGTTTGATTATGACAGAGAGACTAAGGGGGTTATTTATTATGGGCAGAAAATACAATTTTTCAATGGTGTTAAAAGTCAGATAAAAAAGTATTCCTACCGAGAACATGTAAAATCAATTAATCAATGGCAGATGTCCCATTAACTTTTGGAAGATTTTCTGGGGATTATTTATTAAAGTCCAATTTTTTTCTGGTCAGACTTTTAAAGAGGAAAAACACTTTTTTGGAGAAAAAAAATTAAAATTTTCCCTTGGCAGATGTCTCATTTATATCCTGATCTGCACTGGGCTTTGTTCAAGACTTCATGACTTTTGGGCATCAAATCTGATAAATCTCAGGTTTCAGGTGTCAAATCCACAAAAGTTGCAGTTTTTGGTGACAAATCCATAAAATTTGTATGATTCAGATTTTTTCATGATTTTAACGATTTTTTCCCCACACGAAATTTTTGGGCAAATGTTTTGATAAATAGGGGGGGAAAGTCAGTGCGGATTTGGTTGAAGTAGTTTTCAGAAAACATTGAGAACTTTTCAGATTTTTATAAATAAACCCCTCTGAGTTGAGCTGGGTTTCTGAAAAAATCGTAGCTTTTTGGCAAGTTTACGGAAAAAGTCATAGGTTTAAGGAGCAAAATTGTACAATTCAGATTTTGTCGTGATTTTAGTGTGACTTTTTCCACACGAGAAAAATTTGTGAAAATGTATTGGTAAAACAAAGTCTGAGGATTTGGTTGCAGTAGTTTTCAGAAAATAATGAGGACTTTTTGTGTTTCGCTAATTAACCCCCTTAGTGAGGCTGTGAAAGTTAGTGAATCTTTGTAAGCTCTATTGGACAAGGTCCCCTTTACCACTTGTATTGGTTCCCAGATGAATTTTTAATGTGTTTGATGTATACAAGCCTCTATTATATCGTGCTGCCAAATATATTGGTGCTTTATAAATGCCTGTTCATAAAAAAAAATGTGCAAGAGTGAGTGGGTGAAATTGTAAGAATCAGAGTATAAAATCCCCTGTCCTATCCAGCATACATATTTTGAGACCATGCAAAAAGGAATATTTTTTTAAATGCCCCAATAGAAAAGCCAGTTGCATCATCTGGGGACAAATATAAGGTCACATACATTGTTTGCCTGGTACCCACCATCATTTCGCCATTTAGGGGAAAATTCCCAATTATGCTTGTATCGTATCATATGAACAAGGAAAATTGGGTGTATGAAGGCACAAGATGAAGGTGCTTGATTATGTTATAGATCTTCATGCATCTCATCATTATTAAACACCTATATAGGAATGAAATATAGGAAAGTGTGTGCAATTGTAACATAACTTCATTCGGCATCGTCATAAACCCATATTTGTGTGTATGTAGAAATTTATTATTTCCTGTGGGTGACATCATAGCCCATGATTAAGTGCCCTTGTAGGTACAAAATGCATAGGGTGGATGGAGATGCAAGTATACTTTTTTAACTTTGACTAATACAGATATATTTTTTAAGTTACATATTTTGGTCCTGTGGATCCGTTTGAGTGCCGGACAGCCCTGCTCTTTTTTTTGTAGAAATAGCTATATTAATTTTTGGGGCACTGCTCTTTAAGCAGCAGGGAAGGGTTTTGCATCACTCAGCCCCAAAATAATGCAGTGCAAAGGGTAGAAAATTAATGGTTCCCTGTCACCACTGAACATGGAGTAGGGAAAGGGGGAAGTCAATAATATTTAGAATGGGATACACCATATTATTTTTAGTTCCTGCTGCCCCACTGCACACAGCAGGGAGCTATTTCTGAGGGTTCACTAGACCCACTCTGTTTACAAACTTGGTCAAAAATGTTAGGAAATGACATATTCAGCCATCTATTTGATTAAAACCTGACAACATGCATAATCCATTGGTGTTACTCATATATGCATTCAAATTGACTTATCCAAATGGTAAATAGAGTGTTATGAAATTAAAATGTGCACATTTTACCTTGTCAAAAGGTAAAGATATAATACTGCATATACAGACCGGTTATTTTTATAGGTTTGTTATATTTTTGCCAGTCACCAATAGGATATGGTATACTTGCAAACTTTGGCAAATGAGATATACAGTAATGAATATCTTGACATCTACACAAGTCCACTTACAGTGTGAGCTGCAGCAGACAGCGGTGTCCTTTGTACTGGGGTTCTCCTGTGACTCCTGTTATCCCACAGAACAATCTGCCCTGAATAGGTTCCACCGATGACGAGGTTCGGATGAAATCGAGCAAAGCATACGGACATCACAGAGGACTGCAAGATTAGAAACAAATCTGATTCAGTTCTTTTAGGTTAGCGTTTGAATTTATATTTATTTACATTTATTGTCTAATGTAGTTGCAAATTTGCAAGAGAAAAATTACCAGTAGCAACCAACTAGCTATTAGTTCTAATCAGATCACCACTCAAAGCTAATATCTGATTGGTTGCTATGGGCAACTCCACTGCTTCAGCTTATCATCTATGGTAGCAAGTCAGCCCTAGAAACATTTATTTGACTGGTATAGTAAAATGCATTATTGGCACTGTAAGTCATCCATGTCAAATTTCTGGTTTTAAACAAATAAAAGGCAGACATACCTACTGTTGTATAGCCACCATAGTAATTAAGTTTGCATAAACTCAAGATTAATGGCAGAACTACATGGGACATCTTGATCAGGTTTTGAGGTTCAGACTTTATCTGCCCCACTGCATCTTGTCAAGCCACAGTACAAGATTTTATGGGAAGCTGCAAATTCTGATCCACCGTGTTTATTTGAATTTGTAACAAAGTCACAAATTCTGTTTTATGAATGTACATCCAACATACTGTATATATATATATATTTATCTATATGTATATCTATATATATATATATCAACTCACAGCAAGTGAGGCTGCATACTGATTGGTTAATTATTACTTATTTTATCTATTTATTGTGATTTTAATAATGAATTTGGGTCTTGATAAAGGTCCAAGCAGGGGACCGAAATGTTGACCTGTTTTCTTTTAATGTTGGACTAAATAAAGCATAAGAATTTTATTATCAAACCCCAGTGTGCATTCCTACTCTCGTGGAACTTTGGATATTGGCATGGAATAGCACCTGAGTCTACTATATTACAGCATGGGACCTTTGGAACTTGTGTATGTACAGTATATATATATATATATACCAACAGACTGCTGCACACAACAGTGCTCATCTGCCTGGGTGCTGGTCAAAACAGACGAATATAAGTTAATAAACAAACCGCACTTTTAATTTTTTCAATTTTATTCCCAACGTTTCGGCATACTAACTTGAGCTGTATTTAGTCTCTCCTGAAGCCGGCTCCAGTTAGGATGCCGAAATGTTGGGAATAAAACACCATTGTTTGGATTTAGCACAAGTCCTTGGAGTGCAGTTTGTTTATTAACATATATATGTATATGTGTGTGATGCTCGGGACCTAGGGTTTTCCGGATAACTGATCTTTCCATTATATATATATATAATTAGCAAATTCACTATAGCGCAAAGTAGATAGACTAGCGCAACTTCGCACCCTTATGCCAGGCGAAGTTGTGCACTGACGAAGGGACGTAACTACTCTAATTCACTAAGATGACTGAACTTTAGCTCTTGCGCTAGACTTTAATTCGCCAGGTCAGACCTGGCGAGGTTCAATATAATAGATAGGAGTTTGAAAAAAAAACGTAACTTTTTTTGTAAGTCCCAAAAAAACGCTGCCATCTTTTATTTAGGGTGATAGTCTGAAAAATAGGGTAATTTTTTTGGGGGTTACCCTCCTTCCCCCCTACATTTCCTAACATATGGCAACTCAACAATACAGTGGGCACATCTTTAGGGCAATAGGACAACTTCATTTTATTTATTAAAGGTTTCCTGGGCTTGTGTAGTGCAATGTATTGGCTGTAACATATACTTCTATTATACGTTTAACTTCGTGCTGTATGCAAATTAGGCATCTCTAACGTAAATGCATTTTGCCTGGCGAAGTAACGGTAGCACAACTTTGCTAACGTTCGCCGAATCGCTGAATTGGCGACGGTCTGGCGAAATGCTCATAATTGTTCTGAAGCCATCGCTAGCACATTTTCGCAATTAGTAAATTTGCCCCAGAGAGTGTGAAAGGAATCCAGACTGGAGGAACGACCAGCAGGAGATTCCCATCTGAGCATCCAAAAGGGCTGGTAATCACATTGTATGACTGAATTTGCTGGATTCGCCTGAATAGAGCGCTAAAGCATCCAAAGAGAATTTGTGAGTATCCTGTTTAAAGGGACAGTATCCTAAAGAAGCACTTGCAGATAAAGAGATTGTTTATTATAGGACTTTGCCTTCTTTAGTTAGTTAGGCAGCTTGGCACTAGCAAGTTAGTTAGTGAGGCACTATTGCCACCGGTTAGGAGTGCTGCATGTATTAATTGGCCAGTTATTTTATACAAACCGCATTATATTATATTAACCAATGCTGTGTGTATGTTTTCACTGTATTCCTAGTGGAGCCACCCGTAGGTGCATTCCTGGATACGACTAGGTGGAGGCACTGTGCAAGTAAGTACCAGATACCCAGTCTCTCCCAATACCACTGCGAAGTGGCTCAGATTTGTCCCATGCCATCAGGTAAGCGTCGCACGTGGAGTGTAACACCGACAAAGACGTGTCGAAAGGGTTACAATTTTAAAAGTAGCCTCAGCTATAAGTGGTTACAACAGCTTTGAAATGTAGCAACAGTAATGGGGGAGCAATATGTACATTTGATAAGGCAACAGGGGTATTTGATAGGCCATTGCAAGCAGGCTAGATTTGGATCCTTGCAGTGGCATAGCTAGATATTACCTGGCCCTATAGCAAGTTATTTTTCAGGTCCCCAAAATATCTAGAGGCTGACCTATTTTACCAATATTTATTGAAATTGTTAATGAATTAGGGCCTCATTGGGCCCCTATTCCTTTTCGGTTACCCCGCAGGGTCTGCTTCCTTTGTACTTATGCCCCTGTATTCTTGTTACTAAGCATTGGGACAAGGCACATGATATTGGCTATGATTTAAGGATCTCCACACCTGCAGATCATTTCACCATTACTGTGTTTATTTATTTTAGTTCCATTTAGACCTGCACAGAAAGTCATCAATTATGCTGTTTACTTAGGTCAGATGTGAACAGGTGGTTTCATCTCACATTTCATGAACATTGAGCAGTTTACAGTATTTTGTTTCAACAGATTTTATGATATAATATGGTTCTGCTACAGCAATGAGCAATATAAAGATATTTTTATGCAACACAGCAGTCATTAGTATATAAACAGACATAGTTTTGAGGTGACAAGACACTGTGAAATCACTTGTAGCATGGTATGGTCATTATATGTTATTAATGCTTTTGGAATTGGAAGTAGAGTTGTTATGGAAATTCAAGTATAACTCTCATAACCCTCCAAAACACAAAGTGGATATAAAACTTACAGCTTGGTAAAATTAACATATACCATATATCTGCAATATTTAGTGCAACAAATAATAAAAACAATGGATATTTTCTAATTAAAACAATAGGCAAAATCCTTGCTCAACATAAGCCTTTATATAAACTGTGTTAAACAGAGGTACAGTATAAACTTAGGTTATTTGTAATTGGTATGGTAAGGGTATAGGATCCTTTATCCGGAAACCCTTTATCCAGAAAGCTCTGAATTATGGAAAGGCCATCTCCCATAGACTCCATTGTAATCAAATAATTCAAATTTTTAAAAGCGATTTCCTTTTTCTCTGTAGTTATGGAATGGTACCTTGTACTTGATCTCAGATAAGATATATCACATCCAAATTGAATGCAAAGCAACCCTATTGGGTTTAATTAATATGTAAATTCGTTTTTAGTAGACTTAAGGTATGGATATTCAAATTACATTACCCGGAAAAAACCCCAAGTCCTGAGCATTCTGGATAACAGGTTCCAGATGCCATTATAAATAAAGTGAGTACACACAACCTCTTAATTAAAACAAAATAAGGATAATATAAATAGGAATTATGTAAGGAAATACTGATATGATTAAAGTTGCCTTGGTGACTTAGAGTTTTTTTCCAGCATTCCTAATTGTAGTAATGTGCAATGCACAGTCTAATAAAAAAAATTTTTTTTAATGATTTATTATAACCAAGGCTGCTAAAAATCACAATCCAAAAACACTCCATCTCCAAGGTGTCGGGGTCCTGTAGAAGTGGAAAAGGTCCCATTTCAAATTTGAAGATATCTTGGTCTATGCTGAGTTTCAGAAAATAATCCGAAACAAATCTGGGGCTTTGAGCGATTTCACAAAAAAATTGAGTATTTTGGGCATAAAAGCCCAAAAAGGTGGTGGGGTGGTTTTCACAAAATTTTCACAATTTTTCGTGTGTTTTCCCAAACAGATTTTAATGAGTTTTTTTCAATGATAAATAAGCTCAAATTGTGGATTCTAGTTTGGTCAGACTTTTTTTACTTAAAAAATCAGAAATAAGTAACCCCCTAACCGTTACAAAAAGTAAATATTCTGCACAACTGTGTAAGAGCTGTTTCTGCTTTCTGCAAATTATGTATTTCCTCCCTTAACGGACCAGCAACATAAATATTTTTTTTTATAAAAATTAGTTTGTACATAATGAAAAAAAAAACCAAGACACATTTAACTTTAAATTCACAAAAATCTTTATTAAGAAATGACTTACCGATGCTCAGCTTGTGCTTCTCTTCAGAAAAGGCAACAGGGCGACATCCATCATGCTGCTCTTGATTTCGCCTCCCTGCCTTCCATAGGAGATAGCCAGGGAAGAAAAATAGAGCGACGCATGATGGATCATCGCCTTTTCTGCAGAGGAGCGCAAACAGAGTATCTGTAAGTTATTTATTAATAAAGACTTTGTGAATTTAAAGTTAAATGTGTCTTGGTTTTTTTTGTTATGTACAAACTAATGTTTTTTTTACAAATATTGTTACTGGTCCTTTAATGAATTATATCTTTTCTCTCTCTCACTCTCCAATCTCCAATACCAGTGTTCACAAACAAATCAATAGCGTGTATTCTGAAAAAAAAAATAGGCTGCTCTTCTGGTCAACAGTATTTATATAGATTTATATTTTATATTGTTTTTAGGTTATTTACAGGTAGAAAAGTACTAAATAATGTTAAAAAATCAATATACACATGGAACATTTTTGCCAATGTTCTTCACAAAATATTTTCCAACTGTCAAAAAATAAAATAAAAAATGTAGAATTCAAATCATGGGTTTGATTTTCAATAACATAAAATATTCCTTTCCTTAGTGGCAATCCATGATCAATTTTTACTATGCCATTAATGGTGACTCAGCATACAGAATTTGTAAATGAAACACAAAAAATTATATATTTGTAAAGCTGTGTTAAAAAACAGTGTTGAAATCATGTGCATTTATTAAGCTTCGTTCTTAGCTGGAAATGGACTTGTAAAAGGAGCTCCACTGTTCAAAAACAGCAAACTCTTCTTGATTAGTGAGGGGCGAATAAATTTGCCTGGCACAAATTCGCTGCGAATTTCCGCGTTTTGGCACTGGCAAATAAATTCAAGAATCTCCCAAGAAAATTTTGCAGGTGTCAAAATTTTTGGGACGTGCGTCTGTTGACTTTAACATCAGCATCAGCTTGGACAGGGACGTCAATTTCCGATTTTTTGGGAAAATCGCCAATTTTCACAAAAAATTTTGAAAATCGGAAATTGACGACCACGTCCAAGCTGACGGCGTTAAAGTCAATGGACGTGTGTCCAAACATTTTTGATGCTGCACCAAATTTTCATGGAAGATTCGCAAATTTATTTCCTGGCACCAAAACGCAGAAATTTTTGTTGAAAATGTATGATTTTCATAAATCGTTCGTGGAAATGGGCAGTTTTCATGAATTTTTCATGAAACCTTGTGATTTCACGATTTTTGCGAATTTTGCTGGAGAAATTCGCTCATCACTGTTCATGATGTTTTTGGCAAAATTTTACACATGAGAAAAGTCATTGAACTTATTTCACTTTTTTTCATTATCCTATTTTCATCATTAGTTTCTTGAATTTTCTTAAGAGTGAAATTTCTTGAAAACATTTCAAGAATAACAATAGCATTACATTGAATTTAATGATATGTTCTCGATTAAGAGAAAGAAGATTTCCATTCATGATAATAACAATGGATCCTTGCAGGTCTGAGCTCCTGGATTTTTTGTCGGAAAAACACCAGCGAGAAAATGAATAGATAGGAAAAGAGTCAGTCTGCAGGAGTAAGGCATTTTGGGGGGAAAATGGAATTTACGATTTTTGATAAATCATCTGTTTAAAGAGGTGGTTCACCTTTCAGTTAACTTTTACTATGTTATTGCTACTTATTTTACTCATTTTTCCATTGAGGTCATCTCAAATTCATATTCCACCATCAGGGTTTTATAAATCCAGTTACTTTTTTAATGGACAATTTCCAAAATTGCAATATCTACCCCCATATGTAATAAAAAGCACTAAGTTTTCCCAAGGGCAGTAACCTATAGCGACCAATAAGATGCTTGCTTTTAAACATGTGACTGCTATAATCTACCTGCTGATTGGTTGCTATGGATTATTGCTCCTGGGCAAATTTAGTGCCTTTTATTACATAACCCCGCTAGCGTGTTAAATACAGAAACATTTTGCATACTAATTAATTAATTAATTAATTAATACATTAATTAATTAATTAATTAATTAATTCCCAGCTTAATGAATATGACCCTTAGTAGCTGTTATTTAATTTTATTTCAGACAAATATAATTTTTTTCAAAAATGTCTGCAGTTTGACAGTTGCATGGATTAAAAATAGGAATCATATTTGTCACTTGCTGGAAAAAAAAGCAATTTTATACAAAATTCTCCATCATACTATGTTTATTCTCAGTAATTCTGTTACTGAGCAACTTTTCAAATTTTTTAGGAGAGTTTGTGTAGTATTGCCTTTTCAGCCTTCTATAAATATGTTTATTCAGTAGTTCATAGTCCAAATCTGACAAAAATGATTTGAGTATTTATCTATAATAGAAGAAGCTGGGGTTGGTTCCCCTTTAGAGTCTTTTATATAGCAGCAGAGGGTTTAAGCTGGAAATATCTCATGGGTTTTTTCCGTGCTGGTATCCGCCAAGGTCAACACAAGGCAGCTCCCTATTTTTAAACAGAAGTAAAACCAGAGAAATTCTTCAGAAACTGCATAGAATGTTTTTTGTGATGTCTGAAGCCCAAAAAGAAATCCTATCAAGAAGAAATCATGCATTACATCTTGATTAGCGAAAGGTCTTAAGTAATTTACTTGTTTTGTTTTGAAAAAAAGAAGACATTTCCTACCTGCTAGCCTTAATGTTTAAAGTATAGGTGTCACTCGTACCCACTTAATGCAGCCTAAAATGAAGCATTTCACTTTTTAAAAGCCTTTCAGCAATTTCACTTTCCAGGAGGGAACCATGTCAGATAACATTCACCTGTCAGGCTCTTTCAGCATTCAATATAGAAAATCTAGGTCTGTCAAGCAGAAAAGTTTACATATGAAACTTGGATTACAAAGGGTTTTATAAAGTGGCCACAGCATGCCCAGCAATTATACCATGACAACTGCTTCCAAACACTAAACTATTATGTGAGAGCATTTGGGCTATTCTGGTGGGTGAAATAAGACAGAATATTTATTTCAAATGTGTTGAACAAATTGAACATTTTCTAGCTCAGTAGGGCATAGGATTGAAATAAGTACAAAAGTCATTTTTAAATAACACCCACATCTTCGCCCACTCATTTTATAGTCTCTAAGGGAAATCAATCAAGCTTAAAATATTCCACCTATAATAAGATAACCAGAACCCCCCTTAAAGGTGGGAAGCTTATGAAAAATGCATCATGCACAGCTGTAAAGATTTTCAGCCCAGGTCTGCAAATTTCATTTTTTTTTTTAAAACCATCTATATTTAAGGTTATTATGGTGTTACATTTATATATATACACCATACCGTATATAATCAGTCTTGTTGTTTGTCTCAAGTGAGATGTTATCGCCATTGTGACATTTAGGGTGATGGCAGATGGGACATTTATATCACCAAAGCTCAATCTCCTCCAGTGCTGGAGACAATGTCATGGGAAAAATGTTTTTTTCAAAATGTGTCAGTTAATAGTGCTGCTTCAGCAGAATTCTGCACTGAAATCTTTTTCTCAAAAGAGCAGTTTTTTTTCATATTTAATTATGAAATCTGACATGGGGCTAGACATATTGTCAATTTCCCAGCTGCCCCCTGTCATGTGACTTGTGCTATTATAAACTTCAGTCACTCTATACTGCTGTACTGCAAATTGGAGTGATATCACCCCCTCCCTTTCCCCAATCTAACAACAGAACAATGGGAAGGTAATCAGATAACAGCTCCCTAACACAAGAAAACAGCTGCCTGGTAGATATAAGGACAGTACTCAATAGTAAAATCCAGGTCCCACTGCGATACATGTAGGGGCAAATTCACGAAAGCGCGAAAATGCACTAGCGTTCGCAGCACTTTGCCAGGCAAATTTTTGCCAGCGCTACGCAAATTCACTAAGATGCGAATTTCCACTCAGGGCGGTGAACGGCAGCGAAGTTGCGCTACTGTTACTTCGCCAGGCAAAGCGCATTTGCATACAGCGCAAACTTAATCGTATAATAGAGGTGTATGTTACAGCCACTGCATTACACTACACAAGCCCAGGAAACCTTTAATGAATAAAATAAAGTTGTCCTATTGCCCTAAACATGTGCCCACTGTATAGTTGAGTTGCCATATGTTAGGAAATGTAGGGGGGTAATGAAGGTAACCCAAAAAATGTTTTCCCTCTTTTTCAGACTATCACCCAACAAAAAGTAAAAGACGCCAGTTTTTTTTTTCAAACTCCTATCTATTGTATTGAACTTCGCCTTTTGTATTGTATCTGACCTGGCGAAGTAACGTCTAGCATAAAAGGTAACGTTCACAAAAATTTTCATCTTAGTGCATTAGCGTAGTTACATCCCTTCGTCAGTGCACAACTTCGCCTGGCGTAAAGGTGCCAAGTTGCGTAAGTCGTTGTCCTTCGCTAGCGAATTTTTGCCAGGGACACAGTGAATCGGCAAAGTTGCGAATTGACGTCACGCTGGCGAATTGGCACTAGCGTTACACACTTTGCGCTTTAGTGAATTTGCACCCTAGTTACATTGAGTAAGAGAAACAGCAGCCTGCCAGAAAGTATCCTATCTCTTTCTGAAAGCACAATCAGGTAAAATGACCTGACATTGCTGCCTACACACCAATATTTCAACTTTGAAAAAAATACACTTGTTGGGTTAGCAAGGAAAAGTTTATATTGTAGAGTGAATTATTTGCAGTGTAAACAGTATAAATAAATAAAAACTACATCATAAAAATCATGACAGAATCCCTTTAACGTCCTACTGGGATTAATGTAAATTGCAGTTGATAAAACAATACGCATGTGAAAGTTCAGTCCCTGAGATCTAAAGGGGTGGCCTCTTTTTTTTTTCTTTCTATGTGGAAATAATATCCTCTTCCAGGGTCAGATTGAGCGAAAACCGGTGGGCCCGGTGGGTACGAGCGTGTGAGTATGGGGGGGCGGGTACGAGCGAGAGTGCACAGGGGCAGGTGAGTGTGCGTGTGTACGTGCACCAGGGGCCTAGGGCTTTGTAGTACAGATGCAGTCACTTTGGATTGTAAGTTAAATGCGTCGTGACTCAGGGCTAATTGAAGAAACTGTGTTATCTAAAGTTATCTTAACTCATTTAATGCATTTAACCTTTTCATTAGCATACCAAAGCACCATTGTTTTCAATGGTGAACTCTTTAATTGGATGGGATGCTGTGACACAATATTCTGTGCTAAGTGGGATAAATGAGATAGATGAGTTAAGTCACGACGCATTTAACTCACAATCCAAAGTGACTGCATCTGTATGGGTGGGGGTCGGAAGGGGGGTCCTGACACAGCAGCCCCAGGCCCCCCAGTCTGACCTTGTCCCCTTCTATCTGTCTACAGTATAAAGTTCATCAATGTACAGGTATGGGATCCATTATCCAGAATGCTTGGGATTTGAGGTTGCCATAAATTAGGTCAGCTAAAAAATTATTTAAACATTAAGGGGCAGATTTATTAAGGTTTGAAATTAAAATTTTCAAAAAAAATTTTGGTCAAAACTCTCAATTTCATAGAAACAGTTCTAATGCGATACTTTGCCATGTAAAATCTGCGGAGTTCATGTACAAGTCAGTGGCAGAAGTGTGTTGAACCATTTGAAGATGTTAATAGCCTTCCTGACATTCAAGTTTTTTTTCAGAATACTCAATTAGAATTGAAATTGATTAGAATTTTCAGGTCGTTACTATTCAACTGAATGTTGAACGTTCAAGTTTTTTCATAAATAACCTCCCATTTGAGTCGTGATAAAATTCGAATGTATCAGATGTGAATTCACATAACTTCGAAATTCGACCATTGATAAATAACCCCCTAAATAATAGGATTGTTTGTTTGTATAAAGTACAAGGAACAGTTTCATTATTACAAAAAAGGGGAAAAATTTAAATGTTAGTTGTTGATTAAACGGGAGTCTATGGGAGATGACTAGTGATGGGCGAATCTGTTTTGCTCTCGTTTTGGATGCCGGCGTCTGTTTTTGGACATGCCGTCCATTTTATCCAAAAATGTGGTCTTTGGAGTCTGTTTTTTTTTTATGCCAGCTAATTTTCGTGAATCTATTCACCTGCGGCGAGACGTGGGAATTCACAGTGAATTCACCCATCACTAGAGATGACCTTTGTGTTATTCTGAGCTTTCTGGTTTCCATATTATAGATACCATACCTGTTCTTGTAAAGAGTAAATCTGTCCATTTGAAATGTCTTTTCTCCATAGAAAGCAATTCTAAAGGTGGCCATACACTGCGATGTCGCCAAACGAGCGGATATCTCTTCGATATGCCCATCTTGAGCCGGGCGATATTGGGCTGATCCAATCAGATCAGATCGGAATGACGCGCATATGGGCGGACGGGATTTTTAATCCTGCCCGATCAACATCTGACCGATTTTCGGCCAGATATCAATTGGGAAAGCTAATCAGAGAGCCCCAATCACGGACAGATAAACTGCCGACTCGTATGGCCACCTTAACAGTGCCAATCTTTCCTTATAGTTTAGTTTAGTTGCACATTTCTGCACTCTTTCCAGCTCATTTATATCTTTGTGAAATTCTGGGGCCCAAAACTGCACTTTGTAGTAAAGGTGAGGCCTTACCAAGATCTATAAAGTAGTCACAGGTGATTGCCTAGAGTTACACAGTTTGCTATCCACAACCCCCCCAATGCACTTTTATTTAAGTAATAAAAAGTATTACAGACATCCTAATATCCTTAATGCATTTGCATAGGGCAGAATTAACGTGTTATTTTTCTTTTTTTTTTTTATTGGTGATAATCAGTTACATTACAAGAATTAGTGGTAGAGATATGATATTGCACATTTCTACATAAGTATAATAATAAAACATACATTGATATAAACAATCTGTATCTAATGTTTCATTTTTAAGGTAGGAAATGTAAAATTGGAATGAAAACGGTGGCAATAAGGGGCTCTTTCAGACATCTGGCCTGCAATTTGCATGGAGTCTGTGTTACATTATTATTATTATTATTATTATTAACATGTATTTCTATAGCGCCAACATATTGCATAGCGCTTTATAAAAGGGAGCATTCTGTGGTAGTTGAAAAAGAGAATTACTGGGATTTTCGCAGTTGTCATCTTTTGCTTCGATGTATCAGAAAACCAGATTTGAATTAGGATGCAAGATCATAAAAAAGGAAACATTTCAAAAGCAGATCTCACCCCCAAATCATTTTTAAATAAGGAGGCCTCAAATACACTACCATTTATTATTTAACTAACATTTATGTTATTTCTGATGAAGTGCATAACCTGTCATTCATTAGTACTGAGGCTTGTTTACTAATTTGCTGCTCACACACTTGCTCAATTAAAGTCATGCAAAAAAACTGTAGCAGTAAGGGTTATTTTCTATTCCCCTCAGTGCAAGAAGTAGTGCATGTCACTTATAGGCCAATTCATTAAAGTTCTCATTTTAGTGGTTTTAGAGTTTTTGAAACCACGATTAAACTCGTATTTCTCGGAAACCACAAATACCATGAAAGTTATGAAAATATCTGAATATAAAAAGAACAAACAGAAAAAAAACTGAACAATGTGCTAAAAAATATGAATATCTCTTGACCTTCAGTCAATTACTAGTGGAAAAAGTCTAAATAGTTAAAAAAGGTCCACTAGGATCAGCATAGCTCCTATTGATTTCTATAGGACCTTGACTACTTTTACTTGATGGAATTTGGTATTACAGTTTTTTTGTGGTTTTTACATTTTATAACTCTCAGAGGTTTACAGAAATACAAAAGACTTTACAAACTATTATAGAAGCAATACAATTCATGAAGAAATTAGCAATCCAAATCAGATTAAATCGCCCTTTAGTGCTTACCCAGAAATTGCTGCTCTCTGCACCAAGTGGCATATTTTTGAACCAACATTGCAGAAACAGCATCAGGTGGTGGAGCAAAGCTCCTTACTGCCATTCTTTGCAAATGTGCTAAGCTTTTTGGAAATATTAGTAAATCTGTAGTATATGCTGTATTATACTGTACTAAACCTTTACTGCACAAAGCAGATCTATTACATTAGTAGTTCAAATTTGGAATTTAAAGAGTTAAACAAAAGGTATTCATTTAAGAAGAAGGCAAGCAATGTGGACGTCTCTGGTTTCTCGTCTTCTAAAACACTGTGGACTTCTTAGAATGTCCCACAAACCACATGAAAGATTCAGCATCAAGCTTAGCCACATGGCTGCTCCAAAGCCAAAATTTTTAACTTCAAACCAACAAGGGCTTGATACGTGGCCACAAATTACATTTATTTTATTAAAAAAAGCATCAAGTCCTGTTTTTGTTTAATGTCTTCCTTCAGTTGTTGTCATTCTGTGTGTGAATACACTTGCAAACATAATGATTTACTTTTTGTTTATTGTTTATTTATTGGAGTTATTGCCTAAAATGTAGCATGCACAGCTTTTCCAGCTAATAAATATTTTGATGTTTCAGTGTCAATTTTCACATAAATTAAGTTATGTTGTATATTAATTATTTACAAGGAGTCAATTCAAATAGGAAAACCAAAAGAGTCCTTGGATCTTTCTTTTTGAGTGCAGAAGAACACTTGTATTTGTCAATATGAATTTTGTGGTCAGAATGAGTGGTGAGCACAAGTTTCCCTTGTTTGTTATAGTTTATACAGTAGAAGTGGCAAGCCAATAGTCAGGTGATCCCAGTGGTGGCCAATAAAAGGGCAACCACGTTTGTGAGTTTTTGCCTTTAAAGCAGTAAGTAAGTTGCAGGTTAAAATTAGTCCCTGTGTAAAATGTATAATGAAGTAAAAGAATTGATGATTAATAGTGATGGGTGAATTTATTCACCAGGGGCGAATTTGTGGCGAATTCCCCCGATTCAGCTCTGGCGAATAAATTCGCGAAAATTTGCCAAAAAAAAGAGAGTTTTTTGTTGCGTCGCGTCGTTTTCAACGCGCGTTGCATCGTTTTCGTTGCGTCGCGCATCGACATCAAAAACGTGCCACGACTCGTTGCGCTAATTTTTCCGTGAAACGAAACTGGGTAGATTCGCCCATCACTAATGATTAATGATTCAGATGAAAATTGAGCGTAGGACTGGACAGATATGGGATGACTTTGATGTAAGAAATGAAAGTTCACTGCTGCACACCACTTACTTGCATGTAGGGTGCATTCAATTCCCAGACTGCCTCCAAGTCCTATAGTATCCAAGCTATACAAAGGGAAGAAGCACACCAGTTCACACAAGCCTTCATCTTGTTTATTGCAGACCTGTGGCACAATCTTTCGGGGACCAATCCCTTCCTCTGGAGCAAATACGTATTTGCACCTGAGGAAGGGGTTGTTCCCCAAAAGCTTGTGCCACAGTGTCTGCAATAAACAAGATGAAGGCTTAAGACCATGTGAATTGGTGTTCTTCTTTCCTTTGTATAGCTTGGATGACTTTGATGTAGTTGGCCAGGTTAAATATATTGCAATATATGGACAAACAATCCCTGTTTTGCTTAAAGGGTAAGGCATTTTTAGGAGCTGTTTGCACAAAATGTCTCAACATATTGATAATGGGTTGAGTGCAGAGGACCTCTTGTATTTGTCTATGTGAATTTTGGAGCCACAGCCTCATTACACACCCGCCTAATAGTTTAAAAATTAGTGGTGAGCACAACTTTTCCTTGTTTGGATCTTTCTTTTTTCCAGGAGGGTGGCAGAAATAAATACAAAGTGGGTTTCCATGAAATGGAATATTGTATCTTATGTCAGAATTTTTGGAAATATTCGTAATAAGCAATAAAGATTCCTTAAACATAGAATGCTTGAGTCTGTAGAAAGTGTCCCCAGGTTACCATCATAAGAGCTATTCTATAAAAACCCAACATGGAGACATAGGAAGAGGATAAATAAATGTGAGTAAATATATACCCTTATTCTACACTTTCCTTAAGAGCCATGGCAGGTTTTGAACACTTTGATTCTCTCAGGAAGAACTGTAACAGTCATAACACTCTCCATCACCTGTAGCCACTTCAAATTAATATGAATATGAAACATGCTGCCTGTGGCTGGTACTGTCAGGGACGGTTGCTTTGAAAGATGAAATAAACATTCCTTTTAATATCAACCATAGGTATATTAAATGAGAAGCAGCTGCAAGTTATTTTGACTGCCACAACACTCCCAAAGGGCTAGGCAGTAAAAACACAGCATACACCCCTGTCCAGTATAGATGTGGATCTGCAGTCTGTAAGGATACAGGTTACTTTATTTGTGCATTTGTTTTGTATTGTGGTTGACTTGATCACCTGCTCAGCAAAGTTCTCCAGTGTGGTCATTTTCTACCACTGGTGGACGACTGACCACTAAACTGATTCTGAATTATTAAATGCTGATGCTGTCATGTAGTAATTAATCATTCAAAGCACCAACCCCTCCAGTAGCATCAGTATCTAAAACAAAGAACTAAAGCTTGTGTTTAACAAATACTGTATAAAAACATAAAAATCTTGTTTTTCTGAGGCAAGAAAGATCATTGGATTCTTGTGTGATCAATGATCACTGATCACTTACAAAACTGTTCTGGTATTGAGCAGAGCAGCCCCTGATATGTTAAGCATATGCAGAGCAGGATGCACCTGATTGGAAACACCACGTGTGTATTGAACCATTGAGCCAGCTGTGCAGAATCCCAGTTAAAACTGCTAATATATTTAATATGGCTAAAAGAGTGGATTAACTAACCTGACAAAGTGCTTAGACTGCCACTCTGAGCAAGATTAATTTTATTTTTTTACTTTAGATCCCCTTTAAATCTTGACTTTCTTTACTGAGTTAGTGTAAAGACACCATTTTGCATCTCACTTACATCTCCGCCCGGTCACGTCCATGGGGCCATGACATAACTAGGGCTAAAGCAGAGATGCTTATTGTCCTGCCACTGCCATAGGGATAAAAGGTTCTGCCCCATCACCAGTAGCAGGGTGAGATTTTCATAATTGATTAGCAAGAAGAGAAATTTAGTACAGCCCTAAACATCATTCAGTTATTTTGACAAACACTTTCAAGTAAATAAGTGATGTTTTTATTGTATTGTCAATTTATTTTCAGGCTGAAGTGATTCTGTTTATAGCTGAGCAGATTATTGTATGAAACCCTCTTTTTGTTTAAAATAATGTTTGAGGGTTTTCACTGAATATTTAAGTGCAAACATTATTTTGCCAGCTAGAAAATGTCTAACAAGGCTTAGATCCAACATGTGCTTTCCAAGAGTAGAGTCATCTCCTTTGAATTTAACCACTGTTAACCACTGTTCTGCTCCTAGATCAATCACTACAATGAAAGTCTGACCATAAATAAAATATTACTAGTGATAAAACTTAGAGAATAGTCTCCAATTTATAAATACAAATATTATTATTATTAGCAATGCATTGTAAAGTTATTTAATTTCTCTTGCATAGCAATAAACTAACAAAAGGATTTCACTTGCATGTTTTTCTCTCTTCATTTAAAAAAAAGTCAATAATGTCAGTTGTAAAGGAATGATGCAATCAAAATGGAAAATGAGCATTCGTTTTTTTTTATTACTTTAGGCATTTTCATTTGCTTGCTGCTTGCTTACAGTGCTGTTTCCACTGAAATGAATTGTCCCATATTAGGCATTGTATTGTTGATGTTGTAGTTTGAATTAAAGATGTATATGCAAGAATATAGCAGGCATGCACACGTGGAGGCAGAGAATACCAGTGTTTTTTATGGCTACACACTGATGTGCAAAAAAGTAGTTGTACACATCCATTTTTGCAAATAAAATCAAGTTGCTCCACAGTTCCCCTGCATCAGAAGGCTTGATTACTCATAAATCAGGAGAGGCAGGATGGGGTTGCACAAAAAATGGACTTCGGTCTAAAGACACACTGCATGCACTTCCCTATAGTTGCACTTCTTGTGTCTGACCCACCTACTTTTACCAAATTGTGTACAAGTGCATCTGCTGATGCAAGTTGTCATGGGAAAAAAAAACATTTTCAAAACGCATCAGTTAATAATCCTGCTCCAGTAGACTTCTGCACTGAAATCCATTTTTCAAAAGAGCAAACAGATTTTTTATATTCAGTTTCCCAGCTGCCCCAAGTCATGTGACTTATGCTTTGATAAACTTCAGTCACTCTCTAGTGCTGTACTGCAAGTTGGAGTGCAATCACCCCCCCCCAGCAGCCTAACAACAGAACAATGGGAGGATAATGAGATAGCAGCTCCCTAACACAAGATAACAGCTGCCTGGTAAATCTAAGAACAGCACCCAATAGTAAAATCCAGGTCCCACTGCATCACATTCAGTTATATTGAGTAGGAGAAACAACAGCCTGCCAGAAAGCAGTTCCATCCTAAAGTGCTGGCTCTTTCTGAAAGCACATGACCAGGCAAAATGACCTGGGATGGCTGCCTACACACCAATATTACAACTTAAAAAAATATACTTGCTGGTTCTGGAATTAAATTTTATATTGTAGAGTGAATTATTTGCTAACAGTGTAAAAATATGAGACTTTATTAGATTTCCCACACTGATTCATCCAGTTATAAATGTTCTTTCATGGGCATATTGGAATACATTTTTTCTATAAATTAAAGAAGATGATTGTATAAGGGTTTTAGGGGAAATGTAAAATCAGAGTCAGTATCAGAACCTGTTTGAGTCAGTGTATAGACAAATATACTCCTGGCAGAAGTGCTCTCTGCACAAGCACAAACTCATGTACCTTTTAGTTGCACCTTCTGTCTGTGGTCTGCATAAAAGAGCTCTAGAGCTCTTCACACAGTGAGTTGCTAATGCAAATGACTCCACTTCTATCAGTAGTTCCTATTTAGTTGGCAAGTTAGTTACATATGTATAAACAACACCCTAAGTTTGGGGTTCCCAACAATTTTTGCCAGGTTGCAACATTTACCTGTAAAGAGTGTTGGGGAGCCACACAAGCATATAAAAGATTCTAGGGTGTTGCCAAATAGGAGCCACAATTGCCTGTTTGGTAAGGCCATGTTGTCTACCAGCCTTCTTTATAAACTGCCTCTAAACTTGTCTCCAAGGCAAGAATTTGTAAAATATCACCTGCTTTGAGACCACTGGGTGTAACTAGGGGTCCAAGCCACTGGTTGTGAATCCCTATGCTAAGTGAACCCTGGAGTTACTGATAGTTGAATATAGGTGTTAATTCCAGTGCTCACTTTGCACTTGCATGAAATTCATTAGAGTAGTCATAATGGGTACATTCTGAAAAGAGCATGTATAGGCAGAAATGAGTATTAGACTTGTATACTCTAGGTTAAAATACCTTTACAGAAGAAGAATTGGCTCTTTTGCAGACACTTAAATGGGTGGTTCACCTTTAAGTTAACTTTTAGAACATTATGGAATGGCCATTGCTAAGTAACTTTTACACTGGTCTTCATGTTTTCTTTTTTTATAGTTTTTGAATTATAAGCTTTCTTCTGAATCTTCCCAGCTTTCACTGGCCCCCGTGTAAAAGCAAATGCTCTGTAAGGCAACACATTTATTGTTATTGCTACTTTTTATTTTTATTCCATCTTTGTATTCAAGCCTATCCTATTCATATCCCAGTCTCTTATTCAAATCAATGCATGATTGTTAGGGTAATTTGGCCGGTAAACTGGAGAGCTACCGAATAAAAGCTAAATAACTCAAAAACCACAAATAATAAAACATAAGAAACAATTGAAAATTTTCTCAGAATATCCATCTCTAAATCATACTGAAAGTTACCTCAAAGGTGGACAACCGCTTTCAGTTCTTACGCCAACCAGATATTAGTAGATCTCTTCCTGAGCACTGAATAAATCATCAAGTTTGATCAAAGGCCTTGATTTTTTATGTCACTTTCAGTGGATAAGCAGAACCACTCCACCAGATCTGTGTAACATATTAAGCTTTGGTGTTATTATCCATCCCCCCAACCCAAATTAGTCCAAAAGGCCTCTGCAAAAATCATTATTCTTTCCATAAAAACATCATACTAAGCCTCTAACAAGTTTTAGATTTTTATGAATACTCTTTGGCCAAGTCTAGCTCAGAACAGCTGAATGTAATAGGCCAGATATTACATTTTCATTTTAACAGGACATAGCACATTAATGGCCCTATGCAAAGAACTGCGACACTAACATTCTCTGGGGACAGTGCCAAACCAGCCATGGCTCTGAGTCAAAGTCTTTGTCAATATGAACATCTAGATTTTCAACAGCCCAGGGAACGTACTGTACACTGTTTCCTGAGATTTCTAAAATCTGTCATCCAGGCACAGGCAGGCCTCTGAACAGCTCATGGCTGTCTCAATGCTTCATGCTGTTTACATCATAGCACTAATGAACATTAAACATGAAAGTCTCATGGGCACTGTAATTGACAGTGTCCAAGAAGGCCAAGAAGTGGCATGTGTTTAACTGTAGCAAGGTCAAATCCATAGCTATTGTCTCTTCTCTATCTGGGACTGCCCCATGTGAAGCTGTTGTTACACCCATCCAATTTAAATGCTGAATGAACACAATAATATTGTTCTTTTTTAATAGCAAATTAAATTCTGGGAAGAGAGCTCTCCTGATTAATATGCAAAGCAAAAGGAATTGTGGGAAGGGAAAAAAATCCATTTACATGGAATACCCTATAGACTAAGAATCACCCACTGGGTTTTAAAGCACAGCCAGGCCAGTTTGCAGAACAATTGCTCCCCTATTGTGACTAATCAGTAAAAAAAATGAAGGGTTTTCCAGTCAGCACATGCAGATCATGGGAAGTGGATCCACTAGCAAAACATTTTAGTTGCAGAGATGCTCTCCTTATTAATATGCAAAGCAAAAGGAATTCTTAGAAGGAATTGCTCCTAAATTGTCCATTTACATAGATTATAGACTGAGAATCACCCACTGGGTTTTTTTTTAATAAAAACAATATCGGGGTCAACTACCAACACCTCGGCACAGGTTCTCAGTTGGTGCTCATTCAAGATTCCTTTTGATCCAGCGTCTTACTGCATAGAATGGAGTGCAAAAACAGTGCCAAGTAATTTATTTTTAAATGTATTCTCCACAGAATCCAAGTTCCCTACCTGACAATGGAATATATACTCTGGAGTGGTCTTCTTGAATTTCATGTTCCAGACTAATGCAACTCCATCAGGTTCATGAGGGGCATCTTCATTATTATTATAGGAAGCAACCATCAGCTCTGGGTACTGGAGGAGATAATACATAGTTACACAGGGAACAGCCTGACACCAACATTGCATTTAAGCTAAAATTAAACACTTCTACAGGCATTTAATGATACAGTTGTTTTTAAAGTGTTATACAATGTTTTGTAGAAATACTGTTATCAACTAAGATAACTTATTTTACCAAGTTGTATTACACTATTACAGTGCTGGTTGCTAGGAGTGTACTAAAGGAAGATAGAGGGAATACAGTATTAAAAATATTGTGCATCCCAAGGACAGACCAACACATATATCAAATTATATGTTATTTCTTCAATTGACCCAAAGCATAACCTGCCAATTGTAGTTTGAAGTCATTGGGGAACCTCTAAGGCCTTTAATTTGGATCTACATAGTTTAAGTCTACTAACATAAATAATAGTATGATTGTTTTGCTTCCAATAAAAATTAATGGGATCAAGTACAAGTTCGTGTTTTATATTTACAGTGAAAAAGGAAATAATTTTTTTAAATTAATTTAAAAAAATTAAGTCACTTTCTTGGAAATGGATTTCTGGATAATGGATTCCATGCATGTAATTAAAGGTGCCAATCATAGCTTTAGATTTAAAAAAAGTTAGGGAAGCAAACAGGATTTTAAAAAATGACTTTTGTTTTACTGATATCAAAAGTTGTTGTGGTCCATGTGGACAAAGGTAATATACAATAGGTGGCTGATTTAACAATGATACCGAACAATATTTTGAGCTAAAACAGATGAATTTAAATTATATAAAACCCGAATGTTCGATTTATTAAGCACAAAGTTCAAAAAATGTTAATGTCAAACTTTTGCATCTAGAAGCCTGCAAGTCCATGTAGAAATCAATGGTTGTTCTAGACAAATTTTAAAAACATTTAAATTAGGTTTTGAAGCATTCACAATATTTTTGAGAGCTTGTAGACATCAAAAAGAAGTTGCAAAAGAGTTTTACCTGAAGGGACCAGTCCAGGCAAGTAACCACACGATGCTTTGACCAATGCTCATCATAAAACTGGCGATTAAATGAAAGATTGGCACCAGCCTGAATGTCCCTTATATGTGAAAGAAAATGTATACACTGATGACACTGAATTGTGCTTTTCTATAAATATATATTGCATTTGTTTTACATTTTTGTTGGTTGAAAAATATTACGTGGCATTTTCCCATTTTAACAATCTATTTTGTTCTGTGAGATATTTGGCTGTCATAATGTCAAAAGGAACTGAACTTCAGCTTTTAAAAACCCATAAGGCTTTGTATTCTTCTCTTCATAATAACAGAATTTTGTACTTCTTAGAAATCTTTCTAATGTTACTGTCAGGGCCTCCTATGGTCCACTAGAAATCCTAACATAAAGAAACAACCACAATTAGATGTAAAACACAATTAATTCTTTGGGTGTTACAGTATATGGCTTAATGTTGGAAATAAGAAGGATTTGTCTGGCATTGTCTTGCAAGGGGGGAAGGGGGTACTAGGGTTTGAGCCATCAAGAGATACCCTGGTACCCTGGTACTCTTCTCAGATTCTATGAATGTTCTCTGCCCCCTCTTAGAAATTATTTATCAAAATACGAATTTATTTTATTATTTTCTGAAATATACTCTGACCACATCTGTACTGGTTATTTATCTATACATTTCCCCCAAAAATTCCAGTACGTGAAAAATGTGAACGAATATTTCATATTTTTGCATGAAAACATTGAAATCTTTGGATTTTTGCACGAAACCCAGTGTAGATCAGAATATCTTTGGGACTTCTCCCATTGACTTATATACATCCTCGGCAGGTCCATCCTTGGAATTATTATAAATGAAACATTTGAGGCTTTTTTAGCATTAAAAATTGAGACTCTACAGTAAAAAAAAAAAACTTGTTCCAATGTTCCCAGGCAATAAAATCTGTCATTATTCATTCACATTGCTGGGATGACTCCTGTAGAATCACAACAATGAATCATCTACAATATTCCCTGCTTTCCAATTACACCAATGGATACTCTGTGATTTAGGAGAAAGCAGGTATCAGGCTCTTCTCAGTGACACTTCCATGAAAATTACCCAACCACTTTACAAACATCTGCTGGTAAAATGTGATTTTCATCTACTTTTTTAACTCATTCCTAGAGTCCATGCTTTGCTTTAAAGGGGATGAGTCGCTAAGCCAAGCATTTCAATTGTGTTAATATTGTTTAAGTAATGCCTTATTATTTACTTGGTATCCAGCTATTGCTGGCATGAGTTATTTTTTGCTGTTAATGTGACTGAGGGTGCTGAATTCATATTTAAGATATGCATTGAGTTAAAACTTTGAGGCCAATAGACGTATTGGCTCTTCCACCAGTGTTCTTCTGCCAATGGATACAGGCCAATTACCGCTATATAATGCTCCTGCCATCTGCTGTACCTGCATCTCCCCATTACTGTATATCCAGTTATTCGATCTATCATTTCAGCAACTGCCTTGCTGATAGGGTAGGTACCCTATCAACAAAATAGCAGTACAACCTCAAAAGCCACAGAACACAAATGCGAAATAATGCAAAACTACAAAAAATATATAATAAATACCAAATTTGCCTTTGCACAAATTTAATATAGCTCTTTAGCGACCTCTTCCGACAGTGGAAGAAGTTTTGCAAATGTTATCTTTTGCACCAGTGTGCAGCTAATGTAATAAAACTTACTTACTGAAGAGGCTATGTTTTCTCCAAAAGATTTGGACACATTCAAGCACCTTCAACCTTCTTAAAAGTGTGCAATAAAAATTTGCAGTGCGCAATTAAACTATGCAGGAAGCAAGAATATTTAATTGCAAAATGCTAATTTGTATTCTTATTTGTGCAAATGATTTTTCTCTTTGAAACTTTTCTTACAATCCTCCCATAACTAAGAGACCAGCTATAGCTGACTTTGCTAGAAGTTTCCAAATGTTATTTTATAATGTGTTCCTACCTCTAACTTCTGTTAATGTATATTGCATTGTAGATCTCAGATTCATGTTTTTAATGTCATTGTTTTTAAATTCACTTGATTTAAATGCTTAAGCAAGTGAATTACAATGTAAAACTGAGCTGAGTAATAAAATGTAAACATGTAAAAACATTTTTACCATGCTGTTTGTATTGGGTTGAAAACAAATCAGTAACACATGAATTGGATTATGTTTATAGAGACCACATGTAATTGTAAATCTGGTATTTTGATAAAAACACCAAGATAACACCAAGATAACCCAAGAGTTCAGCCCTTTGAGATGGACTTTTATACTCTCCAACTATGGATGTTTGTATAGTTGTCATACCCTCCAACTGACTGAAATGGAAGCCTTCCTAGCATAGAATGATTCTAACGATTTTTATTCGTTCGAATACAGACCTATTAGGTCCATTTTTGATCGAAAATGGCCTTTAAAAAATTCCATGGTTGAATTTCAAAGCTTTTTAACTTAGAAATTCGACCCTTGGTAAATCCGGCCCTGAATAGTGAATGAGAGTTTTGACCATACAAAGTCCAAAATGCTATGGTATCTGTCTTCCAATGTCTTCCAGTGATGAATAATTGTAACTAAACTTTGCAATCTAAATCTTACCCAAAATGTGTACATAATACCATTTATAGTTTGAAGTCTTAAAAAGTAAAATCAACTCTTAAAAAGTCAAATTCATTAGAGAGATGTGAAATGTTGCACTGCCAAACTGTTCCTAGCTTTGTTATGCAGTATCCCCCTTTGAACCAAATGAGCCTTCCAATCAAATAAGCAGGGTTGAGTTGGGGAACTCAACACACAGGATATTCAGTCTGGGAGTCCATAACTGTCCCACTTAGCCATATAGATTTTATGCTATCTTATATCAATTACCTCCTTTTTATACACAGAGCCCAGTATAGTAGATCAATTTCAGAATTATATTTTTTATTATAGCACCCTTTTGACCCAATCTGAATTTGCGTAATTTTCAGTCCAATAAAATAGATTCATGATCCATCAATGACATATCTTTTATGTAATGTTTCAAATATTTTTAAGGGCATCTAAAGTCAGTAAATAATATCATAAACATAATACCTTTACAACAGTAGAAAAAATTTATTGAACAGAAAGCAGATTATGAGACTGACCCCTCTTTATCCTCCAGGTCTCTTCCACTGTAATCAAAGAATATATTTGAATCCTCTGCCAGCGACCGTTCAATCACACAAATGGTACGGTCAAAAAAGATCAGGAATTCTTCTGAATGGATAACTTGTTGTTTCTCCTCCTCTGTCAGTTCTCTGGGGGGAGCTTGGAAAGGAAAATAAACTAATTGTTTTATATATAATATATTTTATATATAATATATTTTATTCACAAATATGCTTGCATTTATGCGCACTCCTCAACATTTGCGTTTTGCCCCATAATTCTGGTTGCTATCACTATTCATTGAGGTTTTTACCCCATAATTCAGGTTTCTTTCACTAAGCTGCAAGGTAAAAAGTGCAGAGTACATGGACTCCTGCCTTAAGAAAGTGTACTTTCCAGGGCCCTGGTGTTATGTTGTCAGAAAAACTCTGGTGGAGACACCACCAATACATCCCACCCATGCATAAATGTGAATTTTTGGGGCAGAAATACACTATTGTATTCAGAATCTGATTCCACTGATGCCACTGCTTACAGACATGGGACAGTATCAGGAAGTATTCAAAAATGGCACGAGACAGCCTTATATTTTGGCCTGCGATTTTGTAACAAACTCTGACTTTAGGAAAAAGAGAGGGGGTCCTACTCTCTTTAAAAAAAAAAAAAGTATGAGCAAATTTTGAGAAGTTTACTGTAGTACTCCATTTCTGGACTTCACTTTTTATATTCCAGAGAATATTGTTTTTCACCTTTTACCTATAGTCCTGTTTTCTACCAAGAGCTCACTAAGTACCCTGTGATGAATACCATCTGGCCCCGGACCTTTGTTTATTTTAACATGTTCTAGTCTCTTTTGAATCTCATCATGTGTGAACCATGCATCATTAGATGTATTACTAGAATTGGGACTATTAATTAGGAAACCTTCATTAGGTGGTTCCTCATTTGTGTAGACAGATGAAAAGTATGCTTTCAGAATCTGAGCTTTTTGCTTGTTCTCATCAACCACCTGACCCCCCCTCTGATATTAAAGGTCCCACCCCTTCCTGCTTCATTTTTTTACTATTAACATATTTAATAATTTTGGATTCTTTTTACTGCTTACTCTTTTTGCACGATTTATTATCATGATTTATATCTATGTGCAGTTACAATTCCATGTAATCTAATAATGTTTCTCGAACCTGTATACAAACAGAAATATGCTCCTATATCTGTGTTCTATGGTAGGATCTGTGTGGCAAAAGGAGTCGAGCCAAGCTTTTTAACTACCTACATACAGTAAGCTCTTTAACATTTGTTAAATCCGGTACACCTTATTGCTTTTACCCACAGCTCTTTCTGTCCTATGTAGCATTGTGGGACATGCTTGGCTACAATGAACACATGTGCACAGATGCAAGGAACTTTGTGTACAGAGTATTACTATTTTTTTTACAGGGGTCTGTAGAAACATCCCTTTAGTATGGCAAGATATGCCTCCTGAATCTTTGTAGTAAGATCTTCAAAGTCAGTGAAACTTATACAAAGCAGGGGTGGCCTATCTCAGACTGTTTAATAAAGCATTCAAACATCTGGGCCTGGTTATCCCTTGAATTATCCTCACTGAAGTAGGGCAGTGTAATCCTTTCACATGGGCACATTGTAGCCTGAACAAGATGAATGCATTTTCACAGAATTGCTGGCTCTTGCACAATAATGTACAGAATGTTCCCTCCATTCATTTATCATATTTCTTCCAATGGTCTGTAAGATTTCAGGAGTGGAAGTTACACTGGCTTATGTATACCTTCTTTGGAGTCTTTCTTCTCCTCTTGATTATCAAATTCAGAATCATGTTCTGATTTAAGTTCTACCATTTCCTCACCCTCTTCTTCTTCTGCATGGCAAAAAATAAGAGTTAATGATGAAAAACTAAAGCATTCAAATGTGACATATAGCAAGTCACCATAAAACAAGGACATATTAAATATTTTGTCAATCCAGTGAACAGTTTCCCTTCTAGAAATGAACTTTTGTGTAGAAACTATATCTTGGAAGAACATTTCCCAACAACAATGTAAGTTATAAATATGCTGCTCTGAAATCCTGTTTTTCTTTTTAGCAATCAGACTTCTGTAAATATAATTAGGTTTCCCACAATGACATAGTTAGGTTGCATTTGTTTATATTTATGTCAATCCGTGTCTGAGTAAGAGAGTTTAACATTCACATATAAAGTTAGTTTGAAATAAAAGCCCATCAAGCTGCAATACTTTCAGAACTCTCTACAATCCATGGACAAAGAAATAACAAGTCCCAAAGGGCAATTACTGAAAGAGGCTGAGAGTTTCTGCTGCCATACATAATGCCTTGTCCCATTGAGTATTTAGCTCTGTGTAAATATTCCTGTACCAAAAAAGAGCTCCATTTCTGTAATGGGTCAGTTCCATGGTTAAATGATAAGCCACAATACTTTGCTGTTGTGAATAACACAATATAAAATATTTAACAAATCACTAGAAAATAGGCCTTCCTATTTCATATTCAACAATGGATCTGGAGTATCTTCTATCATTAAAAATGGAATGATAGCTAATAAACATTTGCTCTTCTGCCCCCTTTGAATATTGAGTACCATGTTTCCCTTATGCCACAAAACCTTTAGAATATGAAAGCAGGTTACTGTTTGTTAGTTATGTCTTTGAGCAGACAACCAGTGGCGTAACTACCTGCTCCCCCTCAGAGCTCGCCATAGACCACGCCACATCAAACGTGGTTAGAAGGAAGAGGGTAGTTACATTACTGACAAACACTGCTCTACACTGCTCCTTTAATGCATGCATAGTGGGGAAATCTCAGTGAAGCTTATTTAATAACTCAGGGAAAAAACTGAATACAAATATCTGATAGCTATGGGTTAGTGCATTGAGGCAATTTTTCTCAGTTTTAGTACATGAGTATCACTGGTTATTCCCATAGCCTGTACCAGGAGATAGCATAAATCTAAAGGTTGTGATGCAAAGTGCAATTTTTGGATGCAATTTGGCATTTTTTTTTTACCAGCAATGTAGGATTTTTTCCCATAATTCCAATGCAATTGTGACCATTAGCAGATTGGTGCCCACTGCAATGACAACTAATCATGTCACAATTTGGATCAGCCCATTTGCAATGCTCTGTGGCTAATGCAACCCCCATCAGTAGGAGCATGAGATACACCAGATAAGACTGGGGCAGACCTGCAAAGAAAGTGTTTGGACATAATTTTGGAATGCTATACAGAAGTGTCACTTGCCTCCAGAATGCCAGCGTGAGAAAGAGTGGTACCTTAACTTATGTGTCCTGTGTGCACTGATGCTTCACTGTATTTGGGTAGTGATTCTTCCTTCTTGTATAAGTTAAGCCTCTAGATGAGCTCAGTATGTGTGTCTGTACAGAAATGAATGTGGTGCCTCTTTACTGCTAGCATCTACACAGATAAGCACTTGCACCATTATTGACTATAATTTTAGTTTTACCTATGCCAGGACAAGCAGAATGGCAGCATCCACTCTTGTATATAAATGGAAATATAAAGAGAAGAATAAGGGATATTTTGACTTCAAACAGACTGAGAAAATGTTTACTGTTCAAGAGAACTGAGTCTATTAAACTGTCTCTCTAAGTGCAATGAAATGGCTTCTTGATCCAATGGATGGGAAATATTCTGCCACTTATGCTGAATGTCAGTGGATTGCAGAGGTATCTTCCTGGAACTGAGGGCACATCATAATACATCAAATACTTGTAACCATAGCAATAACAGGGGAATTCATTGAAATGACGTGCATTGATTTTGAAGATAAAAATAAAAAAAACCTGTAAGCAGAAATAAATTACACTAAACTGTTTCCCCACAAAAAAACGACCTGTGTGCCATATGCAAATACTGTATGTACTGTATATGTCTAATACCTGAAAATGTATTGTTCAACATAACCAATAATGTAGTGTGCATCATATACAAAAAAGTATTGTGCATCATATCAAAAAATGTACTATGTATCATATGCAAAAAAGTACTGTGCATTTACCATATCTAAAAATGTATCGTTCACCATATCCAAAATTGTAGTGTGCATCAAATCCGAAAAAGTATTGTGCACTATATCAAAAAAATGTACTGTGTACCATATCAAAAGTTGTATTGTGCATTTATAGTATCCTAAAATGTATCGTATACCATATCCAAAACTGTAGTGTGCAACATATCCGAAAAATGCACAATATCAAAAAATGTAGTGTGTAGCATAACCAAAAATGTACTGTGTATTTATCATATACGAAAATTTATTGTGCACCATATCCAAAAATGAAGTGTGCATCATATCCGAAAAAGTATTGTGCACTACAGTATATCCAAAAATGTACTATACATGTATCATATCTGAAAATGCATCGTGCACCATAGCCAAAACTGTATTCTGCCATATAATTGTGTTTATGTGTGTGCCTCATTTTCCCTCATTCCTGTCAGATTTTTGTTGTCAGCAGTAGGAAAAACCCTTATTGACTCATCTTTTCTTCAATTACAGAAGATGAGTAAACACACAGATCTGTTATTTGAGGTTGAGGAGAAATCACTCCTTTTGTGAAAAATGTCCAGTAAACTGTAGTATGATTGTGGCAGAAAGCTGATCTAACATCTGTGATGTTATTGTGTTTGCCATCTGATAGTAGTTAAATATAACCTTAGTCAATTACATCTGACATCTCTGTACTCCCTGTATATAATGCCACACTACAGAAAAGACCAATTGAAAGGAACAGGGTGAATTTTCAATAAACATTATTTAAAGCCTGAAGATATTTGAACCATTGACATTTGATGCTAAAGGGATTTTTTTGTATCCAAAAATTTTTGGATGAGGATTAAATTAGATATAAGATATATAAAATATTAGACATAAGATATTATTTATGTCTTTAATAATTCAAACTTGAACTTTTAAGTTCTCTTATTTTTAAATACTATATAATATATCTAAAGGGCAACTAAAGCAACATTGATGATCAGATTTAGGTGAATATCAATTGGCCTGCCTGGCATATGACTCCACAAATACAGAAACTAATGATAATGAAGCTATACACACACAAACATGCACACACGCATACAGACATACATACATATATACATATATATATATGTGTGTATAGAAAAAAGTTTTGGTGTTACCGCACTTCACTGATCAACGCAAAACACACAGGTGCTACTCAAAATCACAATGTAGATAATTCATCTGAGCAGGGTTGAGTGCACACTGGGAGCCAATCAAAGGTTATTTGTTTAATAATCACAATTTTATAAAAAATTCAGATTTTTAAACAAATAACCTTTGATTGGCTCCCAGTGTGCACTCAACCCTGCTCAGATGAATTATATATATATATATATATCCCTATTTTGGGTTACTTTGCATATCTACATCATTCCAAACATTGAAGATCTCAATCAAACTATATCAAAAATTTCTAGCTTTTAAAAATTTTAGGGTTAGGGATTGACTGGCCACAAATCAGTATAATCCTGTATAAAATAAAGGTTAATCTGGACCACTTTAGCTTTCAATGAAAAGGTCTTATTAAAGAATGAGTAAAAGCTAATAATGGTGAATGGAATGTGTTGCTTTTTACAACTCACTTCTACTGATCCATGTAGTGCCATAAATTAACCGGCCATATGTTTTCCTTTCAGCAAACAGGTAGAGCGAACCATGCAAGGTTTTGATATATTGCCCCACTCCCAGCTTCTTTAGAAGGGGGTAAGTTATTTGAAATTGTAAGTCAATTTGATATATCATATATATCGCTGACAAAGGAAAACAGTTTGCAGCAGAGGCCAAACGACTCCCTTGAGAATGGAATTTACACCTCAACATTTCTAAAGGGAAAATTCCTGTGTATTGTCATATAATGTCGTCTTGCAGTGTAGACAGCGCACAATCCACTTCTGCTAAACTGAAGAACTCCTTTGTCAAAGTGCAATTAAAATGTCATTTTATTTAAATTATTTTAGCAGCCCAACTGACCAAAAATCTAAGGTTCTAATTCTCCCAAGGCTTGAATTACTAGATACCACTGTTGCACCTTTCCCTTGTGGCTCTACTCTGTGTGCACCAATCTCAAAGGTGTCTTTGTGGAAACATCACCTGAAAAATCCTCTAGTATTTACATAATACAGCCTTGCCTCAATGCTACAATTTTAATACTTTGGCTGCTAATCCCATTCTGATGATTAACAGGTTTCTTTTCAATCCTCACTTGAAGATTCATAGCTGGAAGTTGCTTCTTGGCAGTCCCTACGTGTACCCAATTTTATTTCCTTTGCCCACTTTATTTTCCAAAAAACGAAAACCATTGAAAAGGTTTTTCTTGTCAGCATTTGATCCATAAAATATAGTTTTGAATGTAATTTAATGTGAATGTTCAGTCAGATATTGGTTGTTTATGTGTTAAGAACCACTGAATAGTATATCTTGGTCTTTTCATTGCTTTATTACTTATTCTATACTTTCCCAGTCTGGATACATAAAATCCCTGTATTATTATTATTACTAACAAAATTAACTTCAATATAGAATTATACAGAACTGCCTGTGCCACATAATCGCACAGTGTTGGACACTAACAATTCATTAAAAACATAAACCAGGCTGTAAGCACTGTTATCAAATATAATTGACGCAAATATCACCCATTAAAGAGTGGAAATAGATATCAATATACAGTATGAGGCCGGCAATAAGTAAGAACACAGATATTATTACATGGGTTGAATTAGAGGTCCAACAGTATTGAAGTTATTATTTACATATTTTATTTGAAGGTTTATGGACAAGTTTAAGATGTTATTCCCAAGCAGACAGAAACATGATGGAAGTATGGAAACCATAAAGCTCTGATGGCCGCTACTGACGACAGCATGCAACGTTAAATACCAACATGGACTAGATTTGCCTTGGTCTTGTAACCCATTGAAATCACTCAAACATCAAGTAACTGCTATGGTTTACTTGATTTAAGAGCATAATTCCGTTAAACAATGTCGTACAGGATCTATTATCCGGAATTCTTGGGGGTTTCTGGATAAGGGATACTTCTGTTTGGATCTCCATACTTTGTCTGCTAAAAATCATTTAAATATGAAATAAATCCACCATTATGGATTCCTGCAGCTTAGTTAGGATCACGTACAAGGTACTGATTTATTATTACAGAGAAACTAGAAAGAAACGTATTTTTAAGAAATAATAATGATTTGCTTATTTTCAACTCTGTGGTTGATGGCCTTTACATAAGTTAGAGCTTTCTGTATAACAGATTTCTGCATAAGGGATCCAGCATCTGTACAATATAGGGATGCACCGAATCCAGGATTCGGTTCGGGTTTCGGCCTTCTTCAGCAGAATTAAGATTCGGACGAATCCTTCTGCCCAGCCAAACCGAATCCGAGCCCTAATTTGCATATACAAATTAGGGTTGGGGAGGGAAATTGCATGACTTTTTCTTGCAAAACAAGAAAGTAAAACATTTTTTCACTTCCCACCCTTGATTTGCATATGCAAATTAGTTCAGATTCTGTTCTGTATTCGGCCGAATCTTTCTCAAAGGATTCGGGGATTCGGACGAATCCAAAATAATGGATTCGGTGCATCCCAAGTACAATACAATATTTCCATATAAATCTACAGTGATTTGTGAAGATGGCAAATCAAATGCAACCAATCAAGGATTTTTCATATTACAATTATAAGACCAGAGGAATACCGTTAAGATTACTATCTTGGCTTTACCCTGATTGCACCTTTTGGTTTAAACCATTTGTAGGGTATTGGTGGGTAAAACATGTGGCCTTGAAAAGCAGCAAATATATCCTTGAATGTTCCCAGTATAAAGACAGAAATGCTAATAATATCTGAATACAATTATCCCTTCATTTTGCTTGAGTTGATGGGCTTACATCCATATGAACATTTTATTAGATGTTGTAGATACTTTCATAGCTTGTAGTCACTAGCAGGGTGACATTTCATGATCATCAGCATCAAAGAGTCTGCATTTCTCCGTGGGGAGCCAGTTCAATATGAAACAGGGATATTTAGAGTAAGTAGATAAACATCAGCGCCCATCCTTAAACATGCAGTGATTTTGAGGTCTGTTTAAAACAAAACATGCTGCTAAACAGTTCTGTAATTTTAAATATATTGGATGGAGTACATTTTTTTTTCATTTCTGCTTTTAGTAATGAGAGATGACTTAGCCCAAAGACTAGATTAAATGCCTTTGCTAACCACAATCCTTGATTTGCACTTAGAATTCACTATGTTAAAGGCCTTTAACAGTATCTACATTACAGCATGGAAAGCAGGGAAGAATAAACGTAAGCAGATGACTAAATATGATTGTATATTGCAAACCCCGCAGCATTATAAAAGTAGGGTAAGGGCCCTTACACACGGGCGTTTTTACCTGCGCTCCCCTGCGTTCCGTTTTGCTGCGTTCAGCCGCAGGGGAGCACAGGTATAGACGCACTCAATTATTTTCAGTGGGTCTGTACTCACACGAACGCATGTAGGCGCCAAACGCAGGAAAAATGCAGCATGTTGCGTCTGAATCGGAGTTCGCGTCTCGTGGGTACAACCTCATTGAACAAAATGAGGTGCGTCTAGACCTGCGCTCCCCTGCGGCTGAGCGCAGCCAAACGCAACGCAGGTCCAAAACGCCCATGTGTACCGGCCCTTATGCATTTGCTAAAATAAAATGTTAAAAACATTTTTTACTTTAAAAAAAAAAAAAACAAGACAAATGAAACTTTAAAATAGCAAAGCCTTTATTAAGAAGTAACTTACAGAAACTCCACTTCCCCTCCTCTTCAGAAAAGGCGACAGGGCGACCATTCATCCTGCTGCGCTCAATTTCTCCTCCCTGGCTTCCCTTGCTCCTCATGCCGGATGGAGTCTACTAATTGAATGATAAGACGTTTAATCTTGTTCACTAGTGATGGGCGAATTTATTCGCCAGGCGTGGATTCACAGCGAATTTCTGCGATTCGCCGCCGGCGAATAAATTAGCTAAACGCCAGCGAAAATTTGCCTGGTGAAAATTCGCTTGCAAAAAAAAACGAGTCGCGTGCCAAAAATGACGCGCGTCAGAAACAATGCGACGCATCAAAAACGACGCATGTCGGAAACGATGCAACGCAAAACGACGTGGCTCACGTCAAAAACATGCCGCGACTCATTTCGCAAATTTTTCGCCAATTCTTTTTCGGCGAAGCGAAATGGGATAGACTCGCCCATCACTATTGTTCACTCCCAAACAGATACTATTCAAATTACAGGTATAGGATCCAAAGCTCCAAATTACAGGAAGGCCTTCTCTCCTGGACTCCATTTTATCCAAATAATACACATTTTTTAAAATCTTTTCCTTTTTCTCTGTTAAATAAAACAGTGCCTTGTACTTGATCCAACCTAAGATATAATGAATATCTATTGAAGACAAAACTAGCCTATTGGGTTTATTTTATGTTTAAAAGACACCAACCCCTGATGTAGTAACAGCTAACACTATGGTGTCAGATCATGACCCACAACATATATTTAAATCATTAACACCGTACAAAAAGATTAATAACCTCCAAAAAACCGTCAACACTATACTAAGCAGAATAGAGGTTAACAGCCAAAGCTTAAATGTGGTTGAACAGAGAATTAGTGATAACGAAGACCAGGTCATTCATGTGCAAACCCAGGTCAGTGTACAAACGCAACTAGTTGGTGAAAAACAGGCTACGGGCTACCTCACTATATAGTCCGTGACAGATGCCTTGCAGCACGCTAATAACAGGTTAGACTCCATCTAAATTATGATAGTGATCTATAATGGTACCTAGAATGCAAGCTAGATTCAATTTAACATTTTAATTGTATTTATAACATATTTGACAGATGTAACATTCATATATATAATTAAATACAAAATAAATATATAACCATAGACAAGGCTTTCCTAATATTTAGACACAAACAATTACCAGCTGAAGCCAAAGCACTAATTTAAATTTTTATTGAAGTTTACTGACTGAATGATGTGGTTCCATTAAAAATGTCTTTTATGAATCATAAAAGTACTCCACATTATGTTTTTTGCAGAGTGTAAATTTTACTAGGATGTGACTTTTATAATTAGTGCTACCGTTACACATCTGCTTTATTATTGTTCTACCTAAACTCTCCAGCACCAACTAAGATATCATTTTTTAAAGAAAAAAAACTGTGATAGCTATACTTGTATGCATTCCTGAAATTGTGTATACATACTCTTTGGCTGGAATATACCGACTGCTTTGTGAGCTTTGGCCATTCTGAGATTACCCTATTTCAAATACTATATCACAATATACAGAGAGGCCTAATCACCTTTCATTCTGGTGTTTGCCTAGCCAGCTGCAATTGTGGTTTATACAACACAAATACATACCATACCCCATGCAGCTGCCTAATGCAAAGGAAAACAGCACCATGTTTATAAAAGTGTTGCTGTTTTCTACAGAAACTGTGTCTTAACTCATTCCTATAAATGAAGCACAATGTAATAAATATAAATGATATACCATATGTATATTCCACACAAAATTCACAATACCCTGCATTTGTTAATCACAAATAAATGCTGTTCAGACACCAGTACCCCGCTGCTCACCTATAAACATTAGCCAATGCATTTTCACCCCCATAAAATGTATTTAGTGTGCAAAGAGGCTCTCCAGTGATAGTCAGATGATCTATTCCTCTGTATTTCAGAGGCTTCCAAACCAAATAGGATTTGCCTGCTAGGAGAACCCAACCCCATACATGGGTTGCCTAATCTGTGGAAAAAAGTGAAAGAGATGATCATCGACTTCAGGAGAACTCACCCTTCTCGCACAACACTCAGCATCAATGGCTCCATGGTAGGGACAGTAAAGAACACCAAATTCCTGGGAGTCCACATCTCTGATGACCTCACCTGGACCACCAGCACGACCTCCATCACCAAAAAGGCTCAGCAGCGTCTTCACTTCCTGAGACGACTGAAACAGGCCAGCCTTCCGCCTTCCAACCTCACAGTGTTCTACAGGGGCACCATAGAGAGAGTACCGACGAGCTGCATCTCTGTCTGGTACAGTAGTACCAGCACTGCTGACTGTAAAAGTCTACAGGGGACTGCCAGAGCAGTTGGCAACATCATTGGAGCGGCACTTCCATCACTGCAGGGGTGCATGCAGAATTTCTGGGTGCGGGTATAGAAGCGGGCTGGTGGTTCTGCAGGTTGGCGGGTTGAGGGTCGAGTCGCGGATCCTCGCCATAGCGATTTTTTCTGATCATGTCTACTACTGATGATTTCACTTCCGGTTTACAATGACAGCACTTCCTCTTTTACTCCTTTTTTTTCTGATTGCGGCTACTTCTGATTATGTCACTTCCGGTTTACAATGACAGCACTTCCTGATTCTTGATGGTCAGCGGGTTGCGGGTCCGGGTTGCGACTGCCGGGTTGCGGGTACGGTTCGGGTCGCGGGTCCAAGCGGGTAAGAATACGGGTCGGGTACGGGTCCCAAAAAATGGACCCACGCAGGACTCTACCACACACCCCTCACACGGACTGTTCACACGGCTCCCATCTGCCAGATGCTTTTGCAACATTAAATCCCAATCAACCAGGCTACACGAAAGCTTTTTTCCACAAGCCATCAGACTTCTCAACTCACTGCCTGCCCTCCCATTACATTCCAGACACACCTGAACTGTATATATTATAATGTGTATTCTATGTGCTTTTTTGGGATCTGTAATAGCTGGAGCCAAGGCATCTCATCTCACCAAATGTACATAAAAGGGACTTAACCACCACATTGACTGAAAATTTATAAAGTAAATGTTGCATGACATGAACTATGTTTTGACAACTATTTTTTAATTCTTCTTGTTTAGAAAATAGTTTCAGATGACAAAAAAGTGAGAAATGACCCAACTAATAGCGGCTGCCTCCTTTTGGGCTAAACAATCATTATGATTACCCTCATCTCCACATACAGTATATACACAGAGGAATCAAGTGGATAAACAATTCTCCCATAAAAGGACTTGTAAACCCTATTTTAATGGGGGGGAGCTTAAATGTTAGTTGCCCCCCAGTGAAATAAATCACTAGGATTTTCACCTGGCCAGTGTGCCTACTGTTAGACAACTGCACTGTTCTGAGGAAAAAATTATCCAAGCAAATAAAGAGTGCGGTCATAAATATTTACAATTTGTGATTTTGCCAAGCTCCTAAGGACACTTGCAGAATGAAAAAAACGTTGCAATTATGTTGTACATACAGCATGTATGCATCAATCATGTACAGCTTTATAAATATAAACATGAACAGGGCAAATATATTCACCGTGTCACTCATTCTGTGCTGTGTGAAGTTTATAAATGAGCCTCAATATATTCTATTAAAATATCTCACTGTGCATATTTTTCTGCCCCATGGGGGTTATATACAGGTATAGATTCAATTATCCGGAAATCAATTACCTAGAAAGCTCCAACATAATGCAAGGCCATCTCCTATAGATTCCATTATAATCAAACCATTCAAAATTTTAAATATGATTGTTAGAGAACATATCAAGACAAACAGCATGATTAAGAATAGGAAGCTATAAAAACAAGTCTGGAATAAAACTCTGGAAAATCAGCCTTGGTTTATAATAAAATATTACAAACTTTGAACAGTCCTCCCGAGCTCCATTAAATCTGTTAAAGAATATGGCATGACTCTGTCTACAGTAGGCCTTCCACCAAAGTGGGAACCCTGAAATAACCACCATGTTCCGGGTAGTGGTAGCTCCAGGCTTCCCTAGTGTCAGAATGCAGCACAAGAGGCAAGACAGACACAATGGTGCCTAGTGCAACGATACAGAAGTGAGCACTATTAAAGGAGAACTAAGCCCTAAAAATGAATATTGCTAAAAATTACATTGTTTATATACTGAACATATTGCATCAGGCTAATGTTTCAGCATCTCAATTGCAGCAATGATCCAGGACTTTAAACTTGTAACAGGGGGTCACCATCTTGGAAAGTGTCTGTGACACTCACAGGCTCAGTGGGCTCTGAGCAGCTGTTGAGAAGCTAAGCTTAGGGGTTGTCTCAAATAATCAAGCAGAAAATTAAGTTGGCCTGTAATATGATGCAGCTAGCATCAACATGATTATTAAATGTTGATGCTAGCTGCACTGGTTTCTGTGCTACTCTGTAGTAAGTATCTGTATTAATTATTAATCAGCCTTATAGTGTGACATTTCTATTCTATGTGTACTGTATATTGTGAGTGGGTCCCTAAGCTCAGTAAGGGACAGCAGCACAGAGCATGTGAATCAGTGAATCAGCAGAAAAGAAGATGGGGAGCTACTGGGGCATCTACTGGGGAGACACAGATCTTTACTGCTAAAGGGCTGTGATTGTCTTGGGCTGGTACACAAGCACAAAACATCATGTACAACATTTCTAGCTACTTCTTTAGTTAAGCTTTAGTTCTCCTTTAGGAACAGGGAGAGAAGAATTTCAGACTATTGCAGGTCACACACATCAGAATGTATGTTTCAATTGAGTATTAACTAGACTGCTTTGACCCAAAATTCAAATTAAACAAAGACTATGGGGCAGATTTACTAAATTCACATGTATTCACATGAATGATTTGAAATTCGATCGAATTTTCAAAAAGATTCAAATTCACATTTCGAATATGCAAATTAGGTGACTTCGACGAGTGAATTTTTAAAATTCAATCGATTCGAATAATTCGAATAAAAATCTATTTGAATATCAAATTAATTCCCCTTTAATTTTTTATTTGACTGCCTAGTTCGCCAGTTTCAACCTACCGAAGTGCCTTTGGTGAATTTTGATCGAATTGTAAAATTTCAATCAAATGGTTAAAATCGTTCGAATCGATCTAATTCCCTAATTCCCTACCTATTCACATGGTCGAATTTCACATTTTTTTCAATTCGAAATTTGACCAATAGTAAATCTTTCCCTGAGTGTCGATATACTTCTGCAGTGGGACTGCCTTTAAAGGGGTTGTTCACCTTTAAAATAACTTTTAGTATGATGTAGAGAGCGACATTCTGACATAATTTGCAATTTGTTTTCCTTTTTTATTATTTACGGTTTTTGAGTTATTTCACTTTTTATTCAGCAGCTCTTCAATTTACATTTTAAGCAGTCTTGTAACTAGAGCCCAAATTACCCTAGCAACCATGCACTGATTTGAATAAGAGACTGGAATGTGAATAGGAGAGAGTCTGAATAGAAGGATAAGTAATAAAAAGTAGCAATAACAATACATTTGTAGCCTTACAGAGCATTTGTTTTTTTAGAAGGGGAAGGCGACGCCCATTTGAAAGTTGCAAAGAATCAGACGAAAAGACAAATAACTATAAAACTATAACAAATAAATAATAAAAACCAATTGAAAAGTTGCTTAGAATTGGCCATTCTATAACATAATAAAAGTTACCATAAAGGTGAACCACCCCTTTAATGAGGAAATGTCTGTATGGAGCCAGTCAGTGGCACACATGTTGAACCAATGTTTGTGCCTGCATAAAATTAAACCACAAGTAAAGTTCTCCTTATTGACAGCAGATTTATAATAGGAAAATCCCAGCATGATTTAGTAGAACAAAATATCCTACAATGCCTTTTCCCATCAAGAATGACTTGCTTCAGTCCCTCGGACAAGAAAGAGAGAAGGAGCAAACAGCAGAGGTAATCCTATCATCTTTATTCCAGCCGACATAATTCCATCTGCAAAGCCTCCTCATGCTGCTCACATGAATTCAAATCATCTGTGTTTAAAGTTTAAATCCCTGATTGACAGCTACTTATAGGTTCATTCAAGATTGAATATTATTCTTGATACCTATCACTTATTACAATAAGCACTGAATGATATTTAATCCCCACAGGGAAAATTGTGTTTAACACTGCAATGTTTCGGCTGTTTTGAACGCTACTTTAAAATAAAGAACTAACCATTTCCAGGTGGTGAAAATCTCCATTTTATTTGCCTGTAACTGCGCATAATTGTTTTTTAAAATATAGGTATTGTCTTTTGTCTACAGGAAGCACCTAATTTCATGGCTTTTATCCCATGAAGTGTTGTTTCTAGCTGCAATTATCATACACATATATTTCTGTTTTTAAGGTGGATGTGTTTTAAGGCAGATCTAAGGCTGAGACAAAATATGTGATCTGTAAAGTAGGGTGGGTAATTTGCTTTTCTATTTACACTTGTGATGCCCTGAACATTATTCGTCAGTTGCGCTTGAAACTCTATTAATTTTTTCATCCTACACTTCATAATAACTGAAAAATATGGTTACAGTAGATGTGTCTGTGTATGCACTGGAAGCTTGTGTTGCCTCTAAGAGAATTCTGCAAAATTCAAACATTTACATTTTCAAGCCTTAAAGATATTCCCCATGTGCTGTATTCTGGTGACTGATTAGCATTAGAAACTAGGGGCTTCATACTATTTCCACTGTCACAATGTCAATTTTGTACAGATATTGGATCTCTTATCCTGAAAGCTCCGAATTACATAATAGCCATCTCCCATAGACTCCATTATAATGAAAATCAAAAATTTCAAAAATTATTTTTTTTTCTCTGTAATAATAAAACAGCAGCTTGTACTTGTTACCAACTAAGATATAATTAATCCTTATTAGAAGCAAAACCAGCCTATTGTTTACATGTTTACATGATTTTCTAGTAGATAAGGTATGAAGAGCCAAATTACGGAAATATACATTATCCGGCAAACCCCAGGTCCAGAGCATTCTGGATAATAGGTCCCATACCTGTACTATTAGGGGCAAATTTATCAAATTCACATGAAGGATTCAAAATTCAATCGAATTTTCAAAAAGATTGAATTTTGGAATGTTTTTGAAGACCACTTCCACCATCGAATTTTGAAAATTCGATCGAATTGAATGATTCGAATAAAAATCTATTCGATTTCCCTTTTAGATTTTTTTCGACTGCCTAGTTTGCCAGTTTCAACCTACTGAATTGGTTTTCATTATTTTTGATCAAATAGAAAAATTAAATCATAAGGTTAAAACCATTCGATTGGAACGATTTTATCATTCGATCGAATATTTCCTATTCGATCGTTCGACCAATCGAATTGCGGTAAAATCCTTCAAATTCCATATTCGAATTTGAAGGATTTTTATTACCATAAAATTTGATGGTTGAATTCAAGGGTTTTTTAACCCTCGAATTCGACCCTTAGTAAATCTGCCCCTTAGTGTTCATTGACTTTGGACTTGTAGTAGGGGCAGTGTCTCGGGATTAAAAAATGTGTCACTTGCACTACCATGCCATGCCCACCTGAATTCCAGGCAAGTTATGGGTCAGGGGCACAATGGGGGGCCCCATCCCTCATGAATACAGCACTGATGAACACAGGAAGTGCTGTATTCATTGGGCATATGCGGGTCTTTGCAAACCTAATGGTGGTTTATGCCCTTCCCTGCACTTTGTAAACAAATCTTCAGATTTTACAATTTTATCATTATCGTTCTTTAACCTAAATTATATTTGCCCGTGGTGCATCCCTTATACTTTACCCTAGCTTTACAATGGGAGGTTTGCAGCATAATCCTGTTCTTCAGCACAAGAACTGACTAGCCATGGATCTTTTGTCATAGGGTAGAGAATTAGTAATGTGCGGGCTGGCCCAAAACCTGTGTGACCAGTGGTTTTACTTAGGTCGGGTACGGGTCTATAAATAGAGCTGTCTGGTCGGGTAGGATCCAGGTCTGGGAGGGTCCATTTATTCTGACCTGCACATCATTACAGAGAAGGAATTTGCTACAGGCCCCTTGGTCAAAAAATATAATTAAAAGTATAAAAGACATCTTATACTATTTAACATGTGCTAGATAATTTATGCAAAGATTTTATAGATGTCTAATATTTGGAACTACAGCTGCCGGAATCCCACCACATTCAACACTTTATAAACACAAATAGCATGTAAATCATTGCTGCCAATATGTGTGAAATGTAGAGAACTGCAGTAACCAGTGGTGATACAGTGAAATACACTGCAACCTTCCACCGAGTGGAGTCAGATTTCTACTACGTAAATTCTGAAACAAACGAATCTGTGTACGAGAACTGATAAGTCTGCGGCTACTATATTTACATACCGTACCCATGTACCCATGCTACACCATCAGGGACAATCATTACTATTCTTTTCACGTTACAGAGCTTTAGCATTATTCACATCATTCCCTGCCCCACTGGAGCTTACAGTCTAAAGGCCCTATTACATTCACATTTTATGGTCCATTTTAGCAGGAGCTATTTAACCTTCCTGTATGTTTGTGAAGTGTGGGAGGTAGCTGGAGTACCTTGAGAAAACCCACTCAGGCAGTACACAGCTCTATGAATATGCAAATTATAACATGTCAGGCTGCGTTTTTTTATAGGCAACAATGAAATGCAACTCTCTTTTTTTTATTTTAGATCTAAATATGCCTGTGTGTAAGCTGCAAAGACATACAGTAGGCTTTAATTCAGTTTTTGACAGTGTAGTAGTATGTGTATGAAGCAGTATGAGTATTTGTATAAATCATTTTAAGAGTAAGTATATGAGACAGTGTATGAGTATGTGTATGAAGGCTTAGTTAAGTATGTACATCTGCCCATAATGAGTTTTGTAGCTCTTAATCATTTTAGGTGCTCTCTTTCCGTATCCTGCAAAATGTCATAACTGACAGACTCTGCCTGTTTTTATTATTTAGATTAGAAGAGAAAGTCTCTCCTAATTGTTTTTCATTTTAGCCTGGCTGCTCAGCTTGAATTAATTCATATGCAGGCAGAAGGCAAGAGGCAGTGCAGTTAGGGTTGCCACCTTTTTTTAAAAACAATACCGGCCTTCCTATATATTTAGGTTTTTTGCCTATTAATAACATTGGGATCAGCCATCAAAAACACCGGTCAGGCCGGTAAAAAAACGGCCAGGTGGCAACCCTAAGTGCAGTGCCGACACTGACTTCATTTCTCTCTCTCTTTATTGCTTTTTCTTCTTTCCAATGCTTTATTTGTTCTCAGAAAAAAACTTTATTCAGAAATCAGTTAATGTAGTGCCCTTGTTATTATTTTCCAATTTAATTCCAATTCTGCACATGTTGTTAACTATATTTTTACTTTGTGAAGCAAACACAAAGTCACAAAGGAGACTTTGATTCAGATTCATAATAATGCTCTGTTACAGCCTTATGCACAAATAAGAATGGGAATACAATATAGGAATGTCTAACCTGCAGCTATTCAAGCCATGCATTCAACTATGCAAGAGCAACACATGTGAGGAAAAAAAAAGTCATTGAGGATGTCAAGTAAGGACTCTGGTTGCTATTTGGTAGCCCCTATGTGGACTGACCTACAGGCTCTGTTTGGTAGTGCACCTGGTTTTATGCAACCAAAACTTCAAGCCAACCTGCAACCCAGGAATTTGAAAGGAACTACTTGCTTTGAGGCCACTAAGAGTAACATACGAGGAGTTTGTCAGGACATGGGAGATGCAGTTTGAGAAAGACAGGACAGATATCCTTGATTTAAGCTGCTGAAGTAGAGCTACATTGGTTAGTAACCCCATTTGGATAGGTTGTCTTAGTTGAATATTGAAGGTGATATCTATGTGTTCTTTTGTAGTCCCAGTGATGTGCTCTTGGGCTTTACAGAAGATGCAACTCAGGGAAACAGTAAAACATTTGATACAGATTTTTTCATTTTATGTGTAATGACAAATCCAGTCTAGCTGACTTTCAAACTAGATTCCTAAATCTACTGAATCTAGGAGAGCAAATAGTTTTTTAATACATAACATCCTTGAGATGCTACCCCCGGCCAAAGTTTGGGTACCACTAATTTAGGGTGATAGAATGATTTTTTTAAAGGCGAAAAGGGCGTTCTTCAGGTGTCTGGGAGCTGCATGTTTAGGTATCTAAAAAACAAGGTGCTTAAATCTCCAGACATAGAATCATGTGCCCTTGCCATTAATAGTTATGATTAGTTATGAGCAGTGGTGTAACTAGATGATTCATTTTAGGGCCCCAACACATTGGTATGTTGATCTATTATATAAGCTATTATATATGCTAAGCTTCTCTGCAACAACGGGGTCTGTAGTAATACCCCTGATTATGACTTATGAATAGTTATGAGTTATGAATAGTTATGAGTGAAAACTTTCACTCTTTGAAATTATGACGTACATTATAATATATTGTGGAGATTTACCAAGTCAATAATTCCGCCTTACAACTAGCATAAGGAATTTTAGATTAGGAGGGATTTTAGAGGTCAAAGCTGCCACTGAATTCTTCTATAGCATAGTGGAAAATGGTGGAGAAGAAGTTGTCGTTTCTCCTGCCTGCAAACTGTACATAAGTGGACACATGATATTCTTTTTGGATTATAGAGGTCAAGGGCTGCAGTGATCCATGGTCCCAAAACTACATTTCACAGTTACCCCATTGCCTACTGTGCTACAAATGGAGGCTAGCAGCCAGATCCTGTTCTTCAGAACAAGAAATAACCACGGACAGTATTATTGTAGGGCAGAGACAATATTTATTCTTGGAATTATGGATTGACTACAGATACAAAATACTTTTTTAAATATCTTTATGAAGCTTGACCCAGAAAGGTCCAAAATAACTACTAACTTTCTTAAACAGATTACCTCAAAGTATTTCAACATGTGCTTGATTGTTCTTGACTTTGCCTGGACATCTGACTTCTGTTCTGATCTCTCATTTGTTCCTGGATTCTGCTTGTTTGCTGGACATCATATTTTTCACCTCTCTCTGCCTTTCATCAAGGCTGCATTTTGATTCCTACTGGTAATTATATACTCCATGTGCATTGCTGTTTGCCTTAAGGTGCTGAAACCAAAGGTTTTCTAAGCAGAAGCAAAAAAAGATGGCCTTTGGGATATTCTACCATACAGGTTCCTAACAATTGATTGATAGACACACAATTTAAATGTTATAAAATTGTTATGAACCCAAGTTTTATTGTTCCATTAGTGCCATATCAGTAGTCACTATCTGTTTATAAACATACTGTTCTTAAGTGCTTCTCTGCTCATACCAGGGAGGAATGCCATGAGTGTGTTGTTCATGGGCATCTTAAAAGCTGAACAAATGATATGCAGGAGTGATAGAATCTCTCTTCTCTTTTATTGAACTGGATTTTTTCCTTGAATATAAAGTACTGAGACAGTGTGTCTCCCTTGTGATAACATTTCACCCTTAGAAAATCCCAATCCCTGCCTGCCCAAAGAAGGATCAATGGATATAACTAAATAATCAAGTCTTTATACATATGTTCTTGGTCTGCTTTTCTTTTCCCAACACAGTGTTTGTTGATGAAGCATGCCTGTCTGATGGAAATGATTATCTTAAGGTGAAGATACTTTTTCCATGTTACATCCATGTGTCCCGTAAAACCATCAGCCTTGCCTTACATAATGCTTAAAGAAGCAATGCTATCAGTTTATTATGAAGGAGGAAGTGTCTTGCCCTGGAGTCATATT
>CM044442.1:25569161-25610305 GCA_024363595.1 Xenopus borealis | reverse complement strand
CATGGGGTTTACATCCAAAATCTGAACACAAGGCTAAGGTAAGAGTAACACAAATATAGAGCAAACAAAAGACCATGATACGGGCAAGGTATCAGCTATAGTAAGGTAAAGTCTCAGGCATGGAAAAGGCTATGGTAAGGTCAAAACAAGTGCAAGGGTAAAGCTAAGATGAAGTGCAATGCTAGAGCAAGAACAATACCAATGAATGACTGGGATAAGGGCAGTGGTAATGCAGTAGCCTGGTAGAAACATAATGCATGAATTTATGGTTATTTAAGGATGCTTCAAGTCATAAGTAGAATAGGAACATCCACAATGCTGGTTCACCAACAGTATTTCTCCCACAGTCTTTGAAACTTTATTGTGCCAAAACTGCTAGACAGGTACCAGACTGCGGCAGTGGATATCTGCAGCTGATATGTATGCATTATAAATAGTATGTATTCATTTATTACTTGTACATGTTTATATACAAGTAGAGTTTGCTACTTCAGTTATTGTTTTGCTGTTTTGCACATTTTTGGTAAGACAGAAATGTGGTGGCCTCAAGCACCAATGTTACACTATATAAAATATGAAAGAAGGATCATTCCTCATAAAACTCATGCCAAAGAACAAATAATGTTCACAGAACGTACTACAGACTTCTAATTGCTGCCTACAATCTATAAACATCAAAGTTCCTGGTCATGTTAATAGTAGTGAACATCTAGGATTTCATTTGAAAAGCAGTGCAATTCCTTCACAGAATCCTCTACTTTCAGCATAATTGTTTAATGTAAGAATGATGGTTCCCACAGGGTTTTGAAACCCAAAAGTAGAGTTATGAAATATAAAATAATACAGCTATGTTTGATTTTATTGTTGGAACGTATGATAAAGTTTGTAATAAAATATAGTATGGGTACAACCCTCAGAGTCAAGGGGCAGCATCAAAAACCAAAAAGAACATTAGTAATGTTATAAAATATATTTGGACCCATTTGAGCTAATGGACTGGATTTAATTATATGTAGACGTATGTTTGAGTGAAGACATCAAGAGAAAAGATTTGTGGTTCTTAAAATTGTGTTGTATTTGATGTTTGTTTTGTCATTATTAATGCTGCAGAGACCTGTGCCTTCAGAGCAGAAACACATACAAACAGTAAGGTCTGGTAGGCCGTGGTATTCCAATTACACAAATGCCCAAACAGCCCCCACCAATCCATTAAATAGTGACTTTATATGGAATCAGCCACTCTGGCATTTGCCAGAACCCACAGTCTACTTTTAAGAGGGTGTGTGGGAGCCCGTGTGGATTATATTAGCGGATGTGACATCATGATTCAACATGCATGCTTGTGATGTCACTTACATTGTGTGCCACCCCCACCTCGGCTGCTGGATTTGAAAGGGGGGTTTGATAATTTTTTTTTACCATATAGGCATCTGAGGGCTGACATCTTAAAACTGCCATCCCAGGCACAGACCCTCGGATGCCTATATGATTAAATACATGCCTGCATGCAAACCAAATGTCCATATTGACAGAGCACGGAGCAGTAACATAACCAGAAATCCAGGGGCCTGGGTGTAGGATGCGTAGCTGGGCTACGATCCCCCCGGATGCATTTTTCATGCCAGATTCACATCAACACAAGCATAAATCAGTCTCTGAGGGGTTCCCCTGTACCCCTGTACCCCTGTAAGTTTACCACTGAAGAGGAGAACAGCAGCCTATACTACGTCAGCCTTTATCATTCCACTTGTGTAATTGTGTCCATTTGTAGACTTCTGCTTGGGTTTCATGGGCTGTTTGTTTACTTTGTATTTGTCATAATTGTTACAGTGTTATTGTGAAACCGAGAGAGAGAGAGAGAGAGGCTTATGCTTGCTGTCTGTTAATAAAATGAAACAAAGCTGGTCATTTTCCACTTGCCCAGAAAAGCTTGCTGGTGTAGACAGTTTTATTTGGTTTGTGAGTGCAACTGAGTTTGAGTGTATGGTGATGAAAGTGTCTGGGAGCAACATGCCAATGGTATTTCAGTCATGTGCAGCTGGAGCAGCAAGATATTCCATTCCAAAAATACTTCAGTGTGTATTCAAATATAATCATTAATCATAGCTTTTCTCAGTTATATTATATTATCAAAGGGAAACTAATCATTAATGTTTCATTACTCATATTGCTTGTTTGCATGAGTACCCTTGTTCAGTTACGGTGGCAGTACAGCCCTTGTTCAGTATTGAATGAAAATCAGTTTTTTTATTGTTATTTATTGAATTACAGTAAATAATGTATGCACTTTTTATTCTGCAACTGCCGAGGTCTTCTGTGCAATTGTAGTAGGAGGAGAAGGAACAGGTATGGGGCCTGTTGTCCAGAATGCTCAGGATAACAGATCTTTCCGTAATTTGGATATTCATACCTTAAAGGACACCTATTCCAAAAATAAGTTACCCCCAACCAAAGATGTGGGCTGATAGAGCCTGCATTCCGGTTGGGGATAACAGTACTTTAAAAAAAAAAAATGCCATGACAGTGGAAGCGCATGCACATTATGTGCGTGTGACATCACACACATGCGCATAGTGAAAAGCAGCGACAATTTCGGGGCCACTTTTCTTAATGCGCATGCGCTTACACTGTCATGGCGGCTTGCACCATGAGCTCCCTATTGGTGAGAGTTTGCTAGCGCTGGCTCTATCAGCCTGCACATTTGGTTGGGAGTAACTTTTTTTGCAAACCAATAAGCTGCTTTTGCTTACAATAAGGATTATTTATATCTTAGTTTGGATCAAGTACAAGCTACTGTTTTATTATTACAGAGAAGAAGGAAACATTTTTTAAGAATCTGGATTATTTTAGGATACTAGAGTCTATGGTAGACAACCTTTCTGTAATTCAGAGTACTCTAGATAATGGGTTTCCGGATAACAGAATCCAAACCTGTAGTTAAATGCATCGCCAATGCACAGATAATAATGGATAGGCTTGTTGTGCAGAACAATTATCTCTGTGCTGTTTAATAATAAATAAAGGAAAAATACATTTGCAGCATTATTTAACCATACAGTTTTGTTCCATCAAATCGCACTGTTATTTTGCTTTTGCTAGCATTCTCTTTCTCTGGTCCTCTCTATCTTTCAATATTTCCCCACTGGCCCTCATTTCAGGCCTTTCCATTGGCTCCCATATTTGCCCTTGACCAATTTTCTAGTCTTTTTACTGGCCTCTGGGCATTGGCCTCCATTTATGCTGTTTTCCATTGCCCCTATGTTTGGCCTTCACTAGTGATAGGCAAATTTATTCACCTGGCCCGAATTCGCAGCGAATTCCCGCGATTTGCCTGATGCCGGCATCGAAAAAACAGATGCCTGCTTCCAAAAACGGACTCCCATGTCCAAAACGAGACGCCGGCAGAGTTTCACAAATTTTTCAACGTTTCGAGAATTTCTGAGGAAATTTGCGAAAAATTTGGTGAAGCGAAATGCCCCAGATTCACCCATCACTAGCCTTCACAGCTGGACCCCCATTTCTGGTCTTATCCACCGGCCTGCATTTTTAAGTAAGCTTAATTTATTACAATATTTTACAGAGTTTTAAAAACGTCATATTATTTAAAGGCGTAGTTCAAATTTAAATTTGCAATGTATATTCTGAGATAATTTGCAATTGGTTTTCATTTTTTATTATTTGTGGTTTTTTGATGGTGGAAAGCGTTAGAAAAAGAAGGCAAATAAAAAAAAAACTATAAAAAAGAAAAAATAGAGGCTAATTGAAGTTGCCAAAAGTTAACCACCCCTTTAATGAAACGTTTATGGTTCTTTCCTTTGTACTGACTTATGAGTATTGCACAGAAAATATAATGGTGCAATATAGTGTTATTGTAAAATTAAATTAGATAAACGAATTGCAACAAAAACAGGACTTCTGGTGCAAACAAATCATTTTCTTTGGCGCTGGATAAAGAGTATTTATGGTGAACTTTCTGCATTGTTATATCAGCATGTAATCATTTTGAGCTTGACAAGAAGATTAATGACATATGAGTTGCGCAGTTCACCCCAGTTCTCGTATTTCCATAGCAAGCAAGCAACAGAGAGGATTTGCGAGTAGTGATGGGCGAAACGGGCGCGTTTCGCTTCGCCAAAAAATTTGCGAATTTCCAGAGAAATTCGTGAATTTTTCGCCGATTCGCGCGTTGTTTTTGACGCGCGTCGCGTCATTTCCGACGCGTCGCGACATTTTCGGCGCGCGTCGCGTCAAAAACGATGCGCGACTCGTTTTTGCGCGGCAAATTTTTTTTGGCGAATTTTTTTGACAGTTTCGCGAATTTATTCGCCAGCAGCGAATCGCGGGAATTCGCCGCGAATTCGCCCCTGGCGAATAAATTCGCCCATCACTATTTGCGAGTAAACATCTGGTTGCTATGAGTTACAAGACCTGGAGCAAACCTTGCATATGTATTAGAATACATTATCCCATGGGTAATTAGCAATCAAGCTAGAAGGCCAGAACCATGGCAATTATACAGCTGTGAAACAAATGAAAAGATCTTACGATTTTAACACATATTTTGAGATTAGACATATTTTAGACCTGTTTTTGTCAAGGCCTAATTTTATGATCTGTTCGTCGCAAATTTTTCGGCGAAGCGAATCTCGGGAGATTTGCCCATCACTACGTCCCCTATTAATATTCCTGTCTCTCTTTCAATCCACTGCCTGGTTGCTTGGTTAAATCGGACCCTACAAACCAGATAGCTGTTGAAACAACTTAACTGTTTAACCAAAAAGCTCACATGATACCAAAAGATAAAAAAAATAAAGACCAACTGCAAATTGTCTCAGAATATCACTCTCTACATCATATTAAAAGTTAATTTAGAGGTGAGCAATCCCTTTACTACTATCCAGGGATCGAAGGGGTCATTTTCAGCTGTACCCCCAAAGTGCAATTTCTTCATGGTTTTTTAGCCCTTCTCCCCCCCCCCTTCCCCCAACTTGTGCTCTTAAATAAGCCAAATATCACTGCTTTAAATAACATACAGTACAAACAAAAGGTCGTATGAAAAAAAATTCTTTTATATAGATATCAAAGGCATACAAAGTAGATCAGATAATAATACTGTATATATATATAACACCAATTTCACAGCAAAATAAGAAAGACAAACCACAAGGAACGGATACACTTTGCCAAAGGATGAGAATACCCCAATGTTTCGGCACACTAGCCTTTGTCAAGGGGGATTCTGATTTTTATATAAGAAACTTTTTTCATACCACCTTTTTTTGTATATTATGAGGAGCAGGGATCCACAACCTTTTGAACCTGTGAGCAACATTCAGAAGTAAAAGTAGTTGGGGAGCAACACAAGCATGAAAAATGTTCTTGGGGTGCCAAATAAATGTTGTTATTGTCCATTAGATAGCCCCTATGTGGAGTGTCAACCTACATTGAGGCTCTGTTTGGCAGTGCACCTGGTTTTTATACCACCAAAACTTGCCTGCAATTTAAAAATAAGCAACTGCTTTGAGGCCACTGGGAGCAACATCCAAGGGGTCGGAGAGCAACATGTTGCTCACGTGCTACTGGTTCGGGATCACCAGCCATCTCATCCCTCCCCTTCCCCCCCCTTCTTGCCGGAAAGTAACAATTCCTGTGCGGAGCGTCGACGCAACGTGCGTCAATGATGTCACTGGTCGACGAAGAGAGGGAGGGAGAGAGCTGGTGGCCTAGGCGCACTGGTGCGGTTCACTCTCTGTGTCAGTCTGAGCTTTGCATTCACGGTTCAGCTGTTCAGCTGAGCCTGGCTGACGGCTGGCCTGAACTGAAGTAAGATTCTGAGTGTGACGCATATCATACACAGGTACATAAGTTGGGGGCAATACCCAATTTGATGTGATATGATTTATTTTTGGCTGCTGCACCTGCTGGCTGCTGGGCATGTGCTTGTGTGTCAGGTACAGGGGGGGCTGTATGATGGATGGTTGCTGGACATGCTGGCACAGGTATTGGGGGCTGTATGATGGATGGTTGCTGTGTCTGCTGGTACCTTATTTTTGTTAACATTACATATTTATATAAATGAAAAGTTTCATTCGTTAATATGTTGTACACTTTATCACTGATGTAGAGTGTGCAGACCCGTTATATGTGATATCGTATTCTATAAATTGAAAGAACCTGTAAGGCAAAAGTCACACAGTTGATTAGTACAGGTATGGGACCTATTATCCATAATGCTTGGGTCCTCAGTTTTCTGGATAAAGTATCTTTCTGTAATTTGGATCTTCATACTTTAAGTCTACTAGAAAATCATGTAAACATTACATAAACCCAATAGGCTGGTTTTGCCTCCAATAAGGATTAATTATATCTTAGTTGGGATCAAGTACAAGGTACTGTTTTATTGTTACAGAGAAAAAGGAAATCAGTTTTAAAAATTTTATTATTTCATTATAATGAGTCTATGAGAGACGGCCATGCCGTAATTCTGAGCTTTCTAGGTAACGGGTTTCCAGATAATGGATCCCATACCGGCTACTAGGTTTCATTGTTTTTGTATTGTTATAATAAGGTTGATATAAACATATTTACAGTAGGTAAAGCTTTAGTCTCCACTACAGAAAAAAAATGCTTCAAAATCTTGTCACCATCTCATGTTTGCTGCTAACGTATCTGAACCCTTTTATTTGCATGTCAGAGAGACACGTGCAGTAGGTATTGTATTCCTTACCAATCTAGTTAAGTGCTGTCATGTCCACGGTGCTTGCAAAGTAATGTGTATTTCGAAATATGTCAATCCGAGACATTTCAGCGTGGAAGTTATGGGAGAATAAGGTGGTTATTATGGATTCTGCCGTTATAATTTACTCAAATAAATAGGGCGTCTCTAAATGGACAGACATTATCTTGTCAAGCTTCGGAGGTTATATAACCTATACTCCAATCTCCGATGACATTTTACCAGAGCTTCAACATTTAATGTCACATCTAAGAGTCCTATTAAAACTTCAGTCAATCTTTAATAGCTGTACTTTGTGGCTGACGCAGGTGGAAGCTTTCAAAAATCTTTATTGTTAGTTTACTTCTGTGTTTACTAAAGTGGCACCAAGTTCACTCCTGCTCCAAAGGAGTCAGCAGCACCTAACTGTGTGTAAGGCAAACGCAGCCATTATTTCCGCTTCTACAACTACTTTAGATCTCGCATACAAGCTCTAATTATTATCACTTTCCTGTGATAGTGGATGAACCCTTATGCGACCTTCGGTGGATAAAGGCCAAGCTAAGCTGTCTCATAAAGTTTGAAAGACTAAGCATTATTTTGCTATTACTGCCTATTTCCCATTAACTTCATGCACAATTATTATCCTCACACTATGATACAAGTATCAGACTATTCTCTTCCTTTCTAACATCACATCACAAAGGCGTTTTCACTGCAATGGTATAGTTATTTAAGCATGGAAGATAAGCACCATGAATCCTTCTCGGAGCTTTGGTTAGGGGGAAAGGAGATGGTAAATGAGGCAGGGGATATATAATCAAGGTGCCTTCCATGTCTGAAACAGCTTAGGGTTTAATAGGGGTATAATAAGGGATATGGGTCACTTGAGACCCTTGTGGTGCACCTTTGTTTTAAACCCTACATGGCCAACCTGGATTAATATTAAGTTTACAGGAGGATCCCATCCTTTTTAGACTTGGAATTGACATTTGACCCTAATAAAAGAAGACACCCTTAATACAATACAAAATGAAGAATTTTTGCATTTGAAGAGACCCATAGGGTTAAGTTCCCCTCTGGTCTCAAAATCTCCACATGGTTGGAAATCCCCTGCTGTGGCCAGCTAAGTGTTGGACCTAATTGGATCTGGGAGGGGGAGTGATTTGTCCCAATAAAGCAGGATTTGTCAGGGTAGGCCTAGTAAGCGCCCTAGGGAATTAGTAGGGACCAAGGAGGAAGCTTAGGGGTTAAGGTTCCAATAGCGCAGTACAGGCAAGGATCAGGCAGGAATCAAGGTAAAGTCCAGGCAAGGTTTATATTGGCAGACAAAAGGCAAAACAAAGTCCAGGCACAGGTCAAAATACAGGAAACAGGACAAGAATAATATAATGTCAGCAAGGGTGGTGCGCTCCAATCTACTTATTTGCAAGTATTCCAATTTTCATGTGAAATTCTTTGCAATCAGCATGTAATAATCTTTGGTGTAGAATATGTCCGGGCTGTAACAAAATACAGCTTTGATGAGGGATCCCTCACCCATCGGTACCGGCTTCAATCTGCGGAGTTCTTCTGTAAGACGGCCTGACTGACCCTTACCACGCGGAACGCCGACTTCGAGCAGAGAACGCTTACATGCTTCATACACACATCAGACTCGGTAAGTGTAAATAACCCGCAGGGTCCCGTGTGTCCATCAGATAACGCACTATCAAAGCTTTATTTTGTTACAGCCCGGACATATTCTACACCAAAGATTATTACATGCTGATTGCAAAGAGTTTCACATGAAAATTGGAATACTTGCAAATAAGTAGATTGGAGCGCACCACCCCTGCTGACATTATATTAACTTATACCGTGGACAAGTGGGTCCACAAACCTTCGTAGTGCTGCACACAAAACTTCGTAAAGAAGACCTCCCTGCAGCGCTGAGCTTTACCCATTTTTTCGCTTAGGACAAGAATAACACCCAGGAACAATAGCAATGGAGTCCTATCATTAGGCGCCATAATGGCGTCCAAGGCCCTTTAAATAATTGAATTTGGCGCCAAAAACGGGGGCGCCGTGACGTCATCGCATCAGATGCGATGTGATGACATCACTACCCGGCGCCGCTACCCACGTGGCGGCTATGGGCGCCGCCATTGTGGATGCGACACCGGAGGAGAGAGGACACGCCGCCCAGAGCTGCAGGTAAGCCTCTGGGTGACGCGATCCTAACAGGATTGTTGTGCTCAGCTAGGATTAGCTTGGAAGCCCAGCCTGACTATTGAATCACTGTGGATGCCTGACCCATCTGTGTGAGTCCCCAGGGAGTTGTGTCTGAGGGAGAGTACTGAAAGGCTTCAGTGTGTCCCCTGTTTGAGAACAAGCGCTGTTCGTGTGCCTGCTATGTGGGAGCAATATTTGGGCAGGTAACGCAACCTGGGGAAAGTTAGAGGGCACCAATCACAGCCAAAATCAAACACATATTAACAATCTGACCAGTATAATCTAAACATGTTTAATCAAACTGCATATACAATACCTGCAGATTTAAAAAAATTACATACTTTTTCAAATGGGTTCTTTCCCTGAGGGAGTCCATATTTTGACTATAACATGCAAATTAGTTCACGAGCATGCTCAGATTGTAGCACTGCCCTGGGTATTTTACCCAGAATGCCTAGCTTTAGTAAACGCCTCCACTAGAAGTATCGTGAGATTTCCCTATTTTATCATTGTCATTATGCAAATGCAGGGCAGACACTAACTTCCAGAAGGTGGTAGCACTACTGAACAGCAGCTAACGCAGCAGTTTGGCAGATTTGAAAATTGCTTATAAGGTTTATTAGGCAACCAAGAAATAGCTAAAAAGTGCTGCAGTTGGCTGTGAAGATATACAGATGCAGTCACTTTGGATTGTGAGTTAAATGTGTCGTGACTTAACTCATCTATCTCATTTATCCCACTTAGCACAGAATATTGTGTCACAGCATCCCATCCAATTAAAGAGTTCACCATTGAAAACAATGGAGCTTTGGTATGCTAATGAAAAGGTTAAATGCATTAAATGAGTTAAGATAACTTTAGATAACACAGTTTCTTCAATTAGCCCTGAGTCACGACGCATTTAACTTACAAATCCAAGTGACTGCATCTGTAGGCAGGGGGAAAAAGTGAAATCCAAGATGCCTGCCTCAAGTAGAACTGCAGTGGAGACAGGGGAGATTTCGCAAAAGGTATAGAGAGCTGATGATTATACAAACATACAAATATTTTTAAAAATCAGATTTCTTGAACTTTTACATAGTGTCTTTACTTAGTAAATGATTTTAGTTATGATTGGTGCCCTTTAAGAGCTCTTGGGGAAAAGGGATTGGGACTCTTTTTGTCCACCAGGAGTGGAGTGTGGGACTTTGCCTGGTAAAGATTGCCATATGGGATCCTCAGGGTAGGGGTATTATTGATCTGTTTTTGCATTCAAAGGAAAACTATACCCCGAAAATGAATACTTGAGCAACAGATAGTTTATATCAAATTAAGTGACATCTCACCAACCTGGTATTTATATTTAAGTAAATGTTGCCCTTTTACATCTCTTGCCTTGAGCCACCATTTCATGATGGTCTGTGTGCTGCCTCAGAGATCACCTGACCAGAAATATTTCAGCTCTAACTGTAACAGGAAGAAGTGTTAAAGCAAAAGACACACCTCTGTCTGTTAATTGGCTCATGTGACCTAACTTTATAGTTTGTTTGGTATGTTTGTCTGCACCGTTGGATCCTACGATCCCAGGAGGCTGTCCTTATTTTTTAAAATGGCAATTTTCTATTTATGATTACCCAATGGCACATGCTACTAAAAAAGTATATTATTATGACAATGGTTTATTTCCATGAAGCAAGGTTTTGCATATGATATGTTTTATGCAATATCTTTTTATACAGACCTACATTGTTCAGGGGGTATAGTTTTCCTTTAATTTCTCTGCCAGTTATATAAATTCTTGGATTATTGAAATGGTTGTGTTTAATTATTTGTTCCTAGTGGGGCCATACATAGGTGTATCCTTGGATCCCACAAGTTGGAGGCACTGCCATACAGAGGAATTCCCAGTACCCTTTCAATTAGCAAAGGGGATTCAGGACCTGTGTATGGTAAGCAGGGTTGAACTGGACCAACGGAACATTGGGGGAAAAAACCCGGTGGGGTTTTTATTAACCCAGGTTAATCCATCACAAAACCACTTTAATCATCCCAGCAAGACATTGTGCTTCTGAAAGCATTGGCGCTATTCCTTTATAATCTATACAGGCTGCATGAAAGTTTACTTATCCTTTTGACCAAATTTAGCTTGAGATGAGGGAAGGTTTTTTTGTATAAAACCAAAGAGCCCTTCCTTCATATAGACGAGAAGGTGAAAAGATCCTTGTACAGATTTTAAAAAGACCTTGTTATGACATCACAAGGTATGACACAAAGGGGTGAGATTTAATTTGATGAGAAACTCTTACCTCCTAATTAAATTCCAGATTTTCCCATAGAGCCAGATGAAATTCAATGAGAAAAACTCTCTGTTCACATGAAAACTCTATTGAAATTAAATCTGGTCCAAAGTGTCACTGCATACATACGTGTTACTAAACGCTATAGTTAGTATAGATGTGGGTATATATCATTTATGTGAGGGTATGGAGCGGTGTGTGTGTGTGTATGGATGCTGGGTTTCATTTGGGTTGAACTTGATGGGCTTGGTCTTTTACAGCATGATTTAAAGGAAATCTATACCCCCAAAATGAATATTTAAGAAACAGATAGTTTATATCAAATTAAGTGACATATTAAAGAATCTTACCAAACTGGAATATATATTTAAGTAAATATTGCCCTTTTACATCTCTTGCCTTGAACCACCATTTGGTGATGGTCTCTGTGCTGCCTCAGAGATCACCTGACCTGAAATATTTCAACTCTAACTGTAACAGGAAGAAGTGTGGAAGCAAAAGACACAACTCTGTCTGTTAATTGGCTCATGTGTCCTAACTTTATAGTTAGTTTGGTATGTTTGTGTGCACCATTGAATCCTAGGATCCCAGGAGGCTGTCCTTATTTTTTAAAATGGCTATTTTCTATTTATGATTACCCAATGGGACATGCTACTAAAAAAGTATATTATTATGAAAATGGTTTATTTACATGAAGCAGGGTTTTACATATGTGTTGTTTTAGGCAATATCTTTTTATAGAGACCTACATTGTTCAGGGGGTATAGTTTTCCTTTAACTATGTAACTCTTTATGTGATAATTATGTAATTAAACGGAGTGCCATCCTGCAACATAGTGAGCTATCTACTAAAAGTATGGGTATGGATAAGAGGTATTTGTATAATTTTAATTAAATCGGAGGCTTGTTTTGCCTCCAATAAGGTTTAATTATATTGTCATTGGGATCATGTACAAGGTACTGTTGAATTATTACAGTGAAAAGGGAATGGTTTTTAAAAATGGAATTATTTGATTAAAATGGAATCAATAGGAGATGGTCTCCCATAATTGAGGGCTTTTGTTACTAATGAAGTCCCGTACCCAGAACTAGCGGCAAGGTCCTGGTCACAGCTCACCCTTATGCCAATAACAACCACCTTTTGCTTTGGGAGGAGCCCTCTGTTACTCGGATACTGCCAGGTTTTATCATGAGAGGATCAGGGAGAGAGTTCTGGGCAGGCAAGGGAACCAAATGTAATAATAGAACAGAGAAGCAAGTGTCAATACAAAATGTTGTATTTGAGAAACACTGCATGTCATCTCCCACACGTTTCAGGTGAAAACTTCCTGAGAAGTATCTTTATACTTGTGACAATCTTTACGCTTTCTTGTCTACTGAAAGGCCAATAAAAGAGCAATAAATTCCACTTGTTGATAATGCCTGTTTTCTCTTTAATGCTCATTAAATCAAGGCAGATGCACATTTTCATAAGACAAAGGAATATATTCACTGAAGTTGAAGGAGTCAGCCCTGAGTGAGGAGCCGGAAGCCGCACTTTGCTGTCAGACTGATAGCCCCGCTTCTCTATGCTGACAGCTGTTACATTTACAACTGGAAGTAGATTGACAACATATTTATCATCTATCTGCAATTTCCACCTCGCTGGTTAGCAAAAGAACATTCCACCATTTGTGAGGTGTCAGCGAGCCATCACAATTATTCCCAGGTACGTTGACTTAATCTAGCACCCATATTTCCTTCAAATGCTTATTTGTGCTGTCTTCCAGATTGGAATGCAACAGGTTTTTCATTATATTTATGCATCATTCTCATATAGAAATACACAGGATGATAGAACATGCTGCGCAATGAATAAAAGATTATCAAATATTGTATAAAGATGTTTTTTTTTTTTAATTAACCGGCACCCCCTAACGGTAATTTCTTTCCTGCAACGAACATTGATAGTCAAAACTAAATTACAGCAAATTATGGCACAAACATCATGATTGGGCTATTAAATAAATAGGCTATTAGCACACTCTGCTGGTGGCTTTAGAGAATATCAATACAACATAATTAAACCAATCATTAATTAACAGTAAACTGGATACCACACATATTACATCAACAGGGACTGCCATAATATATGTGTAATTGTTAAACAATACATTCAGAAACAACTTAATAGACAACAACTGTCACAGTGTCATAAATATAGCTACGGGACCTGTTATCCATAATGCTCGGGACCTGGGGTTTTCCGTATAATGGATCTTTCCGTAATACAGATCTTCATACCTTAAAAGACCAGTAAGACACCAACACATATTAAACTTTAAAAGTCTTTATTAAGAAATAACTTACCGAAACTCTGCTTGCACACCTCTTCAGAAACGCCGTCAGGGCAATGATCCATCGTGCGGTGCTCAATTTCTCCTCCCTAGCTATCTCCTCTAAGGAAGGCAGGGAGGACAAATCGAGTGCCGCACAATGGATCGCTGATCATCTTTTCTGAAGAGAAGCGGATTTTTGGTAAGTTATTTCTTAATAAAGACATAGCGATTTTAACGTTTAATATGTCTTGGTGTCTTTTTATTGTAGCATAGTAATGAATTTTTGAAAATATTTTTTTGCTGTTACTGGTCCTTTAAGGTAGGAAGAATTGAATCTACGGAAAACCCAAGCATTATGGATAACAGGTCCCGTAGCTTTATTTATGACACTGTGACAGTTGTTGTCTAATAAGTTGTTTCTGAATGTATTGTTTAACAATTAAATATATATTACGGCAGTCCCTGTTGATGTAATATGTTTTGCATCCAGTTTACTGTTGAAATTGGTTTAATTATGTATTGATATTCACTAAAGCCACCAGCAGAGTGTGCTAATAGCCTATTTATTTAATAGCCCAATAATGATGTTTGAGCCATAATTTACTGTAATTTAGTTTTGACTATCAATGTTCGTTGCAGGGTAGAAATTACCTTTAGGGTTGCCTGTTAATTAAAAAGAACATCTTAATACAGTATTTGATAATCTTTTATTCATTGCGCAGTATGGCGGAAGTCCCAGTGGGCCTGGTTGCTGCTGTTTTCTTACTGTTATTGAGAATATAATAATAACATTTTGATTATTCGGATAAAATGGAGTCTATGGGAGACAGCGTTTCCTTAATTTGGATCTTTCTACATAATCCCATACCTGTACCCCAAATTGATCTGTAGAATCCTTGTGACATGTCCCATTTAAATGAAACGAGGCAGCACCCTGTTTTTTTTGTCTTCTACAATGTAAGGTTTGGCAGTCTATTGAAAGAGAAACAAATAAGATAGGGGGAACATAAGGCGAAAAAACTGCCCCCTTGCATGAATGTTATTAAAGAAAACCCTACTTCTGTTTATTAGAAAATACACAAGAGAGAGAGTGAGAAGATACATCTGTATTAATTTGTATTGTTTAATGCCCTGTTCCATCTCTGATGTGCTGCTGGCTGTAACGCTAACAAACACTGGTATTTAAGGAATCTAGCGAATGAACACTCAAGACTTAACATGTTGCTTTGTTAAATGTGTGGCATCTTGACTAGAGTATGCTTCGATTCAGTTACATTGCCCCAATACCCCCCCCAAATAAACTCCACACAATAACTTTGGTGAAAAGGCCGCAGCTTATTTATTAAAATAACCTTTAATTTGACTCATACTTAATTTACTGTTAAACCATACCATTACAATACTGTTACATAACCATTTTAACATCCTGTGAAACAATAGCCACTTAAGGCTGCACATACATTTAAACATGTTTGTAGTAACTTCCCAAACCTTACTTAGTCCAAACCCCTTAACTATCCTAAGGCTAAGGCTCCATCACCTGTTTCCTTCCTTACGGTGCCTCCTTGTCCCCTGAGCCTTGCCCCAGGCCTATTCAACCCTTACATTACCTCCCAGCTCCCTTTTTGGCTACCCAGTCGGGCAGCCCCCATTAGGCCACTGCTGCGACATAATATTACCATTATATTCTCAAGGGCGGGTGGGAGGGACGTTATTACTCCTGCAACCACCAGGTAAGTGCCTTCCCGCCTTTCCCACCTATTACTTATTACTTAAGCCCTGCCCCTATCTCTTTCTTTCCTCCCCACTGTACTCCCATAACCCACTCCCCTTTTAACCATTTCACTACTCTCCCCTCAGTCATGGGCCCCTTCCGCTCCACCTGTGCCCAGGCACGCTATTTGGGCATCTTTACAGGGTGAGTTGTGAGTGATGCCACCTTCAAAGCTCACGCAATAATCATAACTGTGAAGAGAACTTTCATTGTGATCTGCTGAATGTACTTCTCACTACAAAGGCCCGAGCTGTAGAATTATTACAAGAAGGGGGGATATTTTGCTGACAAGCACTTCAACATACATACGTGTCAGAGGCGGTAATTACAAGAAAACATGTCTGTGGATACACTTGTGATTGGACAGAAACCTAATGAATTATGTACAGAAAGGGAGTATTGGTATAGATAAATAATACAGTGCCAGTGGATGTACAGCATCTGTTTCAGAAAGACGTCCCTCCTTAGAATGTGTGTTATAATAATTCCATATAACAGAATTATATTCCATATACAGGTATGGCATCCATTAACCAGACAGCTCCAAATTGAGGTTATCAATCAAATCGAAAAAAAATAATTTTTAAAATGGTTTCCTTTTTCTCAGTTATAACGAAACACTACTTTGTACTTGATCCAAACTAAGATATAATGAATCCTTTTTGGTGGTAAAAACAAGCCTATTGGGTTTAATGAATGTTTTAATATTTTTTTTTTAGTAGATTTAAGGATTGGAGACACAAATTATGTAAATATCCCTTATCCAGAAAACCCCAGGTCCCGAGCATTCTGGATAACATATCTTATACCTCTACTCTGTATATTGTTGTATTATATGCTATCAAAATACTAGTATTATGCACAACATAGCAAGGAGATGTTCATTGCAACGCATAAAAACTTACTAATGTGTTTATGTGCCAATAGGGATGGGCAAATTCTGGCAATTCGCCACTGGCTAATAAATTTGTGAAACGCCAACGGAAATTTGCCTGCCGAAAATTCGCTGGCATAAAAAAAAAAAACTAGACGTGCGACGAAAGTGATGCACCGCGGGTCAAAAACGTGAAGTGATTCGTTCCGCGAATTTTTCGCCAATTTCCAAATTTCGCTGGAAATTCGCATATTTTTTGGTGAAGCGAAACGGGATAGATTCGCCCATCACTATGTGCCAAACATACATCTTACATAAGAGCTGAAGCAGTATACATGTCATGCTGTAACCTTCAGTGATGGCCAACCAAACTGGGCTGATCTGATCATTTGGGTACAGGACAAGATCTAACCATTTGTCAGGGACAATCTGAATGCTAACTTTTTGAAGTACGTTCACCCAGTCAGTGCATTGTTTTCTAAAAAGGAGCACTGGTTCAGGCATTGAGGGATTTAAAGTTTCCTTGTCCTTAAACTGACCAATGTAGCAAAACTACCATTACTAACAACAACAAAAAAAGATCTGGTACTCAATGAATCAAGAATAATATATAAGATATTGTAAGATTGTACCTGTCTGTATTTGAATGGCTGCAATAATGTGTGTGTAACTTTTGGATCTAGCAGAGGGCTCCTGGGAATGCCCTATACAACATACATATGCTAGAGCAGGGGTCAATAACCTTTACTATCAAACTCGCCCTTTTACTAGCTTTGTGTACTTGGGGCACAAGGGCTTTTCCCTTTTTTCTGAAATATGTTCTCTATAAGCCTACATTTGTTCCCTTATAGATCTTATAAAAATGGTCCATAGCAGGGGTTGCAGGCAGGGCCGCCATCAGGAGGGGACTGGGGGGACAAGTGTCCCGGGCCCGGGGCTGAAGGGGGGCCCGGCAGTGATGCATTTTCCCAAGAGCCGGGCCCCCCTTGCCAGCACCGAGCCGATGCTTAAGTGCCGAACAGATGCGAAGGAGCCGACACTTAAAAGTCCTGAAGTCACGGAAATACCCGAAGTCACGAGGAGCCAGCACTAAAGAAAATACCTGAAGTCAAGCAAGTATACTGAAGTCCTGAAGCCATCAGTTCAATTCTACCAACACCAATGTGGGTTTTTTTTTTTTTTTTTAAATCCCCTTACCTCAAATGTTTTCTTTTAATACTCTATAGGCCCCTGTCACCAATTTTAAAAAAAAAAAATTTTTTGGGGCCCCAATTTTTTTAACTTGTAAGGGGGGGCCCTGTCGCCAATGTTTTATTAAAAAAAAATTTTGGGGGCCCCAATTTTTTTAAACTTGTATGAGGGGCTCTGGCACCAATGATTTAAAAATGCTTTTATGGGGGGGGGTCTTGCACCAATTTTTTTGGGGAGGGTTACTTTTTTAGCGCTGATGTCTGCATGGTCTTTTTAACTTTGATGTGGATTCGGCGGGGATTGGGGCGGGGCTTAAATGCCTGGGTGGGCGGAGCCCAGGGGCCCCCGACAATTTTGTTGTGCGGGGCCCTGTGATTTCTAATGGCGGCCCTGGTTGCAGGTATAGGTGGGAAGGGGTTGCACCTGTGGCCAATGTAGATAGTAATGGCCGGAGCAGGGTTCTCACACTGAAGAAGCCTCCAGTGTCAGCAGTTAAAGGCGAGGGATATAGACGTCATTAACATATGCGTCATATCCACATCTATAGCCCTCACACCTGCTGCAGCACTGCCGGACTCTGGCCTTGGAGGCAGGTTCAGCTCATTCACAATAAGTTGAAGAAATTGCTTGAGATCCCCGCAGATCACTACACGCAGATCACATACAGGCTGCCGCTGTATAGAGAGCAAGACGTGTAGCGATCCACAGGGATTTCAAGCGATTTCTTCAGAATGAGCAGAACCTGCTTCAGGACATAGCATGGGAACCGGCATCCAGGGACATCACATGGGACCCAGGAACCCAGGCAACATGTAGCAATACGCAGGGAGTTCAAGCGATGTCTTCAATTCGTTTCATGCAATTTTCTTCAACTGCTGCGGGACATCACACGGGACCCGACACCCAGACAACTGGTAGCGATCCACGGGTATTTTAAGCGATGACTTCAACTTTTCATGCTACTTTCTTCAACTGCATCACATGAGTCCCGGCACCCAGGTTACCCTAGGCAGGAGCCGGCGTGCATTCCCGTGGGATCTGCTTCCTATGGGGTGGGGGGGACAGGCACAGTGAGAGAGTGATCATGGCACAGTAATGGCACAGTAATGGCACACAATGCGGGGCTGGCTGGTCGCTGGAGGGATAGGGCTCTTTACACTTTTAAGCACAGTGAAATTGCCTTTAATAATGCCAGTGGGCAATATATATTTGAGTTAACTGGGAAGAGCTGGAGCCGCAGAAATCGGGATGAAGAGCCACATGTGGCTCCGGAGCCGCAGGTTGCCGACCACTGTGCTAGAGGAAAACAACTAATGAAGGAAGGAGGAACACAGTCCTCAGCTTCAGTCCCATGACAATATTTATAAAACACCTCCTTTTATAAGTAAATGGGGGCTAATTTGTATACACTCAGGTCGGACTGGCCTGGCGGGGCACTGGGAAAAAACCTGGTGGGCCCCGACCCACATGGGCCCCCGCTGGACCAGACCCCCTCTCCCGACAATTGGATCCTACAACGACAACTCTGTTTGCGCATGAGCGTGTTGATGTTCGTGCTTGCGGCGCATCACAGTAGGGGGGCAGGAGGCCCTGGACAGCAGTCCCAGTGGGCCCTGTATACACTTACCCAAGTCAGCCAATCAAATTTTAACTTTCATTAGTCTTCCTGCTGCTGGCTGGACAAGGCTAACAAATGACTGGTTGCTATGGTTTACTAGGGAGCAGCAAATTTGCTCCCTGTTAGTAAGTGAACCTGATGGTCTCTCATCCAGAATTAAGACGCAAAAACGTAGGTCTGGCTTTCCATATTTGAGTCTTGTGATAAAATCACATGAGCAGGTCACAAAGAATGTCTTTTCCTACAGACACAGTAGCTGTTATTTACATAAAATCGCCACTTAATGCTCACATATGTCACAAACTCCACCCTAAATCCAGAACCCAAGCTAAGCTCCCTGGCCTCGGCTCTCACTTCTGCCTATAACCACCGCCTTTCACCTCAGGAGGAGCCCTCGGCTAATTGGATGCCGCCAGTAGTGATGGGCGAATCTCCCGAGTTTCGCCGAAAAATTCACGAATTTCCAGAGAATTGGCGAAAAATTTGCAAAACGAGTCGCGGCACACTTTTGGCGCTTTCGTTGCGTCATTTTTTCCGGCGAATTTTCACCAGGCAAAATTTCCCTGGCGAATAAATTCGCCCATCACTAGCCGCCAGGTATTATTTGAAAGAGTAGCAAAGCAATAGGTTCTGGACGAGCAAAGGATACTGGATTGAAAAACACCACCAGATGCCACAGAGTGGAACAGGCAGGCCAGGCCAGCACAAGCACAGCAGAATTGTCAGACAGATCAGGATTATAGAGATCAGAAAAGTCACAGACAGGCAAGGGTCAGGATTGGAGAGAATCAGAATAGTTAAGCAGGCAAAGGTCAGGATTGGAGATATCAGAGTAGTCAAAAGGCAAGTAACAGAAGATCAATCAGGAATCACAAAGATTAAACACCTAGGAACTCTACTAATAGAACCTAACAACGGGCAAAGAGCTGTACACTGAATTCCCCTTTTAAGCATTAGAATTTTGTGCCATTGTGCAATGATGTCATCACACTGGCGCAACTGCCCCTACGAAACCCGGATGTGCACACCGTAGGGGAGACTAGGCACAAGGAGAGAAGGAGCTATGCCGCGGGAGTCCACGCTGCAGGAGAAGCGGTGGACCCCGTTGCCCACTAGACCACCAGGGTGAGTCCTTACAACATAACAAGCACTTACACCCCAGGGAAGCAACATCATGGGTCACATGCCTTTGCCTCTCATTACTTGTACTGGATTCATGGGGCAAGCAGTGGGTCTCTGCACTCTGACAAATGGAGCACAGAAACCTTTGACAAAGCAAGAATAGAAGAACACAGTGTGCAAAAGCGCAAAGAAAAGATAAATGTTAAGATAAATGACCACTAGTATCAATGGTCAAAGCAGTGGGACCTCCGGTTTTCTGATATTATTTCCTTATATTTTTCTGAAATGTGTTCTTTGCAGCTTTGGCTCACTCATGGCATGACCAGTCGTAGCAGAGCTATATCATAAAGTAGCTTTGATGATATAATAAACCAACTTTAATCCTACGGTGATATACAAATGCACTGGTTGAACAATAATGTCCCTTCCTCTTTATGTCCTTGTTAATGATAATGAAAAGACGAAAAACCTTCAAAGCTCCAGCAGGCAAGGGTACTAAGGCCCAAACTACTGATGCAAATCCCTTGATGTAACACTAATTCTATATAAAGTGCAGAGCAAAAGGCTCAGTAATCAGCCCTGCCATTTCTCCCCTATTTAATACTACAGGTCTGATGTTTAAAGCAAGAAGATGAAAGTCACTCTGATGGAAAAGAGAAACAGCCATCCCTGGCTATCCCCAAAATATCACACACAAACTTATCCCTGCACAGTAAGATAATGTAAATTGCTAGATAAGGGGAAATAAAGCATTTGCCATAATTTGCTCTTGCTTCCTGTATAACAGAAATTTGGGACATTTTTTCTTCTGAAACATTTAAGTCAACATTATTCTCTCATTCTATCTGTCTATATATCTATCTCTGTCTATTATTTATCTGTCATCTATCTCTGTCATTCTTTCTGCCATCTGCCATTCTATCTATTAGTCATTCTATCTATCTATCTATCTATCTATCTATCTATTAGTCATTCTATCTATCTATCATCTATCTATCTATCTATCTATCTATCTATCTATTAGTCATTCTATCTATCTATCTATCATCTATCTAGCTGTCATTTTGACCATCCATGTCTGTCGTTTGGTCAGTCCATCTATCTGCACTGCACTGATGCCAAGGAGCAGGTTTGGACGTAAGTAGCTTCAATGAATAGCATTGATATATATAATTGTCCCCATTTTAGCATGACCATACTTGCAACTGCCTTCATTAATGAACATATAGTGGTAATAATAAGTATTATTAGATTTATATTTCACAATCTACATGTTGAAATTTCTATATTGCATAGCTGAATCATTATATTACCAAAGATAATGTTGATTACACAAATTCTATAAAAAAATCCAAAGTTTGCATCTGGTTGCTACCCATAAATAGCGTAGCAACTTCAAACTTCCAGCTAACCAGTTCGGAGCAAAAGTATGTAGAAGTTAAGGACTTAAATTTTAATTATTATTAGCAGTTTGGATTCATTGGTTAAATAGTAAATCCCCGAATGGCCTGAATGAAGGATTTATTCCCTTTTTATAAATGTTCTGTAAATATTTTATATTGCAGTACAATACAATTGGTAAATATCGGAATGAACTCACTTATTCTTGTATTTCGTCCAAATAAAATAATCAAGCCTTTCCTTTCAGTATCAAGTATCAATTTATTACATTTTGTATGCAAACCGTTGCGATTCCCAGTAAATTACAATGAAATAAGGAAATGACGTGAGTGCGCATGTGCGAACCTACCGAAGCAGCGGTAAAAGACTATTGAAAGGGGAAAATTCAATAAAGGGCTAATTCTGGCTAATTCGCCAGCGTGACGTCAATTTGCAACTTCGCGAAAAATGTGTTAGCAAAGTAGAGTTGCGCAACTTTGCACCCTTACTTCAGACAAAGTTGCGCACTGATGAAGGAACGTAATTACACTTATTCACTAAGATGAACTAAGAAGTAACACTAGACATTCAATACAATAGATAGGAGTTAGGCGTCTTTTACCTTTTGTTGGGTTATAGTCTGGAAAACAGACAACATTTTGTTAGGGTTACCCTCCTCCCCCCCTACATTACCTAACATATGGCAACACAACTATACAGGGGGCACATGTTTAGGGCAATAGGACAACTTTATTTTATTTATTAAAGGTTTCCTGGGCTTGTGTAGTGGAATGTAGTAGCTGTAACATACACCTCTATTAAACGCTTTTGTGCCGTATGCAAATTAGGCATCGGTAGCAAAGTAACAGTAGCACTACTTCGCTACCGTTTGCCGCCCTGAGCACAAATTCACATCTTAGTGAATTAGCGTAGTGCTGGCGAAAATTCGCCTGGCGAAGTGCTGCGAACACCGGCAAAGCTGTCGCTAGCGCATTTCCGCGCTTTAGTGAATTTGCCCCAAAGACGGAAATTACATGCACCCGTTACTTATGCCCCTGAAGAAGCTGATCGATCGGTGAAATGTGTAGGGCAGGCGGCATAGGTGGACGGCGGGGACAAGCTCCCACCCGTTTCCCACATAGAATAGGCAGGAAATTTTGGGGAACTGAATGGAAGGGAGGGTGATTGGGCGCAATAAGTAGCAACTTGCTATAGAGTAGCCATCTTTCCACTTATTTCCCGCTTACAAGCCAATAGATACCACCGTTCCACCAGATGCCTGTAGTTTTATTATATGTTTTTTAGGGACGCGGTCCAACACTACTCCAGGTTATTGGGGGGAGTGAATATGTTGTTGTGTGCAATTGGCAGTATGTAAATATCTTTCGTTTTATTCAGCATAATAATTAAAAGTTAAGTCTTAACTTCTATATACTTTTGCTCCGAACCGAGCTGGAAGTTTGAAGTTGCCACACTATTTATGGGTAGCAACCAGATACAAACTTTGGATTTTTTTATGCTGAATCATTATATGTAATACTTTAGCGCAACTATTACATCTAGTGTTTAAAATTCAATAAAGTTAGAAATGTATAATGATTACTAGCGTTTACTTATTAGAAAGCTAGATACAGAAACAATACATTTTGCTAAAGAGTAATTTGTATTTCAGAAATAAAGCCAGAAATATTTCTGTCTGCACAACGTGTTACACATATCAGATTATCAATCAGAGCCTGGAATGTTCCGGGAGACGTGTTTTACTGGGAAAATGTGAAAGGTTTGCGGGGAATCCAGGCAGAAATTGGCTGAAAAAGCTGAAATAACCCAGTGTAGATATGAAACATATTACGGGGGTGCTTTTACCATAGCCAGTTGCTCAGCGTGAAATATTAGAATAAACAAACGGCAGGGGGATGCAGTGCTACCCTCATTAACACCAGCGTGCTAATAAACCTGGTAATATTGTCTTTGGTGTCAGAAACTAAAGTCTTGGCATAAATTCTCATGAACATGTGGCACTCTCTCCCAGCTGCCTAACATCATCCTAACTAGTACTGATACTAACAAGAACCTAAACCACCCGCAGCTAATGGGCCTTTGAGATATACATCAGCACAATGAAATACACTCAACTGCTTGCTTCAAAATCCAATGCGTTTGGGTGTCTGCAATGCAGAAAGAGCAGCTTTGTGTTTGAGAGTGTCTGTAAAACGCTGAGCAAATTGTTTGAGATTGGATATTTAGGCTGCAGAACAATTCATAAATTTACAACATGACAAATACAAATGATGTTGCTTGGTTGCGGCATGTGGATCGGGAAAATGGGCCTTTTCATTGAACATTGCAATATTATTTTAAACAAATTCTGTCTACACAGTAGAAACCAGAAAAGATTGATCGGTCTAGTGTAAATACATTATTGAAAAGAAATGTATTCACATGGTATGTACCATCATATAAATATATACAGGTATAGGACCTGTTATCCAGAACGTTTGGGAACTGAGGTTTTCTGGATAAGGAATCTTTCTGTAATTTGGATCTCTATACCTTAAGATTCCTGCGTGGGTCTAATCAGAAGGACCCATGCCCAACTCAGATCCACTGACCCTAACCCGTCCCCCACCCGTCCCACAACCAACATATCACCCTACAAGAGCCGCTACCCAACACAGTTAAACTTACCTTACAACCCAGGACTGCAAGACCACAAAACCTCATCACCGTAGAATGGAAGTGACATCACTCCAGTGCCTATTCAGCAAGAAAGGGACTAAAAAGTTGCCTGCAGCACTAGGAAAGATGGCCAAGCCTGGCACCATATCTGGGTGCCCAGACGGGTTACCCGCAGGCTACCAACATGTTCAGGGGATCAGGATTTTCTGACCACAATCAAACCTCTTTGTGGGTCCTTACCCTAGCAACCGTGTATTGGCTTGAATAAGAGATTGGAATATGAATAGGAGAGTGTCTGAATAGAAAGATAAAATATCAATAAATGTGTAGCCTTACAGAGCATTAGTTTTAATGTCTGTGAAGTAAAAGTCAATACAAAGGGCTACAGTTATAATGCACAAGTTACTATCTGTATTGCACTGTGTAACAGGGACCCCCGTGACATACACATTCCCAACAGGGACACCCCATAGATCTTTGCTGTTAGATGTAAACATGACACACTTGATGCAGTGAACCAAGGCAAATGTTTATTTGCAGCTTCACACAGGTACACAGGGGTAGACCAGAGTCACAGTTGACCAGGAACATATAAGTTAAAGAGATATTCACATATAATTCTCCAAAGATCCTCTCATGATCCCCTCAGTTTTTGGAAGGACTGTGAAAAGTTCCTGTTCAGATTCCAAATTAGGAAATCTGGACAGGACATTGAAGTGAATGGCATGATGATAAGCCAATCTCTGATTGCAGCATCATCAATCCTGCCCCCTATGACACCAGCCCCACCCCTAATCAGGGTTGGACTGGCCTGGCGGGAAAAAAACCGGTGGGCCCCTGCCAGGCCAGACCCCCTCTCCCAATCCTCTGGCCCAAAACAAACATTTAAAAAAAATTGCAGTGCTGTATGTGCCCTGCTGCTCAGAGCACATGCGAGCTGTGTGTCCCAGTGCGCGCAGACGTCCTGCACCTCCATGCAGTAGGGGGGCCAACGGGTTCAGAGGGGGCCCCAGGCAGTAGTCCCAGTGGGCCCTGGGCCCCCCCAGTCCAAGCCTGCCCCTAATGTCACAGCTACCCCTTGACATCACCAGCTCCACCCCCGACCCCACTATCCTGCCCCCTACATCACAGGCCCACCCCCTGCCCATTTTCCACAAAAAGTGGCAACCCTACCAGGACCCCTGTAATGTAGATGTACAAAGGCAGAGTGTCATTAGCCATTAAGGAAGGCCTTCTCTCACAATTACTCTTCCCCAGTCTTCGCTGCATTTTATACATACAGTGATCAAGCTTCCTCTGAACCATTGGCCACAACCGTTCCGCTAGGCTGCTACTAACTTAACCCCTACATGATCCCGTTCACTGTCTGATGCAAAATAGCCTTGGGCCAGTACCACAAATACTTACTCCTCGCTGGGACCTTGGCTGTCCTTGCTAGCTACCTTATATAAATCCTATACCTATAGAAAGCTACTCACAGGGTGCAGATCTGGGCCGGCAGGGCCCACAAGAACTGGGGGCCCACCGGGTTTTTTCCCAGTGTCCCGCCAGCCCAGTCCAAACCTGCTCACAACTGACTACCTAGCTAGTTATTCCTAGAAAGGATTAGGTATACACCTGATCTGGCTCCAGTGTATGATGTTAGGTCAAAGAGGAGGTACATAGCTCCAGCACGGCAATTTCCCTAATGGCCAATCTGATATCCTAATGGCCCACTTCTGACTACTCTGAATATTGCTAGAACTGTTTAAATTTATAAAATAAGTATATTTTACCTCATTACAACCGTATATTCAGTATACTTTCACTTCTAGGAAATCATGACCTAGATGCTAAAAGGAAAAAAAAAAGATGTGTTGTTTTTCTTTCCAAATTCCCATCTTTATTCATTAAATATATGGTAATCCCTAAAATAGTCATAGGATGATTCACGAAAATCTGGGAAGTGAATCTATCTAAAAAGAGAAACTGGTGGAGGAAGAAAATGTAAGGAGTAATTAAAAATGGAAACCTCCTGACCCTTTAAACTCCTAACCAACAGTGGGGGCAAGTTTCCAGTGTGCTGATATTCTGCCCAAGTCATGACGCTGCTGTACAGCTAAGGTTCACTGACTATAATTACACATTTTATATTGTTAACGTGGCAAGCGAGTCTCCCTGCTTACTGCAATAAACATATGTCCACTCGAATGCTGATCCGGTGTTGACATTTCAAACTCCAGTGAACAGAGGCCTGATCTTGGCTGAAAGCTGGGAAGCTGTTAAACTAGGCTTGTGCCTCTGCCAAGGAAACCTCCGTCCAACTCAATGGGCAGCAAACAATTACTTGAGAATATCACTGAGGGCTGAAACTGATATTTATCTAGTGAATGAAATCAGTCAGTGTTGTGTCAGCAGAATGCTGGATCCCGCAGCCCTTCTGGTTTGGCTGTCTCTGCTCGTGGCATTTCATAGCCAAGCTGACGTGGCGGCTTATAAGCTTCAACTCAGCTTCACTTCACTGCAGATCGGTTTACTCTACTCAGATTAAAGTTACAGAGAATATGTATTTGTTTATTTCAAGGATGCCCAGCTGGAGCGCCTTTGTTGTTCAACTACAGCTCCCATATGTATAGCACATGAAAAAATACAATGAATATATAAAAAAAAATAAAACCTTTTTCTTATTGTCCTTATTTTTTTTTACCCAAAATGTAAAATTCCAGCATAATCACTTCCGCAAGAGGGAGCTGCACCTGATGCTACTGCTGCTGATGTGACAAAATGCACACAAGTTTTGGCAATTAAAGGACAAGGAAAGTGTAAAATAGAATAAGGCTAGAAATACTGTATTTTGTATACTAAACATAAACATGAACTTACTGCACCACAAGCCTAATCAAACAAATGATTTATGCTTTCAAAGTTGGCCACAGTGGGCTGTCATCTTGTAACTTTGTTATACATCTTTGCAAGGCTTCTTAGGGATCGTCATAAATAATAAAAAAAAAAGCTGCTTTCTGCATGGCTGGTAAGTAAGGAAGGGGCTACCCCTCCTGTTCATAAGTATGATTGTTTCCATGCCAGAAGTTAGGGACTGTCTGACAATTGCTATCCACAGCACTAAATGAAGGGAGAATTTAATTGCATACAGTCAGGTTTCTTATTAAAACGGTACACATTTTCATTCAAGAAAGTAAAAATGGGATTTTATTTCTTTGCCTTTCCTTGCCCTTTAAGATGCAATTGTGTTAGGGCTGAACTCCACGGTGTGCCAAGGAGTGATCTGTCGCCATGCAATGACACATGCAACATGTCAGATGTCCAGAAGATAAAGGAAGTGAATGAGAATTCATAGGTAAAAACAACATATATCTGATGAAGACGCGGTGTGCAGGTGATTCTCTAGGCACAACTGTGCTGTGAGTATTTAATTTAGTGTGGGAACACTGGAGCTACTGCCACCCTCAAGATTCAAAACCAGAAGCATGGTGGACACAGTGGCACCAAGCGACACTATTTGGAAATGGAAGTAGTGTGTGTGGGCTCAGTGTGCAGATGTTTCAGCTTGTCATTCAGCCTTATTGAGATCTCCCTCATGTTAGAGTAGGCTAGCCATAACCTTCCTTATCATCTCCCCTAACACCCATGTTATTTTATAACCCCCTTTCAAAACAGGTTCCCAAACTGTAAGGTTGAATACATCCATGTTTCATACCTGCAAATTAATTAATGTAGCTCATTTCAGATCCTATTTTGTTAGGGCATTTATCCTCTGCTGTTAACACCTACTGAATTCCACTTCTTAAGCATGAATTTATTTAAAGGAAAACTATACCCCCAAAATGAATACTTGAGCAACAGGTAGTTAATATCATATTAAGTGACATATTAAAGAATTTTATCAAACTAGAATATATATTTAAGTAAATATTGCCCTTTTACATCTCTTGCCTTGAACCACCTTTTCGTGATGGTCTGTGTGCTGCCTCAGAGATCACCTGACCAGAAATATTTCAGCTCTAACTGTAACAGGAAGAAGTGTTGAATCAAAAGACACAACTCTGTCTGTTAATTGGCTCATGTGACCTAACTTTATAGTTTGTTTGGTATGTTTGTGTGCACCGTTGAATCCTACGATCCCAGGAGGCTGTCCTTATTTTTTAAAATGGCAATTTTCTATTTATGATTACCCAATGGCACATGCTACTAAAAAAGTGTATTATTATGAAAATGGTTTATTTACATGAAGCAATGTTTTACATATGAGTTGTTTTATGCAATATCTTTTTATAGAGACCTACATTGTTCGGGGGGTATGGTTTTCCTTTAATAATCTTTTAACAGCGAAAAACCTTTTCAGAATAGCATACAATGCTCACCCTATATCCATGATGACCTGGGTGTTTAAACCTCAGGTCCCACACTTCTGGGTTCTAAAACATTTCAAACATGCATGACTGTAATAGGAGAAAAAACACTCACCAAAGTAGACAGGTGTCCTGGGTGCATCGCCCCAAACCCATAGCTAGAGGTGAGTGGCACTCAAGAACAAACAGCTGACACTCACTTCATTTTCCACTAGCTGGATAAAACAAAAAAAGTTTATTTCAGCAAGTTAAAAACATTCAGTCCTTAGGACTTGATGTTTTTAACTTGCTGAGATAAATGTTTTTGTTTTATCCAACGAGTGGAACATAGAGTGCTTGTCAGCTTTTTGTTCATGTTTCATACCTGTATATGCATACCTTTTTTACCTGGATAAGGGATCCTATACCTGCTTTTTCTAATGCAATACTTACATGAATGTCATATCAAACTTTGCACTTTTTCATAAAAAGGTTATTTGGGACTTTTAAGGTAGGCTGTTTGTTTTCATGGATACATATTTTTGGACAATTATGCAAAATAATACTAAAAGTGTTTTTTAAAAAATGACAACATCAATTTCAATAACTTTTCTGGGCTGCATGGGCTGCAGCAAGTACAAAAGCCATGTAAATAATTCCGTCCATCCGTCCCCCCACACCTCCCCCAGAAATTAAGACTTGTTGAATTCATCTCTGTTGATAGGTGGGATATAATCAGCTTCTCTTTACAACCAATGAAACTGAAGGAAGGGGTGGGAACCCTGCATGGCTGCAACAACTGTTTCCCATATTTTTCAGTATGCAGTCCATTATTTCATCCATGAAAATTGTGCATTTTTATCGGGAAATAAGATAAATTTCTACTGACTTAAAGACAAGCCAATGGTCTCTGTATCACTTCACATTTTCCATGTTGCAGGAATTATGCATTAGTCCTTTTACAAGCAGTGTTTGGTTTCTTAACAAACATCAGACCGCAGCAGGTGGCCAAGTTTGATATTCCTATCATTAAAGTTTTACATGTGGCATTTTCATTAACATGTGGTTTGTGCATGATGGACAGCCTGTATACTCTTGCAGATGTTGTTGCGTTTAGGAAATGGAGACCTCTGCATTGAGCAGAATGTAGAGAATTCTCCAGCCAAAGCATAGCTGAAGGCAAAATCCAATCAAAGCACTGTCATGCACTCCTCGGTGTACAAATGAGTTACCCCGCCAGGAAATTCCAGCAGCAATTTTAATTCTGATCAGACTTCAGGAAGTGCCATGCATAAAAGCACATCCATTATTCTGACGGGAAGTTTAAATCACATGGCAAACAGCTGTTACAATGTACAGGTCAGCATTTTTTTAGGGGCTTACTGGTAAGGCTGCTGAAATATCACAGGTTGACATCATTCCCCATGCTTATTCTGATTTGAGGGGGAGAAAGATTGCATTTTTCTCATTTCATTTTAAATAGCAATAGTTTGAAAAATTACAATGTAAACCTAAAAAGATCATGGTAATATAAATACAGTTTATATGGCAAAAGGCTTTGTAGAAAAAAAATATAAATAAGGAAAAAATGTGCAAATAGGTGGCATTTCACTCAAGACTGGGGTCAGCATTTAACTGGATATGGTTGACAAGCAAAATCAACTCTTGGGAATCTAGGTGCTTAAACCAGCATAGACCCAAACAATGCAGGGCCAAAATTTGTACAAAATAAGAGCAGTAGTATAGGAAATGCAATAGCCCTTTGTCAAGACCTATGAAAGGGCCAAGGAATGCCCCAAATGTTGCCTATGTTTATATGCTTACAAGCCAATAAATACACTTTTCCTTTGGCCTAATCCAGCTGCAATAAAATGATCTATTATCCAAAGATTTTCTGGATAAATACAAACCAACTTATCAAAACATGTTGAAAATATAAAACAAATAAAACTGCTTAGCAACCAACATGGATTTCATTGGGATATTTAGCATCTGCCTTAATATTAATATTACATTATTACATTATCTGAGACAAGCACAATATCATAGGGTATTGTGATACTAAAATCTACAATTAGTATAAATATTGGTGTATATATAGGTGGTATATATAGTTTATGTGAGTGTATGAGGGGTCGGTGTAAGTGTGTGTATATATAGACGCTGGGGTTCATTTGGAGGGGTTGAACTTGACGTTGGTCTTTTTTCAACCCAACTCAACTATGCAACTATTAGAGGACAAAGAATGAAGAACTGCTTATTTATGCATTTCATCAAGTACTGGCTAATGGGCTTCCATACCTGTTTACCTCCACTAACAGGTTTGACCAAATACTGAACCAATCCTAAACCAAAATTTGCATCTTGAAATTTGATAAAAACCAGCAACACTGCATCATCTGTAAAACAAATGTTGCCTTCAGTTTTCCATTATAAGTTTAGATTTAGTTTGGCTGAATACTAAGGGGCACATTTACTATTTAAAAAAATTAGAATTTCAAAGTAATTTTTGGCTTCTTTGACTATCGAATAGACCAAAATTCATGTTGAAGTCGAATTTTCCAAGTACTGCCCCTTTAAAATCCTTCGACTTTGCCACCTTAAAGCTGCCGAATTGCCATTTTAGCGGATGGGGGACCGCCTAGAACTTGTCCTGAAAATTTTTCTAAGACCTAGGAATTTGAAGGATTTTGAGCAAAAGTCGTTTGATTCGAACGATGTGATCGAAAATGGTCTTATTCGATCAAAATAGGTCAATTTTCAATTTTAACTCCTAGGGATTCACCGAATGCTTGATTCCATTTGGGAATCGGCTGAATCCAAGATATTTTTAGTAGGATTTGGGCAAATCCAAGAGCCTGGCTGAACTGAAGACAACCACTATCTAACTGAAAAAATCAGCATGCGCACATTTGCTCTGGGGCGTGTTATATTCTGACACTGAAGAGGGATTTGAGTTCAGTTCGGTAAAAGCAGGGTTTGGTGCATCCCTAATAATGCCCACCAACAAAGCAGTGATAAGTCTCATTTCTGTTTCCCTCTCTAAACAGCATAGAGAACATGAGGACATAGCAGCATTCTTACTTTTAAATATGTTTATTTAACATAAAAGAGAACTTAGAAAAGCTGTATTTGACGTTAAAAAGGTATTGACAAGAATTTTGTGAGGAAGATCTGTAGAAAGCAATCATGTTTCAGATATTGGGCTAGATTCAATTAGATGAGAAAATCTCCTAAATCAGTTTCAATGTATTTTCAAATGATAGACCATTAGATATGTTTTCATCAAATTTAATCTTGCTATTGTCTGTAAAACTGCCAGTTCCTGGAGCTATTTTAGCTGCCTGACCTAATGCTTGTGTTTTGAAGTGTATTTATCATGTCAGGCAACAGAGTATCACTATAGCCACACCTTTTGGGCTTTATTATGGGGGGCAATAGAGTTTATTCTGCCCAGTACAGTGAATGGCAAAGGAAACCCTAGATCCTAGTACTACCAACATGCACAGTGTGTGCAAATTCAAGGGGAAGAGCTGAAGGGGCAAATTAAAGTTCACCACTTGTAAAGGTGTGGGATGTGCCTTTCTAGATAGTGTCACATGTGCTTAATATTGCTTCAAAACTAGTAATTTGCAATTGTGCATGTATTTGTAAGTCCATTCTTATTTTATCTTTCCAGTAATTAATGGCCTTAGAAGGGCAGTCATGAAAATATGAACCTTTGTATCTGAAATATTTTGTAATGCAGTCATACTTGTTGCTGGGGTTGATGGATAAAGGAGTTGTAAACCCTCCACTGACAGTAAGACACAGAATACTAAGATGAGGTCTAAAGTGGAGGAAACAAGATGGAATATGTACATTTATCTACTGCATGGTACATATTGAAAGAGATGGTTGGTAGATATCTAACATAACTTCCAATCTGACTTCATGAAAGCCACCCAGGTTCTGATTGTGCTGGATTTTATAGGGGTAAGTACTGTAGATCTCACCTTAATAGTAAGTGGTAAGGAATGGATATGTGGAATGTGGTATCCTGGATTCTATCACTGCCAGTTGTAGCGTTTGTAGCTAGAGGACACTGGTCCCACTGAAAACTTTGGCACAAGCCTTTATCATCTGCAAAGACTTACAATATTGCCTTCAAATGTCACCAGTTTCTTTATGAAACCTTATATATCCACTAGCATTTCTCATCTTCTCTACAAGTGAACATCTATTAAAGAAATCTCATTCTTTGCAGCCCCTGAAGCCCCATAGTCCGTCTGTTGTTGCAGCCTCTGCACATGCTTTAGCTACTCTAATAATATTATGTTTGGACCCCTGTCCTGGATCCCATCTTCTTAACCTGTATTCTGCTTGTTTTACTCATATTTGCTCTTATAATTAAAAAAACTATTTCTGAAGCATTTGGAAAACTCTTCTTTTTTATGGCTATAAAGTCTGGGCACATACCAGCAGTTAAATCATTTAAAATTATACGTGAGTCACATTAAGCAAGACAAAATAAACAGCTCCAAACAGATTTAATGAAGCGAAGTATCCTGTGTTTTAACTATGTTTCCTTTCATTTGATTGGAAAGGATCAGCAGTAAATCCACAGCGTCATTCAGAATTCTGTCGATTAAGTCAAAACAGGATTTGCGTTTACATTATTTGTTTTTGCAGAACTAGTACCTGATTTAGCAGTGAGAAAGTTTATTTAAGACAAATTTTTTTGTTTTAAGACTGGTTAGGCCTTGGAATAAAACATTAAGGCCCCAAGTCAATATTATATGCTAATTTTCCTAAAATATTATCTTGAATTATTTTTTAGGACAAAATTCACAAACTCGTCTGCGCAATTGTAATTCAAATTTGTAAATTGCACATCATGTTTTACGCTCTTGTTTCCATGATTAAGGAACTGGCAAACCAACTAGTTAGATAATGACATATCACCACTACTATAATATAATTGGGGCTTAAGAGTTACAATATAGGAACAGAGAAAGAAGAACTGGCATCTCCTTAAAAACTGAGCACACTTTATTCAAGTACTCCAATGGAAGACAAATAAGGTTTTTAACAAAATTTGTAAAAATAATGAAAATGAATGAAAGCCTGTGGGTGGGGCTTCCAGATTAAAGGGTAAATTACCCCAACGATGTTGTTCACCACATAAAAAAATAAGAAATAAAGTTAATTATTTTCAAAACAACAACTTTTATTCCAGGACACACTAGAGGCTTCTTTGTTACTTAAATACACTCTAACACTTTAACTCAGTTTAACATTCGATGGTACATTTAGTGAGGGAATGATCATTTAAACAGTAGGCACACCTTCCCATGAGACCTTGGATTCCACCTAACTGTTAGTGGTCCGGTATATGCTTCCACTCGTATCCCCCCACTCTCCAATAGTGGCCAGATACCCCTCCACTGTTCCAAGTTAGGACCTTTTTTCCATCCAAGTCCTGGCCTGAAGCCTTGGTGTCCTTCCTACCTAGCCCTAAGCTGTCACTGATTCCCTCACTAACGGAGTGCCGATAGGATTCTAAATCTACTTCCCTCCTTGTTGGGGCCACAGCTGCCCTTACTAATTACCCTCACTATCTCGTGCACCTAGTGCTCGCTCACTTTGACGACATTACACTCATACAATGCCCTCATCATTTTATACCCTTTTACCAGCCTATCAAATCAGAGATAGGAAGGTGTGCAGAGTTTTTTGTTTTTTTTTATGTAAAAATGTTTCTCTATTTGCAGGGTTTTTGAATGTACAGGGCATTTTTTTCTCATTGTCTGCAGGGGGTCCAGGTGACCAGTGAGCTAATAATTTGGGCTTCCTGTGGATACCCCTGTTAAAAGTGTTATGGGGCCCTATAATTACCAGTGGCAGCCCTGCCTCTATCTGTACACAGTCCTTTAGCCAGTTCTCTAGTCATTTACAAATAACAGGTGTTTGTGGCACTGAATCAAAATCATTGGTAAAAGTTATGTAGACAACATTAACTGCAAGATTTTTGCCCACTTAACTTGCTTCTTCTTATTACATCCTAAAAAAACAAGCATGATCTATTCTTGATAAAACTATTGTGGTTACTACTTATAATGCCATTCTCCAGATTGTAATCTTAAATCTAATCGTTTCACAAAATTCCTCATTCAGATGGGGAAATCCTTTCTAAATATGGTATTTCATCAGCTTTCCTCCAACCCATAGATACCAAACAAGAAAAGAAATTGCCTGGCTAAAAAGTTCTCCTAGTACCAATAGTTGTATTTTATCTGGCCCATAGCCTTGTTCATATAAATGTTTTGTTTTTGTATCAATATACTGTAAGTCATGTAACAATGGGTCCTAACAGATCTTTCTGTAATTTGTATCTTCACACCTTAAGGCTACTAGAAAATCATTTAAACATTAAATCAACCCAATAGGCTGGTTTTGCTTCCAATAAGAATTAATTATATCTTAGTTTATATCTAATACAACGTACTGAGAAAAAGGAAATTGTTTTTTAAAATGTGGATTTTTCATTCATTATTATAATGAAGATGGCCTCCGTAATTTGGAGCTTTCTGGATAATAATTTTCTGGATCCTATAACCTGTATATATATATAAAAAAAGTGTTTTTAGCTAAAAATGTATAATCCTAATCTGCAGAAAAGGCAATCGGTGATCCATTTTGCGACACTTGTTTTCAAGCACCGCATGATGGATCGTTGCCCTGTCGCTTCTATAGAGGAGCGCAAGCGGTGTTTGAAGTTATTTCTTAATAAAGACTTAGAGATTTTAAAGTTTAATATGTATTGACGTCTTTTTTTCATAGCATACTAGCAAATTAAAAAAAAAAAATTATTGCTGTTACCGGTCCTTTAAAATGTTACAAATACTCTTTTCCAAAGGGCACCTATTGGTTAAAAATGCTATCCCCAACCAAAGGTGTGGGCTGATAGAGCCAGCATTCTGTTTGGGGATAACAGTAATTTTTTTTTTAAACACCACTAGCGCTATCCTCCCTCCCTGTGTGAGAAGCCATGTCCGCTCACTCGCATACGCATAATGAAAATTAGTCCCTAATCGAGGCAGCTTTTCATTATGCACATGCGCGTGATGTCACACACACGTAGTGTAGCATAGCGCTGGCATTTTTAACCAATAGGTGCCCTTTAATGGCCAATTTTTATTTTTCAAACATTGGGCCCGGGATAATTAAATTCCATATTCGGATTGTTTTAGGCCTTTCCATGTTTGTTGAATTTTAATAAAACAATGATAAAAAAAAGCAATCAATGCCAGAATAGACGAGTGAGATAAGAAACTCATTTATGCTGACTGGTATTGATGATCCTGAGCCTGAGGGCTTGTATGTCCTCAAATGTCAGGAAAGAGACTTATTATTTCTTTAAGACAATTACTTGAATGTAGATTAGTATGAAACATTCTCAGCTGTCCATAAAACTGAAAACGGGTAATTTTTTTCTTCACTTGCAAAGATCAATTCACCCTTAAAAAAAAAGATTCAGTATACCTCATTTAGCTTAGACCAGTGGTTCTCAACCTGGGGGCCCCTTTGGGGATCGAACAACCCTCTCACAGGGGTCCCTTAAGGGGTTCCGGAGCAGGTTCATATCTCTCCCCACTAGCCCTGGGGCAAGGTTTTAGCTCTCCGGGTGTTGGTGCTGCAACTTGTAGTTCAGTAACATGTGTAGGGAAGCCAGTTGCACTACAACTTTCTATATCCCCTTAGTAGGCACTGCCATACAGCTCTCCCTGCTTAACATGGTAATTGGGGTGTGGAAAAATTTTTTGCTGCACTACGCATGGAAAACAGCCATCTCCTGTACTTTCCTAACATTCCGCTCTTGTCTGGCAACGAAAATATTTTAATATTTTATGGTTGGGGGTCACCACAACATGAGGAACTGTATTAAAGGGGCGCAGCATTAGAAACGTTGAGAACCACTGGCTTAGACCGAATATAATCCATTGAATATACTGGAGCACTAAAAGAAACAGGTTTACATATAAGCAACTTGAAATAGTCTTTCTAATGTTCAAACCGGTGAGCTATGATAAAAATGTTATATATTCCTTTTAAAATGTCACAATGCCCATTTTAATCTAAACTGATGAAACGCAAATATTAATATAGAGTGGGGAATGGTAATTGATTAACTAATTACAGAAGACAAACTCATTTTATTAGTGCCACAGATATTCTTACTTGGCTTTAAAGAAAGGAATGTGAAGTACAGTAAATGTCATGTCAGAGGGTTACATCCCTGCACTCTCACCTGGAAAGTAAAACCACAGATAAATAACAAAATACTAAAACCCAATGTATGACTCTTTCTTCCTCCAGGTGCTCCTCTGGATAAAATCCTTAATGAATAATATATGGTGCTGGTTTTATTGTGGGCTAATAATGTATACAGGTAAGGGACCTATTATCCAGAATGCTCAGGACCAGGGGCTTTCCAGATAACAGGTCTTTCTGTAATTTGGATCTTTCTACCTGAAAAGGATCCTGTCATGGGAATTTTTTTTCAAAATGCATCAGTTAATAGTGCTGCTCCAGCAGAATTCAGCATTGAAATCAATTTATCAAAAGAGCATACAGATTTTTTTATATTTCATTTTGAAATCTGACATGGGGCTAGCCATAAAGTCAATTTCCCAGCTGCCCCAAGTGATGTGACTTGTGCTCTGATAAACTTCAATCACTTTTACTGCTGTACTGAAAGTTGTAGTGATATCACCCTTTCCCCCACCCAGCAGCCTAACAACAGATCAATGGGAAGGTAACCAGATAACAGCTCCCTAACACAAGATAACAGCTGCCTGGTAGATATAAGAACAAGGGTCCCCAACCTTTTTTACCCGTGAGCCACATTCAAAAATAAAGTTTGCTCTTTTGAGAAATGGATTTCAGTGCAGACGTCTACTGGAGAAGCACTATTAACTGATGTGTTAATTAAATAAACCCAATAGGCTGGTTTTGCTTCCAATAAGGATTAATTATATCTTAGTTTGGATCAAGTACAAGCTACTGTTTTATTATAAAAGAGAAAAAGGAAATCATGTGTAAACATTTTGATTAGTTGATTATAATGGAGTCTATGGGAGACAGCCTTTCCGTAATTCAGAACTTTCTGTAAAACAGGTTCCCGGATAACGGATTCTATATCTCTGTATAGTTCCGCTACAATCACTGTCTAAGTTAAAACGAGGGGTGGGTGTAGGGTCGGACTGGGCCAACGGGACTCCGGGAAAAAACCCGTTGGGCCCACCAGCCCAGATCTGCACCCACAAACTTCTTCATGCGGTGACTTCCCTTTGTAGGGTTTTTTTTTTTTTTAAATGTATTAATCCAAACCTCTAATATGACTGAATAAAACAGCAATTTAAAAAGTTGTAAAAAGAAATGGGGTCAAAGAAACCCCCAGCCCAGTTTTTTCTCTGGAGCAGCGCTCTTTTTTGGAAAAAATATGCACTGTCGGGGGCTATTTTTATGGAATAACCTTACGGCCATCGTACTTCTGTTGCAATGGTTCCCTGGTGTAGGCTTGGGCTTGGGCTTGTGCAGTATAGTTAAAATGGAAATATTACTAAAAATACTACTCATTTTCTATGAAGTTTACTGTATGCAATATACTATTTATCATTTAAATGTACTGTTTCTGTGTGAAATACTAGTTTTTAACTGGTTTTATCAGGCCATAGATTATGCACTAAAAGAGCGGTTTGTTACAGAACATTCCAGGTCGATAACCTTTGAATTTCAGAGAGGTACAATTTCAGGAATTGCACGGTGGATGAAGTCAGAGGTACAAGAGATATAAAAGTTCTGGAAATGAAGTACAGATCATTCCAAAAGCCATAAGTCTTTGCTTCAAGGGTCTTAAAGGAATTCCATAAGTGGCATGCTGTTATTGTGCATGTGCAAACACTTTTAAATACAAGAAAAATAAAACTATTTATAGTCTTCCATTCTCTTAGTGATTCCAAACAAACTTTAAGTGTGAAATAAAAGCAGTTCAGCATGGATGAGTTTAGGCATAAACATGCAGTATATCATAATGACACAGGCTGAATTATTTAGGGAGCAGAGGGTTTTATTCTAAGATATTTGCTGCCATCTACTGGCATCTTGCTTAGCCAAAGAACTTGTTCAAGGAGCTGTTCACCTTAGGGGGCAAATTCACTAAAGCTAATTTGCCAGCGTGATGTCAATTCGTAACTGCGCAAATTCACTAACACGGACTCTGGCGAATTTTCAAGAGCGAAATAGATAGACTAGCGAAACTTTGCACCCTAACGCCAGGCGAAGTTGTGCACTGACGAAGGATCGTAATTACCCAAATTCACTAAGATGACCATTTTACTGAACGTTACCACTTACGTTAGACGTTACTTTGCCAGGTCAGACCTGTCGAAGTTCAATACAATAGATAGGAGTTTGAAAAAAAACCGCTGGCGTGTTTTACCTTTTGTAGGTAAAAAAGAGCGAAAAATCCCCCTTCTTCATTTCCTAACATATGGCTATTCAACTATACAGTGGGCACATGTTTAGGGCAATAGGCAGGGGCGATCCAGCTCGCATCGGCGCCTGAGGCGGCCTTGATTTTGCCAACCCCCTTCCCTTCCCCATGGCGCTCAAAAGTGAGCGCCGGACAGGGGTAGCGGGAGTCCACGGCGCTAGTGCAGAGCGCGCAACCCGGAAATTCGGCTCTTAGTTACCAGATTGCCTGACCTCTGGGTGCATCACTATTGTCAGTGCAAACACCATTATTCTATGCAAGCTTTTCTAAGCTTTCCAATTTATACATTTATTATGATTTTTTGCGATTTTAAAGTTATTTAAAAAAAATTGCTATTGAAAGCAGCATTTGTCTTAGTTCCCAGCAACAAGGACAAGTCTGTTAATAGGCCTAGCCTTGCATTGTTTCAACACCGCTTTTAATAGTAATTCATATACAAATAACATAAAGTCATGGTACTGCACTGAACATAGGGTAATGTTCATTGCAAAGAATTAGAATTATGCAAGAGTTCTAGCATTTCTTATATTTATAAGGACTAAATCTTGCCTGCAAACATTTGCAAGGCCAAATTGTTGTCTTTAAATGCCCTTAAACCTTAAATTCTTAATACAGCACTATTGTAGTACACTAAGGGGCTGATTTACAAAGGGTCAAGTTCTTTGAGGTCCACCATAGGCTAAAATGGTAATTCGGAAGCTTTAAACTAGTGAATAGTCAAAGTTGAAGGATTTTTAAAGGGCCAGTACTTCGAAATTCGAAAAAAAATCAAATTTTCAAATTTTAACAATTCAAATCGAATTTTCGGCCTATTCGATAGTCTTAGTAGCCCAAAAATCACTAAGAAATTTAAATTTTTTAAATCCGAATTTTATTTGAATATTCACTTCGACCCTATTCAACCCTTAGTAAATCAGTCCTTAAGTGGTTTCCAAACTAAGAGGCGACCCCTTCAGGTGTGCTCAGAGCTGTGGCTGGGGATCCCAGCCTGAATTCCACTTGGGCTGATATTTGGTAAGAATCATGGCTGTATTTATATTAAGGCACCCAAGGGCCTATACCTAGAGCCGGAGGTTTTGGGGGGTGACCCTCGGGTACCTATAGATGTATTTTTTTTTTTAAATTCCCAGCTACTTCCACGGAGTCCGGATTTTCTCTGCACTGAACAGCTAAAAAAAGTCTAACTTTCTAACTTAATTGGCTTTTGGCAAGCGCCCAGAACAGCCATGAGGTGCAGATAACAATTATGAGATAAGCAAATAAGGAATCGTAACAATTTAGATAACAGGTCCCTTGGGAGGAGTTAAACTGAGAGTATCATCGCAGAACAGAATTACGCTGACTGTTAAAAGGCTACAAGCTGAACACTTTTGCAATGTATATGTTTCTTGAATAAAAGTTATTTTAAAAACGTTTCCCTGTAGCTAACAAAGATCACTGCAAGGAAGGCAGTACAGACAACTTCTCCAATCAGAAGCCTCACAGGGAACCTTCCCAGCGCTGTCAACATTATACCTATGGGAGCTACCATACATTGTAACCTGTGTTCAACCCAGGAAGAACCACTTTCCAACCACTTTATATTCACTGAGGCACAGACATGTACATACGTAGTGGTAGGTGCTCCTACCCACCATATGCAATTGCCATACGGTAGCATAGTAAGCTTCTGCCAGCCGTTTTATTACATTTTTTAGCACTGCAATTTAATATAAATATAAAGACCTTTTGAATACAAACCAGTGTTTAGCTAGTACCCCACCTTGCATTATAACAATCTTACAAAGATATATAAAAAATGGTTCCAATTTACCCCAGTATAGTATCAAGTGTAAAAAATAAGCATTGGAATGAGGTTGGGTATCCCAACAACCATTGTGGGTCTCCTAGAAAGAGCAGCTACAGATAGTGGGAACCTCTGTATAAACCTCAGATACAGGAAAAATACCTTGTTCTTGTATTATGTATACAGAAAATATATATAAGTACAGAAGGTATATATAATATATATACAAAGTATTAGTTATGTAGCTGACTTGCCTTTGTGTATCTTATGTTTGTTTCCCATGTAATGATTTATGGAAATCCAGACTTGGTGCATTTATGATGCATTGAGGT
>CM044442.1:25549815-25565238 GCA_024363595.1 Xenopus borealis | reverse complement strand
AGTGTAACCTTGCCTAAACTATTTATCTGTTATTTAAAAAGAAGCAAAAAACCCAAACCCCAGTAAAACATTTGTCAAAAATTCCCCTCATAATCCCAGCAATGCAAAGCAAACACAACTCGTGAGTTCAGAGGCAACGACTAATACACATGATCATTATACAAGTATTTAATTTGTGCAATAAAAATATGCTGAAACGCAAATAAACATCTCTGGTATATAAACCAGGGATGCACCGAATCCAAGATTCGGTTCGGGATTCGGCCGAATCCTTCTGCCTGGCCGAACCAAATCCGAATCCTAATTTGCATATGCAAATTAGGGGCAAGGAGGGAAATCACGTGACTTTTTGGCACAAAACAAGGAAGTAAAAAAATGTTTTCCCCTTCCAAACCATAATTTGCATATGCAAATTAGGGTTTGGGTTCGGTTCGGCCGGGAAGGATTTGGGGGTTCGGCCGAATCCAAAATAGTGGATTCGATGCATCCCTAATATAAACAGATAAACCAGTCAATTTAGCTTTGAAATGACAAATCAGTCCTGCCTTGTGACCCTTGCACTGCTCACAATGAACATATAAAATACTTATTGGAGGAGAGAATATAAGAAGGAACCTATGTTGTCACATGATGATCATGAGCTGAGCCCAAATAGATGCAGCATTAGTATTAACCTTATGCAGTAAGCAAAAAGACACAGAGTTTAAGTGCTTTACAAGGAGCAACAGAACAGTTTCCTTGGCTTAGAAAATGTTTTTTCAATTACTTTGCCCAGGTGCAGAGTTTCCCCGAGTTATACAAATGAAATGAACAGAACAAAAGTCGGGCGTCAGGTGTATTGCTATCATTGGAATATTGTTTAAAAACAAACATTATTGTTTTCTGTACATGCTTGAGTAAGAAAATAAACTAAATACCCTTTCCCCTTAAAGGGGTGGTTCACCTTCAAGATAACTTTTGGTATATTGTAGAAGGGCCAATTCTAAGAAACTTTTCATTTGGTCTTCATTATTTATTTTTCATAGTTTTTTAATGATTTGCAATTTTCTTCTGTTTCTTTGCAAATGGGGGTCACTGACACCATCTAAAAACAAATGCTCTGTAAGGCTACAAATGTATTGTTATTGCAACTTTTTATTACTTATCATTCTATTCAGTCCATCCCCTATTCATATTCCTGTCTCTTATTCACATCAATGCAGGGTTGCTAGGGTAATTTGTACCCTAGAAACCAAATTGCTGATGCTGCAAAATAGAGAGCTGCCGAATAAAAAGCTAAATATCTATAAAACGACAAACAATAAAAAATGAAAACCAATTGCAAATTGTCTCAGAATATCACTCTCTACATTATACTAAAAGTTAACTCAAAGTTGAACAACCCCTTTAATCCCAGATCAGCCCACTTCAACACACAACGCTAGTGATGGGCAAATCTGACCCATTTTGCTTTGGCAGAAATCTGCCAAAATGTATTGAAGTCTATGGGCAACATGCCGGAGGAGGCACAACAAATGTTTTTTGTTCTATGGGCATCATTTTCGTAGTCAAACTTGGCAAAACATTTAACTCAGCACTACAACTGGCCCTTTCCATCATTCTCCTGCTGCATACAGTATACAAAACAATATTTTCCGAGCTGTGCCCACTCCCAGTTTCACCACCCTACTCCAAGGGGCACATTTACTAAAGGTCGAAGTGAAAATTTCTATTAAAATTCGAATGTCAAAGTAATTTTGGGCTACTTCGACTATCGAATAGCCCAGAATTTGATTTGAATTGAAAAAATGAAAAAATTCTAATTCTAATTAAAGTACTTGCCCTTTAAAAATCCTTCGACTTCGACTATTCGCCTGCTTAAAACTGCTGAATTGCCATTTTAGCCAATGGGGGACCTCATAGAACCTGTCCTGAAAAATGTTGTAAGTTCCAAGAAATCGAAGGATTTTGCGGAGAATCGAATGATTTGCAAGATTCGAACAATTTTTATTCGATCAAAAATGGACCTATTTGATCTAAATAGGTCAATTTTCAATCAAAAAAGACCTTTAAAAAAAACTTTTAGGGTCGAATTTTGAAGTCGTTTTACTTCTAAAATCTGGCCCTTAGTAAATCTGCCCCCAAGTGTCAAAAAGCAAAATGTTCTAAGTTAATGCTAAAACGTAAAAAAATGCCTTACCGCACCCTCAACCGCCACTACCACCACACACACATCAGATAACTTACAGTAAAGATGTTCATTTAATTTAAAATCCCTGGTGCAATTGTATAAGAAGTGGGGGGAGAGGGGAATAGAACACGTTGGCATACAATAGAGAACAAAGGTGCATGAAACAGTGATTCGCCTCTTCATTTTTGAAGAGGGAGCTGAATGGTATTATTTATGGTCGAGAACAGTGAAGATTTAATAGCAATACAGCTTTAGTATCCTATTATGAATCAGACAGGGAAAATTATACACTATATATATATATATATATATATATATATATATATATATATATATATATATTCTTCTTTCCCTGACGAAAGTTCCAGTAAGGAACTGAAACGTCGAATTTAAATAAACCTTTTATTTGCACAATTTTTTCGTTTGGATATAATATTCCTGTGAGTGCTGTCGATCTTGCCTCATGGCCGGAGTGGCCCTGTATACACTTTCCCTGACAGTCCGGCCCTGTCCTCACTGTCTTCAATATAGAGTAGGCGGTAGATACAGGAACTTGTTGTGGCCTGAATTCACCATCGCTACTCCCTCCCTTGCATGAATAATGTGGTAGAGGTAACTCCTATGTGCCTCTCCCTCCCAGCAAAGTAGAAAGCAAAAGAAGTTGTAGATGACAACACACAATGGCTGATGTACCCCACTAGTGATGCCCAAGAGTACATGTCTCTTACACCAGGGGCCCCCAACATTTTCTGGTTCGGGGACCGGTGTCAAGGCAAAAAAATTTTCAAGGACTGAGGGGATGGGGGCTTAGGGGGGGTTGGGGATCATCAGGGGTAGGGAGGGGGGTTGGCGGGGACCCAAACCGGGGCGCGCCAGCATCCAATTTGGTTTGCTGGTGTCCAAATTGTTGTGCCTCATTAATTGTGGCCTAGGCTCAGCGGCCCAGTTCAGGATTGTCCGCGGCCTGGCAGTTGGGGACACAATGACCCAAATGTAACAAGTTAAGCAACAATAAAGGTCAGTTTCTGTGGGCTCAAGTTGCTGCACAAAAAAATTATGTTCCTCACGTCACGCAAGAATATTTCCTCCTTTTCTAAATGTCAATTAAATCATTTATTGTCACCTTTAGTCTGGTGGGTTGTCACTGGAGTCTGAGTTTCCTTCGAGTAGGACACTACTTCCGGAGGCAAAAAGTTGACTTGAGTGACCATAGATACTCCAAGCTTATTAAGTCTTCTTCTATAAAATGAAATAGAAGTTTATTATACACTAGCACAATGACTATCAACAGCCAGCTACAGTGGGTCAGGGAGGTCAGGAGATAATAGAATTGTTCTGGGTTCATTTAGTATAGAAAACCCCAATCTCAGCTTCTGAGTTCCTTATACTGTACTGGAGCTGGATTCTACTGATAAATTTCTAATTGTACTTTTATTTTCATGGAAAGTACATTCAGAGAAAGAGAATGATGGCAAAGCTAAGGTTAGCAAGGCATTCTATTTGATGACAATGTTATGCCATGTCATAAAACAACCTTCATCCTGCGACTAGATACCAAACTCTAATGCCAATGTATGTTTAAAATGTATTTGTGGAGCTGTTTTCTTAGCATAAACAAAGTGCGGTACCCAAAGTTACAGAATTACTAGTTAACAGCTTATAGCCAGCCAGTGGGATACTGTTTAAAGGAGAACTATCAAGAAAATAAAACTTTAATATAAGCTAGGGGTAGGCAGAAGAGGCACGTGCTTGGGGTGCAAAGGTAGAGGAGCACCAGGCACATTCCTTCTTCTGACGTCTTCCCCTAGTTCAAACCGGTGTCCATAAGCACACTAGTGCTCTTTCGTGCATAAGCACTTGCGCATACGCGGCAGGGGACAATGTAGTCGGCAGGGTTGCCTCGGGCGTCTGGCTGACTTGGCCCGGCACTGCTTCCTCATACACAAGAAATGTTCTAAATACAATCAATTAAAAATTCTGCATCATTTCTGAAATAATCAAATTTATCTTCACTATCCCTCTCAGCATCTGTTTCTCTTCATTCTGTCTTCATACAGCAGTTGGTTGTCATTGACAGTTAGATCCAATATATCTTAGGGGGGCTCCTTTCCTAGCAGATGTATTAGAGCTCACTCAAATAGCGGATTCTAGTACAAACCTAATCTAACAAAATAACTGCCTTTTGCACAAATTCTGCATGTAGAGAGACATGATGTCTGGTTATTTTAATAGAGTGAACTCTAATACTGTACATCTTCTAGGCAAAATGAGCCCCCCTATAACATATATTAAATCATACATCTGACACCCAACTGCTGCATGAAGACAGAATGAAGAGAAATATATGTATGCTGAGGGGGTAATTGATTGTATTTAGAAAGTTTCTTATTTCAGTATGCTGAAGCGAATATTATTTTCATTTTCACGATAGTTCCCCTTTAACAGCAGCTGTAGGTCTATTGTCAGACATCCATAATGTATAATAATATGTAACAAATGTTTAAGAGTATGTACAGTGAAAACTCAGTTTTACATCCCCTGATTTTAAATTTTCCCTTGTTTTACTTTTTTGTGGTCCAACCAAAATATAATGCATAATGCATTACCCTGATGTTACATTTTTGCTGGATTTCACACTATTTTTTCTGGTCCTCTTAAAAACATTAAATGGGGTTTCTATTGTATATACCCCCCAAAGAGACTCTGTATTCTTAGAAGCCTTGGAAACAGGACCCATAATTTGTGTTAGACTCAATAACACATTTTATGTTTATTTCTATTTTATGTTGTAAAAATAAATGTCACTGTTTTCAAAGAGATGATATAGACTCTTAAGTGAATCACAGCTAGTATTATTATAAGGATGTGCAAGTTATTGTCCTGTTGTGGAGACAATGGAATTGTCGCTACTTCTAGCCAGTAGTAATTCCAGTGTTCCTAATATCAATGGGCGCACTTGCACACTCTTCATGAGAAGAGGCTGGCCAGGCGCATTAATGGTCAACACAAATATATGCATGGAGCATATTTGAGTGTTATGAAAGGTGTCAAATGTGGCACTCATTTTCATCCATTTTAGCATGCAGCTAATTGCATTTGCAGTCTTAAATGAGCCTTAAGTAGAGGGCAAAACCAAAGTTTATATTTTCTTACATTTGTGTGCCTATGTGGAAACACTCTCCATTGCAGGTTAAGCTCACTATTGTTGCTACTAGCACCCCTATAAAATGATATCTGAACTACAGTATAAGCACAGATACACTCTCCTAGATAACTACAGCAGTTAGGAACTTTTAACAATGGAGTACAAGGATATTTGGATAATAGCTACAACTGGCAGTAAATCTTAGTTGTTAGTTACATTCACAAACTAAAAGTTATAATAGCACTCCACTGCTGCAATCTATAAGGCCTGTCCTAAGGGCCAAAGTCATTGGGATATAGCCTCCAGTTCAAAGGGAACATAAATCAGAATCAAAAATATATTCCAAAGCATTCTAGTTTAAGTTAAAGTGAAGACTGATATTTCAACTTAAACTAGAATGCTTTGGAATATATTTTTGATTCTGATTTATGTTCCCTTTGAACTGGAGGCTATATCCCAATGACTTTGGCCCTTAGGACAGGCCTTATAGATTGCAGCAGTGGAGTGCTATTATAACTTTTAGTTGCAAACTAGTTGTTCTTACACTCACAAACTAGTATAGCAGCACTATGAAAGGGGTAGAATAAATGAAGAGAAACTGATGTCTGACTTTAACAGTAAGAAAAATACTACTGTCATTAATTACAGTGGGTTTATTTTCCTTTAAAAGGCATGTAAAGTCATATATACACTCAAAACATACCCAAGTTCCGAGTATGAGTGAAGCTGCAGAACTGAAGGGTCGGTGTCCCACTGTAGAGTCCTGTGTTTATTTCCAAAAACGGAGAAAGAACAGATATCATTATTCCATTTTCTAATTGTTACCTGTAGACAAATAATAGGCAGATAAGTATACCGTGTGTACATATGTATCGACATAAACATGAATTCCCTCAGGCATGCTCTGATGCTGAATAATGGCTGCCATGGAATGAATGGATGGGAAGCATTTGCTAATGATACAGAGCAACTGACAGACATTAGTGTCAAATATTTCATGACGGAATGACAAGGCTTGCTATTAGCATGACATCTTAGAGACTTATTATAGTGCAAAAGGAGATTAAAAATTAATGCATTACAACACTGGATTATTTTTAGGATAGGGTGAACCTATAAACATCTTCAGTGTGTCAAAACTACAAGAAAATAATATTAAAGACTATATTTTAAAAATATACTTCTGCACTGAAATAAATATGCAAAAATTTCTCTTAATGCAAAGTACAGCATGGACTAACAGCAAGGGCCCAGTGAGTTCATATGGCGTGTAAATAAGCATGAACTACACAGTGATGGCAACTGTTGCCATTTGTGCAGCTGTGACTCCCTAACATAGTATCCCAATAGCCAATGTGGCTATACATTTATGATTATATACAAGGTCTTCCCAACCTTTATGTAGTGTGCAGCAATCTGATCAGCTGATTCTGCCTTTAAGAGGGGCTTGGATGATTTCTTGGACAGACATAATATCAAAGGCTATTGTGATACTAAACTCTACAGTTTATATATATATATATATATATATGTCTTGAGAAAGGTCCAGACTGGACCGAAACGTTGACAAATAAACTTCACCTTGTTTGATTCTACTATGAAGTCCTGGAGTGCGTCATTCTTTGGAAAAGGATTATATATATATATGGGCATATATCATTTATGAGAAAGTATGGAAGGATGTGTGTAAAGATGTAAAAATTGTAGCTATCACTATACCAAGCAAGGCTGGCCAAAGCTGACAGGGTACCCTAAGCACCCCGGTTGGCTACCCCCCGTGTGTGTATGCACGCTTGTGAGTGCATACATGCGCCATAAGAAGTGAAGGGAGGGGAGAGCAGTGTCTCTTCTGTCTACCCCTAGTTCCGGCCCTGATTCCAACATAAAAGTACCTCTTTACTTTTCAAACATCTACAAATTTTGCACAACACACAAACTCTTTCTTACCCATGTAGGCCACTCTGCATATTCCTGAGAATGGGAAATAGAAATACCTTTTTAAATAAAGGAAAACTTAAATAACACTATAAAATTTTAAATAACTATCTCATTATTACTTGCCAGATATTTTCTCATATGAGATAATCCTATGATAATCAAACTGATTACATTAAATCAGATTCTTTGGTTACTGTCCATGTGTGTGCATGTAAAGATAAATCATACAGTGAAAGGATCTCTTGTCATTGAGAAAAGGTAATGGTTTTATGAAGGTATTGTCACTGCACACCACAATGCAGATCTGGCAGTAGTATGAAAGATTAATGGGGCTGGATGACTGACTACAAGCACAACATGACTATTAGTAGAATAATATATAAGTATTATATGACAGATGTAGGAGACTGTATGACCCGTTGTTTACATAAACAGAATGACAATAATGATGAGATAGGTGGTTATGGTGAAGCAAATCATAGGCAATATAAAATGACAGTTGGAAAACATTTTTCTTTATAGAGGATCCTACTGGATGACTTGAATGGGCTGTAAGGAACCCTTTAAAACAATGACTCCAAAACATTATTATAAGAGATGAAGAGAGGATGGTGTCCCACTGTGAAGGCCTATTTATTAAAGGTCAAATGTTATTGGTTTTAGAAGTTTTTGAAACCACAATTAAACTTTCTTTCTCTAAAACGACAAATACCATGAACATAATTAAATTGATTTGAATATAAAAAGTAAGAACAAAGAAAAACACTGAACGATGCACTATACAAATATGAATACCTCGAAAACCATTATAAGTTTAAATTGATTAAAATGGTCCAATAAGATCAGGGAAGCTCCTATTGACTTCTATAGGACTTTGACATATACAAATATAAATATGCATTTTACGTATTAAAGTTTTTTCCACTTAGAGGGTTATTCTGGAAATTTCTTTTTCGTTTATCAAAAAGAATTCTCAAAAACTCTCAATAAATTAGTGGGGGAAAAACTGAACTGTGCATTTTTTTTTCGGATTTGTCATCCAAAACCTGCGACTTTTTTTTGATTTGACACCTGAAACCACAAAAGATTACTAAACGAAACCCAGTGCAGATCAGGATTTCTTCAAAATGTCAATGCGACATCTGCTATTGACTTCTACATGAACTCAACAGGCCTGAGTTGGAGAACTTTTTTATTACTTTTAACACCACTGGGGTTTCATAAATAATTTATTAAGAAATAAAACATGTTTTCCATGAAAATATTGTTTTTCCCCTTTAAAACTCTGAACAGAAAATAATTGGACTTTAATTAATAACCCCCTTAATAAATGTGAAACATTTTAAAGAAATATAGAGAAACCAACCTGGTTTGGGTTAGGGTCTGCCTTCAGGACAAAAATAACATTTTAATTCTCACATAATGCATTTTGGGAGAGACATGGCAATCACTCCGTTATATCCCTGTGGCCAACTATGCACCCAGAACATAAACAGGAATCTCTGGAGCAGTCTGCTCATGTCAAGATAAATCACAGATCTTACATTTGTCTCTGGTTGTAACCAATGCTATGGCAAAGAAAGAAAAACCACAAAGTTTTAGAGAGTCGTGAAAAAAATTAAATAGGTCCCTTAATGTGAGATTTGGGGGAAATGGTTATTTGGTATACTATTCCTGTAATCCAAATCTGAAGGTCAGTTAGGGAGAGCACGGGCACTATGCCAATGAGGTGCTTGGAATAAGCTGCCTCAGTGCCAACAAGTTACCAGGGGCAGCAAAATGTGGCTTTCCTGTCTTTAACCTAAAAATTCAGCTTTTCTACTGCATGAAAGTGCATTTGCAGGAGGGGTACAAACCAAAGTTGGCGTTTTTTCTCTAAAATAATATTATTTTATAATCTAATAATTTATTGTTCAACATGCAATGGATGTAGGATTTCATGCAAGGTCTGATCAAGCAAAGCTTACCGTCCCATTAGGGTGCCATCTACCGAGTCCTGACTGCTAGCCTCGCTGGGGGTGCTCAGTGATTTTGAAGAGGGAGACATAGGGGTTGGGACTAAATAATGAAAATAACAGGTATCCAATGTTAAAAATGGCTGGACTGGGAGGGAGCCAACCAAATCCCAGTAAATGAAAAAAAGGGACAGATGGACAAAAACAGTAAAGAAAAGGAGGAAATATGTGTGAAAAGAAATAATGAAGAGAAGCAGGTAAAAGGGTATTATTCATTCAAACACACAGTGGGATAAAGGGTTTAGTTCAGCAATAAATGGTGTAATTTAAAATACACATATAGAATTTCAAACCATAAATAATCCAAGGGGGGGTCATTTATTAAAAGTAAAAAATTCCCATTATATTAAAAATTCAAATTCTACAATCTGGCTTAAATTTGTAAAAATGTGGATCGAAAACTGTATGTGCGGGAAAAGTTTTCGTGCACTTAGGGGTGCCAAATGTTAGGCACCCCCAAGTGATTGTACTGACTTACCTGAAACCCCTTTTTATTTCTTCAAATTTCCCGGGGCAGACACATGCACAATTGAACAAATAGCCAACTTTTTAGTTAAAGTTTGGCTTTATGTTCTACTGCGCAGCCCTGCGAAGAAGGAGGAAGACGGAAGCAGATTGCTGTGTGGTGCTCACTGGTATGACCCCGGGCCAGTGCAGTTTTCTGCTGATAGGAGCACCGTCACCGTTTTCAGGTAAGTCAATACAATCACTTGGGAGTGCCTAACATTTGGCACCACCAAGTGCACAAAGCCTTTCCTTCTTCTCAACCAGAAAATTTAGCTGCAGCCCCCAAGAGAAACTAAAATGATGGGGCTTTTAGAGCCTAATTTTTCTCAAAAGTTAATTTAAAAAAATCTAATTTTTGTAGTGCCTGCATGTCCTCAGCATATTGCCATTCAATTATTGAGAGGGTTTTGATTTCACATGAATTACACATGAATTACTTGCAGTTCTTTTTAAATGGGTTTGTTGTTTTCTAATAGGAGGATGCTGCATATTAGGTATTAGTCATTCTACATTTCCATGTGCGCATTTTTATACATACCCTCCATATTAGAAAGTGAACATATTACTTTGAAATAACCACACAGGGGAAACATAAATATGAATGAATTATCCATTATCCAATTTTTTCTAAAATTCCAAAGCATACAATATGAAACAGTTTGTACCTAGTGGTGGTTCTGGAGATATGCCAATACTCTGCAGTAATGCCTCGGTTTCTCTTCTTTTCCGGTCTAGATCACTATCTTCTGCAATAAGTTCAGCTTTGTGCTGCAGTTCAGCCTATGCAAAAGAGATGAGAAAGTATTTCTTTTTATGCTTTTCCTTCATTCAAAATATTTTCCCCTTAAAGAGCTCAACCAATTTAATGGCAGACCCATATTTTCCAATCAGGTATCATACACTGTTTGTCCAGTTAAATATGGTGCTATGACTCCCCCAGAGTTTATCTTGTTATATCAATACATGTCTACCTATAGTGCGATTTGTCTTCATTTTGTCAAGCTTTAATGAAAATGAAGATTATAATTAGATCAGGATAAAGGACTGTTTTCCAGGTATTTGTATTGCAAATGCAATATTGCTGATGCCAGCTATCTAGACATTTGGCTCAGATCAGTTATGACGCATTTCGCTGCTACATATAGGGTAGAACTACACAGCCGATTTTGATGGATCCGACACTGGACTTTTGGATGCAGACACAGCTTGCAGATTTTGCATCTGACAGTCGTGTTGTGTCAGATGAACACTGCAACACCATCCAACTTTATATTACTTACTTTATTTCCGTTGCATCCGACTCGACACAGGCGTTTTGTCGCCCAGTGTCAGATCCGGCAGAATAACGGCAAAATCTCATTTTTTGTATTTGTGTGAATGAAAGCATAGCTCAATTTATAGAGCCAGTGGCTCTTTAGCTTTCAGCTGTCGTTGGGAAAGTTGCAAGTTGAACAATGCATTGATTATACATGTTTTGCACTATTCTTAGAGTTAAAATTGCTATAAATGTTTCAGCTGTCTTAAATTCTAACCTGTTCATTTGGTTACATGACCTAGAGTTCAGGAACATTTAATTCAGAACCTATACCAGCTCAGGATAACAGTGCTATGTAAGCAATATATAAGGGTTTGTTATGCAACATGAGCAAACAAAGTTAATCCCATTCTCATCTCACGTTTAATTTAATTATTAAGCAGCATCAAACATCTACACAAAGTTGCGCTTCTGCACAGCTGTTTGAATAGTTTATACATTCATTTACATTTGTTGTTAAATTTGTGCTGTTATGAACCCAGTTGAATCTGAGTTCATAAGAAAAAACAATTTGCAAGTCTGTTTGTTTTCAAATATCTAATGCTTTTATTCGTATATTGTAATTTTCGAAACAATTACAGCAAATTGCCCAGCAGATCAACAGTTGTAAGGAAATGCTCAATTCTCAAACACCAATTAGAACCATTTCATGTGTTCAGCAATCGTTAATCAGCTTTACTGAACTAAAGAAAATGTTACGATTGCCTCTGGGTAGAAATCCATATTACAATGCAAATACTGCCTATTGTTATTCAAATACTGTTGCTCACAGTTGGATGAAATAACCAATGTAAAAAAGATAAATCATGCTATCCTCAATAAATTAAATGTGAATAAAATATATAAAAAAAAGAATATGTTTAATATTTATTGTGTGCATTGAATATTTATGGTTTAGGATATGTACATATCTTTTCTAGCTGACATATTGTCAGTATCTGTTGAAATCTGAAGCAGAAACATGACTTTAGTTTGATGCAGTTCCCATCTTTTTTAGATGTTCATATTTAAGAGTAAAGGGAATCATTAATGCAGGTTCCAATCAGATGTTTAAATGCAAATACAGAAAGTATGAACATTCTGTGGACAGACCTACTGTCCCAAAATATAGTGAAACTCAGTGCCTGGCTGTAATGGTAGACATGAAGCTGTCTGAGCTTTCAGATCAAATTTATGGTTCTTAGGAGAGATTAAAATAATGTGAAAGTAAGAAGAGGTAAATGAAAAGACAAAGGTTGAAAGAAGGAAGAAATTATTGTTTGAAGACAAAGAAATGATTAGGCAAATGGGCACAAACAAATAGAATCAAAGACAAAAAGAAAGGAAACAGGGGAAATGATGTACATATCAGAGAAAGTTAGATGAGAAAGAGATTGGAAATGGAAAATCATAGTAGTATGAGAGATAGGCAGAAAAGGAAATAAATAGGAAAAATAACAGTAGTAGAGAAAATAAGATTGATGGAATACATAGAAAAAGAAAGCGTGCTATTCAGAAAAGTTGAAAAGAAAAAGATGGGAGTTTGAGAAAAAAATAGTAGGTGAGAGAAAAAGGGCAAAGGTTCAGTAAACACAAAAGGTGAGAGGAGACCTATCTGAAGTAGTACAGAAAGAAAGAATGGCACAGAAAAGAATAGAGGGGGAAGGTAGAATTTGATGGGAAGAGAAGAAGAAGAAGGAAAAAAGGTAGAAAATACAACAAAATTAGATGGCAGGAAACAAGCAATAGGAGGAAGAGAATTTCCTTGTAAATTAATATTGCAGAAAGCAATGACAAAAGGTAAAGGGGGAAAAACTGGTGTTTTGTAGGAAAGAATCATAAGGGGTAGGATATGAGAGAAGGGAGGGAAGGAGCAAAAGAAAGGCAATGTATTGTATGTACTTTATTCATTCAGGGTTTCTTTTTGTTTTTCTCTTTATTGGATACATGTATTGTCCATCTATGCAACACACCAGCTTTCAGAATTCTAATCTTATATTTCAGAAACTTTCCACGTACCTCTTTCTTTTTTCTTTCCTCCTCCTTTTGTTTCTTTTCCTCTCTGATTTGTGCCAATCGCTGCTTCTTACGTTCAAGTTCAGCTTTCAAATCACTTTTGTCATACATTGTTGGTTCCTGAAAAAAAAATCACAATATGCTAATATCACAATATAAGGCTGATTAGTTCTTAATACAGATAATTACTACGTCAGCACAGAAACCAGCCCAATTAGTATCAGCATAATCAGCCTTGTAGCATCAGCTTTTATTACAGACAAAGCTAATTTTCTGTTTTGCGATGACCCCCTAAGCTTAGCTTCTCAACAGCTGCTCACAGCAGACACTTTCCAAGATGGTGACCCCCTGTGACAAGTTTGACGTCCTGGATCATTGCTGCTATTGACAAGCTGAAACTTTAGGCTAGTGCAATAAGTTACTCTTATTCTGCCATCGGAAGGTCGTTTGAGACTTCTTAATGAAAAAGTTGCAATGTTTGCTCCAAAAGATTACGACACCCTCAAACACTTCTTAAGAGTGCGCAATTATAATCCGCAATGCGCAATAACGATTCGCAATGCAATAACCATTTAAAGAACAACATTACATTGCGAGATGTAGATTTTTGGTGCAAAATGTTTTTCTCTTTGCGACTTTAATTACATTCCCTCCATGAACTTTATTGACTGATTGTACCATCCAACAACATTACCAGGGTAACACCAATCAAACATGTATCATATAAACCAATACGTCATCCTGTCCCAAACCTTTCTGCCAATAGAATCCTATTCCTATAAATGTGTTTGTAGACTATTCGCAAGTATGTGGCGACAATTAGCAGCAATTAAATAATTAATTAGACCATTATATTCCATAACTGGAATTATGGGTAAAAGAAGGTGCTATGGGATATTCCCTGTCCCTACCATTTAGAATTTTCTGGTGAAAAAATAGGCTAACGCCACTATATAGTTGGCGGTAAAATATTGCGAATATTCTGGGGTTAATTTTTTCCTTATCCGTAAAACATTTCGCTGTTTAGTAAACCAGGCGTTAATGTGTACTTAGCATTATTTTCAGCGAATGCGATAACTGGCAAACACATATTGTTGTGCAAGAAAATTCGCAAATGTATATTTACCGCAGGTTAATAAACTCACAAAAACATATTCAGCGCTAAATTTGTCTATAAACGGACCCCTCAGTCTTATATAGAAATTAAAAAATGTATTGTATCAAACATATATTGACAAATCACCCTCTGTGGTGGTCTTCATCGGGGCAAAACACACATCAAATACAAAAAAAGGGGCCGTTTTTACCCTGATGAAGTGTTTGATACAATACATTTTATAATTTTTATAGAAGACTGAGTGTGCAATCCATATATCTTTTTGGTTATACATTTACTTATTTGGGTAGCCTCCATAGGATTGGCACCTCAGCATTTATCCCCTTTGCATGTGCGCATCCTAATTTATAATCTTATGGAGCCAGATATTGACTCTTTGCACAAAGAGCTGTGGCTTGCTCTATATGCAGCCCTATAGTACAGGAGGGGCGGGAAGTGGACGGCAGGAAGTGTCTGTTTATGTCAGGTGATAAGTATAGGGTACTCTTTGTGCACATTGTTCTGATGAAGGCCCATAAGGGGGGTGGATTCAATCATCAAAAAAGTATTACATGTTTTTTACTTCGATGTTATCAATCCTGGAAGTGGGTGCATTCTATATTTTAAACAGACATACCCAGGTTGTAGTTTTTGTTAATAGTTGTGTATCAAACTGGCACTGGGTTTTGCTTATCCCCACCTAAGGGGAATTAGAGGTCTGTGTTTTTAAATGACATATAATGCAGCAATGTCATGTGGCACTATAGAACAAGAGCAGATATTTGCAGTTGTGCATATTTAAGTTACCCACCTGGGATCTGTCAGGAACAATAGTCTCAGCAGCAGCAGCACTGGGCTGCGAAACGCGTAGAGGTTCTGTCACTTGCTCTTTAAGGCGTCGACTTTGCACTTTTGATGAGGGCACAACCCGACCTAGTTTCTCTTGAGATTTGGTAGATTTGTTTTGGCTGCTGCTATTTATCACTGGTGCTGCACTCACTGGCTTCTTCAGATCTTTTTTCTCTTTGGTGACTTTCTTTTTTGGGGGCATCACAAAATCTTCAATTTTTGGCAAGAAAAAAAAAGAACAATTAATAGTTAAAGCACATAGAGAACTTATTATTAATGCGAAAAATTTAATTTGTGGACATAAATCACTGTTTTATACTCACAATGTAATCCCATCCCTCCCAGATTTCCAGCATAATTGTATCTGTGCAATTGCCTATGTTGCACCTGTGA
>CM044442.1:25531405-25548145 GCA_024363595.1 Xenopus borealis | reverse complement strand
ATTGCTTGCTACAGCCAAATTTATCATCTACAAGGACTCCAAGGTCCTTTTCCATAATGGGTTTGCCTAGTGCAGTCCAATTAAGGGTATAAGTGGCTTGGATAATTTTACATCCCAGGTGCATGACTTTACATTTATCAATATTGAATCTCATTTGCCACTTAGCTGCCCAGATTGCCAGTTTGTCAAGATCCTGTTGCAAGGAGGCCACATCCTGGATGCAATTAATTGGGCTGGATAGTTTTGTGTCATCTGCAAACACTGATACATTATTTACAACACCCTCCCCCAAGTCATTAATGAACAATTTAAATAAAAGTGGGCCCAATACCAAGCCCTGAGGCACTCCACTAAAGCTGGCCATAGACGTAACAATTACGATCTTTCTGGGAAAAGATCTTTCCAAGAAAGATCGTTCGTTTCAACACACGTGTAGAGCTGAAGCATCAAATATACAGGTAGAAACAATAGAATTCTACTTGTATCTGACGATTCAGCACTAACAATGGCCGATGTTCAGGGAGCTTTCAAAGGCATCCGATCAAAATTTTCCGTCCAGCCCGATCAACCAGCCGACCGATATCTTAATCTTCTGACGATATCAGTCAGCTCATTTCCCTCCATACACGCACCGAATATTGTATGAAAATTAGTTTAGTAAAAATTACAAAACCAATCACCTTTCTCAATCAATTATTGTATATGAATTAATTTATATTCTACTCATGCACTTCTCTTGTAACTTAATAGCTTCTTACAATTAAAAATAAATTAATTCAGAAATCAAATTATATAATTTAATAGAGGAATGTTCAGGGTCGGATTGGGGGGCCCATGGCCCACCGGGACTACTGTCCAGGGCCGACACGCATGCGCTGGCGCGGTGACATCAGCACATGCATGGTGGTGTCACAACGTCAGCATGTGCATGTGCAAAGCCGATTTATTTTTTAAATGGGGGGGATTTGGCCCGGCGGGGGACCTTGAGGCAGGGGCCCACCGGGTTTTTTCCCGGGGGCCCACCAGGCCAGTCCTACCTTGGGAATGTTGTATTTTTGCATTTTTCACCAAGAATTAGAATTTTATACATAAGCAGGTTTCTAAATGACATATGTGGCAATTATTGTGAATCAACCTAATCCTTTCGCCTGGTGACATTTCTCCAGTGAATCTTCAAAAGAGCACATTTTTATCCAGATTAATATCTCCAGGTTTAGGCTGGTGAACTGCCATTATAAAGATATATAAGGCAATTTTGCATCTTATCATTTAAGAGACCTCCCCCATGCTATCTTCCCGCATACCTAATTTCTGCATGGCGAAAAATTCACTAGAGAGTTTTTCCTAGTATACTACCAATTTTGTGTTGTGATGTGTTGTGGCAAACTTTGGGGAAGTTAAACGAGAAATTGACCAAATACTGGCTAGCTCAGCTGATACCTCTTAGGGTTGCCACCTTTCGTGGCATTGAAGTCCAGCTGGAGGGGGTTGCGGGGTGACGTTACGGGGCAGCATTGATGATGTTGCGTGGAGGGGTTTATGACATGGCGATCAGTGGCCAATCTATAAGAACCATGCCTGGTTTTCCTAATTTGGTACTGGGCAGTTTTCAGAAACCAGGCAATTGGCAAATCTAATCCCTCCTTAATTAACTCTAAGGGGGTATTTGCATTTTCATATAAGGTCTGGGGCAGACAGGGAGATTCGGGGAGATTCTGTCGCCTGGCGATTAATCGCTGGCGACAATCTCCCCGAACTGCGTTCTCGCTGTGCGCCGCCTGTTTTCCTCACGAAGCAACTTCGGGCGATTCCGGAAATCGCCGCACTGCGTGTGTATTAGCGCTGGCGCTTTTTCATTTTAACAGTTGGCGGACAGGGAGAAGGCAGTTCGGGGAGATTGTCGCCAGCGATTAATCGCCAGGCGACAGGATCTCCCCGAATCTCCCTGTCTGCCCCAGCCCTAATTGTACAAAAGTCAACAATATGCAGAAGCTCTCTGCACTTGAATGGAATCCAGCAGTTCCAAATACAATTAGCATGCAATAATTTTGCCATAAATCTGTTTTGTGACAATTCATTTCCTATTCTGCAGCCTGTGCTGAACTACTCATCCATCTCAATAAACAGGAGAATGAGCATACTGGATACCAGCCGGCCTACTTAAATGGCCCTTTATATAGAACATTTTATTAATAGGTTTTGATACAGAACCCAGCAAATACAGTATTCTCACAAAGCAGGCTCCAAACATCAGACCAACAATACACTCCAGGGCTTCATCCCCTGCTGACTCTCACATTCTTAACTATCGCTGTCAGATCACTGTACTGCATGAGGCTCACCCTATGGTGCTGCTCAACAAGCTGATGTCATGCATTGCTAAAACTTCCATATTGTGAATGCACATAAATTTTTAATCCATATGACATACAATTCATCAATACAATTTAAAGGGCAAGGAAAGGCAAATAAATAAAATCCCATTTTCACTTTCTGTAATGAAAAAGAAATCTATCTCCAATATACTTTAATTAAAAAATATGTACCGTTTTTATAAGAAACCTGACTGTATGCAGTGAAATTCTCCCTTCATTTACAGCTGTGGATAGGAATTGTCAGACAGTCCCTAACTTCTGGCAGGGAAACAATCATACTTATGAACAGCAGGGGGAGCCCCCGCCTTACTTACCAGCCATGCAGAACTCAAGCAGCTTTGTGTTTTGACAATTTATGAGGATCCCTAAGAAGCCCAAACCACAGTGAGCATGTGCACAGTCTTGGTCTTGCAAATATGTATAACAAAGTTACAAGATGACAGCCCCCTGGGGCCAACTTTGAAAGCATAAATCATTTGTTTGATTAGGCTTGTGGTGCAGTAAGTTCATGTTTATGTTTAGTATACAAAATACAGCATTTCTAGCCTTATTCTATTTTTGACTTTCCTTGCCCTTTAAAGGGGGTTTTCCCCTTTAAATCAATGTTTCGTACAGGTATGGGATCTGTTATCCAGTAACCTGTTATCCAGAAGGCTCTGAATTATGGCAGGGTTGTCCCCCATAGACTCCATTTTATTCAAATTACCTACATTTTTTAAAATTATTTCCATTTTCTCTAATAATAAAACCGTACCTTGTACTTTATCCCAACTAAGATCCTCCAGCCTATTGGGTTTATTTAATGTTTATATGATTTTCTAGTAGGCTTAAAGTATGAAGATCCAAAATAAAGAAAGATCCGTTATCTGGAAAACCCTAGGTCCAGAGCATTCTGAATAACAGGTAACATACCTGTATGACGTCGATAGACATTTAATTTTTTTAATGCATCATGGTTTTTCAGTTATTTAATTCTTGTTCAGTGGCTCTCCAGTTTGGCATTTCAGCAACTGTCTGGTTGCCAAGTTCTTGGTTACCTTAGTAACCAGCTAGTGGTATGCATAAGAAAATGGAACATGCATAGGTGACGAACTGAATAGAATTATAAAGGTTAAAAAGTAACATTAAAAATTATAACAAGCAACAAGCTGCTGGGGTCAACGACCTCCATTTGAAAGGTGGAAAGATGTAGACGAGGAAGTCAAATATTTCAAAAGCTATGATTAAGAAATAAAGACCACTTGCAACATTGATTGAAACAAGACATTCTATAACATACTAAAAGTTCATTTAAAGTGAACCACCATTTCAATAAAGGTTAGGGCACACTGGGCATTTTGGGGACCTCGACTTTGCGGCGACCAATCTCCCCGAACGCCTTCCATCACTCTGCGCCTGGCTTAGATGGAAAATCACTGGTGCAAATCACACGCGACGATTCATTTTCCGAAGTCGCCTGAAGTTTCCTTGCAAGGCATTTTCAGGCGACTTCGGAAAACGACTTGCAGTGTGTGATTAGCGCTGGCGATTTTCCATCTAAGCCAGGCGCAGAGTGAAGGAAGGTGTTCGGGGAGATTGGGCACCACAAAGTTGAGGCGATTAGTCGCCAGGCTACTCAATCTCCCCAAAACGCCCTAAGAAGCTATAATGGTGCCAGCCACATAGAGATTAGACTTTATCTGTGTCTGCTTTACTAAGGTCTAAAGGAAGGCATTCACAAAAGTGTCAATTAGATGAACTGGAGTAAAATGTTTGTTTACAAGAAAATTACTAAACAATTCACCATAGGCTGAGCTATTTTTTTTTTCATCAAAAAACTGTACAGTAAAACAATTTCATCAGTTAATAATTTTGTATTTAAGGTTATTCTTGTTAACCTTTTTATTAAAACAGAGTATGGCAGTATGGTGGAAACATTTTGGGGGAAAAGGTCATCTCTCTGTTCTGATTGGGTACCTTACAACATGCATTATGACATGCTTAAAAGTCTAGCGGGTAGATGAAGGAGGGATCTAAGTTGTCTCACTGCATTTGTATTAATGCTGCCCTTTTTCTATTGCTGTTGTCGTTATCCCCCCTCCCAGTATCTGCTATTTTGGTGCAATCCCTACACCCCATGACCCTAATGTGTGGCGCCATTCCCATTGCTAGGATGCAGGACAGTTAACACAGTTCCGCTTTATCCAAGTGCTGCTGAAATGTAATATATTTGGATAATTACAGCTGAAGATAATCTGTTTCTAATACCCCCTCATGTGATTACTCCAGCTCGCCATCTCAGAGCCTGGTTTGAGGAGATATGATTAGGGACCACTGCAAAATGAATATGCATGTCATAAAGGTAAATAATCTTCTTGGAAAAACGATGCAGAACAAATCGCTGGAGCTTTGGATGGGTTTTAAGGGATTAATATGTGAAATAAGAAGAGCAGTGGCATACTGTAATGCAATACTGTAAATTTCCCTCTTTAATCTTCCAGCTGAATTATTTTGGGACAAGTTATAACTGTAGAAAAATATTCAAAGATAATAACAAGGGAAAGTTGTGCTCACCACAAATTTTTAAACCATAAATCGGGGGTGACATGCTGTGACCACAAAATGTATATAGGTATGTGACCTGTTATCCAGAATGCTTGGGACCTGGGGTTTTCCGGATAACAGATCTTTACGTAATTTGGATCTTCATAATTGAAGTCTACCAGAAAATCATGTAAACATTAAATAAACCCAATAGGTTTCCAATTTGCTTCCAATAAGTATTAATTACTGTATATCTTAGTTTGGATCAAGTACAAGATACAGTTTTATTATTACAGAGAAAAAGGAAAACATATTTTGAAATTTGGATTATTTAATTATAATGGAGTCTATGTGAGACAACCTTTCCATAATTCGCAGCTTTTTGGATAATGGGTTTCCAGATAATGGATCCCATATCTGTACAGACAAATACAAGAGGTCCTCTGCACTCCATTTTCAATATATTTAAGACATTGAGAGGTTTTAAATATATTGATAATGGGTTGAGTGCAGAGGCCCTCTTGTATTTGTCTGTATAATTTTAAAGGGCAAGTCAACCCCAAAATAAAAATGTGCATAATAAAAGAAAACATAATTCTAAGCAACTTTTCAGTATACATCAATTACTAATTTCCAGTGCTTTAAATGTTATTTGTAAACACAATTGCTATTGAAAGTAGTATTTGCTTAACTCCTGGTTGTTACTTTTTAAGCAATGTTGCAAAAGTATTGGTTCCCCAGCAAAGTCAAGTCTGTTATTCAGTTACCTTGTCTTACATTGTATCAACAGCCTTAGACATCAGGACGGAAAATAGAAAGGGACAGACAGTCATTGCCTTCAATAGCAATACATATACAAATAACTTAAAAACCATTGAAAAAGTGCACCGTTCTCCATGGCTCATTGCTCATGACATCACAGTGTAGGTCTTAGGCCGACTGGACTGATTGGGTTTAATCGGGCCCTGAGCCCCTGGTGGCCCGCCCACACCGTGAAAGTAGCCAGTTTGGAATGGAAAGGCGCTGAAGAGAGCAGCCGGAAGTACAAAAAAGTGAGAGTCCTTCCCTGCAGCTACAGATCAACTGTGCAACACTTCCCTGCCCTGGGGCCTGGCAGCAAGAAGGTGGAGGCAGCAGAGGGAACATAGAAGGGAAAGGAGCACGGCTGCTGACAGTTGCTGGGGGAAGGTGCAACCAATAAGCAATTAATAGTAGTATTAATAGGATATAAATAAATGGTCTTGAAATACAGTAAGAATTAATTCATCCGAAATTCATTATTTAATTTAAGAAAAATACAGTGTAGTGATTAGATAATTAATTAGTTGAGTAAAATGAATTGATTTAACAAGGCTATCAGATACTAAGATACGACCAATAAAAAGGATGATTAATTGACCAATATGCTGCAATTCATAGAATAAGTTCAATAAAAAAAGAAAATTTGAGGTGGTGGAGTTGTCCCAAAGACTTCCTGCCTGTTGTGATTCTAAACCCGGGACACCTTGTATTGAACTTGCCCTAATCTGAGAAGAGGCTGTACTAAACCTGAAAACCACAAATGCTCGGCCCCATGTAAAGGAAAAACAGTATTGAGAGAAGAGAAGGAATTGAGCAGAGCAAACCGGTCACTAAGATCCCCACGCGCAACTAGACCAGATTTAAATAAGCTTGTTAAAAAAATGGGTATAAAACCAAGCGATTCACCTAATTGATTCAACTGCACTGAACTTTATCTTAAATCATTAACAAATTAGGAATTTAAGGCTATATTAAGAAGAACCAATTAATTTGTAGGATATAAGCGGGGTACTTTCTACTCAAAAAAACTTTTCTTTTTAAGTCTGACAGGTGTCAGACCTCTGCAGTAACCTATAGGATAATCATAACATTTGAATGTTAATAAGGGTATCTGCTTATCTTCGATCTCAACCTGCAGAGGCTGCTTAGTTCTCTGCCCTCCCTGTGGAGGGGATCAGGTAGTACTAGGGTTGCCACCTTTTCCGGAAAAAAATACCGGTCTTCCTATATATTTATCTTTTTTCCCTATCAATAACATTGGGCTCAACCATAATTTTTACTGGCCAGGCAAGGTGGCAACCCTAGGTAGTACAGAGATGCCTCCTGCTTGGCATATCACTGGGAAGAAAACACTTTAACAATGAACACAACCTCCTCCACCTCCTGATTGTTTGGTGTGCATTGCCCATGACATCACAGTGGGTTTCCAAATGTAACTGCTACTATGACATTAGGTAATGCTGTGTTCCAGTCCAATGCACAGAGGTCGCGAGGGGGGGTAGGGGGCCCAGTTGTAAGTTTATGTACCAGGGCCCTTAGGGGTCTAGTTACGCCAAGTCTGAAGTAGAAATTCTATACATTGTACATGTGCGTGTCAGTCATGATAGACACAAATTCATGCACTGCTTTAGAACAGGAGGGTAGGATACCCAGAATTCCCCCCTCAGTTCTGGAATGAAGATTGCACAGGTTACTTTTGATATCAGACAGCGATGAACAGAAGAATACATTTCACTGACAATTTCATGGCTGTGATATTGTGTGCGCATTTGTATTCAACAGAACAAAGTATGCTGTATAAAGTAATACTAAGCAAGTTCTGGTCATTTCCAGCACTGGTGAAACTTGATCAGAAGAGAACAGGTCATGTAGAAATGCATTTACTGTACATGTGAGTATTTTATATGGTTTCAGGGGGTATATAAAATTATTAAAAAGCCAACTCAATGCCGTACTGTATCTGATGCAGTGAAAAAGTCTGATATACTAAATGTTATCTTGCAGAGCCCTCCAGTCAGTACTAGAATGTGCAGCCTACAGAGAATCAAGTGTAAGCATTTGAGCAGTGATGAGCCAACCTTTGTGCTATACATATACATATAAGTATGTGTTACAAGGGAGTATCCCTTTCCATAAAGCATCCAGGATCTCTCAGTGATTTACAGAATTGCATGCAGCGTGTGTATGACAGTGCCAGGCAAATGCTTATTACCATCATATCCCATGCACAGAAATAACTAAGCAGGATTGTGTTGACACAACATACAAAATAGTCTTTTTCATGCAAATATTTACCTTCCCCCCTCTTATATAGGGTGCTCCAGTGGTTGGAATGGGTGGCGTGGGGATGCAGACAGAGGCAGGAGATGAGCTTTAAGTCCTTGTTACAGCAGGATGGATGCTCACATTGAGTACTGCATGATCCTGACTGTGAATTTGCTGTCTCATGCTGGCTTTGGATCAGGCGTATTAGCATCAGACCATCCCTCTGTTCTTCCTCCTATTCAGACTCTGGATGTAAGCTCAGTCACTACAGTACCAGCTTGCATCCAGAGCGGTACCAACTAGTAATTGTCTCCAGGTGTAACATTCCTATGTGCATTGCAATTTCTTACCATTTTAGGAGATTCGAACTATAAGTTGATAATGTAAAATATTAACCCAACATAATACATTAATCTTTTTTTTTTCAGCTATGTTATCCCCTTAGTATATTCAGGAACAGTCAGTGATTCTGCAGGTTTAATTAATCAGAATTAGGGGGTGAATTTGTGTTGTAGGAATGTGCACGTTATAATTGACATTATGAACATATAGAGCTGTGAGGCTAGAAGGATGCAATCACAGTATTTAAAGATGAAATCATTTGAGCTGTGATTTAAAAAAAAAAACATTTCTGCAAGGATCTAGCTAAGATCAGCTTCAGCTGTGCATGCTCTTAGTCGGCCATTACTGGCAGAGAGCTAAAGATAGGAAGTGGACAGACATGGAGGCAGCCAACCAACACACTTCTTTTATCATGCCAGGTATTGGGGTGCAGGGCCATAGTAAGGAGAATGTGTAAGGTAGGAGGGGGAGGGGGCCTATGATGCATTCATTGTTCTTGTTTTTAACGGGGTTGTTCACCTTTGAGTTAACTTTAAGTATAATGTAGAGAGTGATATTCTGAGCCAATTTGCAATCGGTTTTCATTTTTTAATATTTGTGGGTTTTATAGTTATTTAGCTTTTTATTCAGCAGCTCTCCAGTTGCTGTAGTGTCAGCAATTTGGTTTCTAGGGTACAAATTACCCTAGCAACCCTGCATTGATTTGAATAAGAGACTGGAATATGAATAGGAGAGGGACTGAATAGAATGATAAGTAATAAAAAGTGGCAATAACAATACATGTGTAGCCTTACAGAGCATTTGTTTTAGATGGTGTCAGTGACCCCCATTTGAAAGCTGCAAAGAAACAGAAGAAAATTGCAATTAATTAAAAAATTATGAAAAATAAATAATGAAGACCAATTGAAAAGTTTCTAAGAATTGGCCCTTCTGCAATATACTAAAAGTTAACTTGAAGGTGAACCACCCCTTTAAAAGATTCATTTGTGTTAACCCCCCTAATATATTGTGCAGTATATGGTGATATCTGGATATACCGCTTCATTTTATTGTTTATCGTCATGTCTACATCTCTGGAATACTGTAATGGGACAGTTTACTGTTTAATTGCTAATACTGTATATATGGGCAGTATTGTGATAGTGGAGCCACCTAAAGGTAGAGTCCCCATGACCCCTTTAGGGCAGAGACAAACGATCAGATTCAGGGAGATTAGTCGCCCAGCGACAAATCTCCTCTTCTTTGGGTGACTAATCTCCTCTTCTTTCGGATGACTAATCTCCCCGAACTGCCTTCCCCTGCCTTCCCGCCAGCAAGAATGTAAATGTCCAGCGATATGGCACTTGGAGCGCTTTGTTTTCGGAAGTCGCATGGTTTCCTTGTGAGGCAACTTTGGGCAACATCGGAAGAAGAAGTTTTAAATATTTTAAAGATTGGTTTTAAATATCCCTAATAAATTATGTATTATATAGAGAGCCCAGTAGGGGCCGCTTTCTATTTACATATAAAAGGACATCTGTTTTCAATCTGCTACAAACCTATGATTAAGAGACTTGTTCCAGAAACGCGTTAGGTATATTCAGAAATATACCTACTCTTTACATGGGATCCAGCAGTCTCTTCCTAAAGCCATTACACTTTTGGTGTGAGGTGTGTTTAATCAAACACTAGATGGCAACACATGACTATTTTGTACAGAGAGTGAAATGTTGAGGTGGTGGGCTTCCAGCACCCTCTAGCAGCCTGGTTACAGCAGTGCATGCTCTGCAAGTTAGGCACCAATCACCAAGTATAACAGCTTATTTACAAGTTATACTAATAGCTAAATGAACACCTGACTCACCATTAATGTTACTTGGTGGATTCTTTGTTTGTTAGTTTATTGCATGTTAACTGATGCAACTTGTATTTACAAGTAAAGGGCAGAATGCAGGTATATTTTAGTGATGCATCTGGCGCAACTTCAAGCCCTAAAAGCACAACATGCAAAGAGGGTTCTGTCCTTACTACCAAGGCAGGTGAGGTGTCAGTTACAGGCCTTATATATGCTGCCATGTATTGCGCATTGGAGCCTTAGGGCCCTTACACACGGGCATTTTTACCTGCGCTCCCCTGCGTTCCGTTTTGCTGCGTTCAGCCGCAGGGGAGCGCAGGTATAGACGCACTCAATTATTTTCAATGGGGCTGTACTCACGCAAACGTGTGTAGGCGCCAAACGCAGGAAAAATGCAGCATGTTGCATCTGAATCTGCGTTCGGCACTTACACGCGTCTCGTGGGTACAACCTCATTGAACAAAATGAAGTGCGTCTAGACCTGCGCTCTCCTGCGGCTGAACGCATCCAAATGCAACGCAGGGGAGCGCAGGTCCAAAACGCCCGTGTGTACCGGCCCTTATGAACCACAACAAGTGGTAAAATGTGTAAAAATGTGCACCCATTTTTGTCCTCTTATTCTAATGGCTCAGGTTAATATTTATATTAGTTAAGCAGGTGGTAAATACAAGGTTTCCAACTCGCCTTGTGCTGACAGTCACTTCATTTTGCACTTTCATGTGTATGGATGCCCATGATCAGTCTATGAGCCACCCTTTATATAATAGCCATTCTCTGTCAGGTGTGAACTAATCTTTGTGCTCTACAGCAGTGGAGGCAACAAAGGGGGTAGCATTGTTATTATTATCATCATCAAATATTGATAAAGTGCCAACATATTCTGAGTTGTACAATAAATGGGAGTTTATATTAAACATATTGTAGATGAATACATGCAACAATAACAACAACAAAAAATTACCATTTCAAGAGGCTAAATGAACTCTGCCCAAAAGGGCTTACAATCTAGAAATAAAATATAGCTATGAAGAAATGGCAGGCATTATGTATAGTGATGGGTAAATCTGGGACGTTTTGCGTCGCCAAATATTTTGTGAATTTCCTGAGAAAAAGGGCAAAAAATTCAGGAAACGCCGCCGGTGTCTCGTTTTGGCAGAATTATGCAGAACTTGGGGTTTTTATAGATAACAAGTTGTCTAATTCTGGGCAGTGTCATTCTGTAGCTACTAAAGCAAATAAAGTTCTGTCTTGCATAAAAAAGGGCATAAACTCAAGGAATGAAAACATAATTATACCTCTTTATAGATCCCTAGTAAGGCCTCATCTGGAGTATGCAGTGCAGTTTTGGACTCTTGGCGCAGGTCCTGTCCATGGAGTTTGCAGGCTCCATCTTCTCCCCAGTGGTCTTCATCCTAGATCCATCAGCATTTTCCGATTAAAACTTTGAGACTTTCGGCGCATGCGCAGTAGAGCTAAACAAGTAAATGCTCCTATTTTATGCGCCACCAAGCGCAGAAGAATACATGAAGAAGACGGCTGGGGAGAAGATGATGCCTGCAAACTCCATGGACAGGATCTGCGCCGAGGGGTAAGTAGCAACTTAGGGGCATTTGCCTGGGGGTGAGGGGGCCTACGGGGGGGTTGTCCCGGGAGGGTAGACATTATATAAATGAGTTGGAGAGATTGCAGAGATGTGCAACTAAGCTTGTTAGAGCGATGGGAGACTTAAATTATGAGGGTAGACTGTCCAGGTTGGGGTTGTTTTCTCTGGAAAAAAGGCGCTTGTGAGGGGACATGATTACAGTTTACAAATACATTAGATGACATTATAGACAAATATCAGGGGACCTTTTTACCCATAAAGAGGATCACCGCACCAGAGGCCACCCCTTCAGACTAGAAGAAAAGGACTTTCATTTAAAGCAGCGTAGGTGGTTCTTCACAGTGATGCTGATTCTGCTAATGCCTATAAGAGGGGCTTTGATGATTTCTTGGACAGACGTAATATCAAAGGTTATTGTGGTACTAAACTCTATAGTTAGTATATGGCCATATATAATTTATGTGAAGGTATGGAGGGGTGTATATGTATGGATTCTGGGGGTTTTCATTTGGAGGGGTTGAACTTGATGGACTTTGTCTTTTTTTTCAACCCAATTTAACTATGTAACTATATGCACGATACTTGTGTTCTAGACTCTAATAATAGAAGAAACAATCTTCTGCCTCAGAACACAATGTTCCCTTAACGTAATTTCCTTGTCTAACACAATACTCGCCCCCTATGTGCATATATGAGCTTCCACTAGATGTCTCCAGCTGGCAACAAGTAACACCTGTTGTTTTCAATGTTCCAAAAAAAAAAGAGAATTCTTAGAATCTCAGTACAGACAAGCCCCTTACATCAGCTTCTTTCTCATTCAAGTTTAAGGACTGAGAACACACACACACACATTGTACAATTAGGAGTCTGTTTATTATGGAAATCCGCCACTAGGTCCAGAGCTCAGCACCAAAGGACACATAGAATCACAAATATAAGCTTTTATGCCAAGCGCAGCCCATAAATTGCTTTTATAAGGGTCTCTTTACCAAGAAATGTTTGCGTTATGTGGCATATACTGAAAACACATGCAGCAGGTCTCTATGTACCCTTAATATATGGCAAGCATGTAATATTCTGCAGAAGCTGCTGCATATTATGCCTATCCCAGTAGGCTACACCCCACAAGCTTTTAAAAGGGGTTGTTCACTTTTAAATGAACTTAAATTCTGATGTAGATTACTGAGTGTTTTGAGGCAGGGCACAGTGGGAATGCCACTAACACTGGTTACTATAGGGCCCCCTGCCCCGGCCGCATCCCCTGACCCTTCCCTTACCATTCTCATACCTGATAGCAGCAGGTCTGGGTCAGGAGCCCACCAGGGTTTTTCTCATTGTACCACTGGTCCAGTTTGACCCTACTGGAAAGAGTGAAAGTCTAATATTTAAATTAGGATTTTGGCCCCCTCGCCCTCACAACTTAAAGGAAAACTATACCCCTCTTTTTATAGGTCGCTATAAAAAGATATTGCATAAAACAGTTCATATGTAGAACTCTGCTTCATGTAAATAAACCATTTTCATAATCATATACATTTTTGGTAGCATGTGCCATTGGGTAATCATAGATAGAAAACTGCAATTTTAAAAAATAAGGACAGCCTCCTGGGATCATATGATTCACGGTGCACACAAACATACCAAACAAATTTACTTGTTAGGTCACATGAGTCAGTTAACAGACATCTTATCATTAACAGCCATCTTCTGGGTCTTCGGTAAGCGGAGACTGATACCGGCGTATTGGGCATGCCGCGTATTGGGCATGTGCAGTTGGAGTAATTTAGGACATAACGACAACTGCGCATGCCTTGAAATGGACAGAAATTGCTGAATCGCCAGAACAAGACATGAAGACCCAGAAGCTGGCTGCCGTTAACTGTGATCCCTGAATCTGCACTGAGGGGTAAGTAAAACGTTAGGGGCATTTCCACAGAGGGCAGCTAGGCAGGGGGGGAGGAGGGAGGGACGTCTACGTAGGGTAGGGTTTTTTTTAGGTACGGCTTGAATTCTCCTTTAAGCATGAAAGGCAGTGTCAGAGGAATTGCCCCTTTGGGGGCAGCACAAATGCCTGAATCACCCCTAGCCATGACCTTCTTGCAATACACCTTAGAACAGGGGTCCCCAACCTTTTTTGCTTGTGAGCCACATTTAAATTCAAAAAAGAGTTGGAGAGCAACGCATGCAAGAAAAAGTACATGGGGATGTCAAATAAGAGCTCTGATAAGCACCTGCTTTGAGGCCACTGGGAGCAACATCGAAGGGGTTGGAGCAACATGTTGTTCGCGAGCTACTGGTTGGGGATCACTGCCTTAGAATTAAAGTGATACCAAGAACAGGTGCCAGGCAGCAGACAATTTAGTAGCAGCTTAAAGAATATATAACTTGGAAATATAATTTCAAATCAAATAGGAGAGTAAATATCTGAGTTAATAAAAATATAATTTCTAATGTGCTTGATATAGCTCAACTCAAAAAGTGAACCTAAAAGAAGCTGTTGAGCAGGAATCTAAAGCCGTTAGTGTTGTCTGGCAGCAGTAAAGCTAAAGTCCCATCATGCTTGTGTTTGAATAAGGGAGCATGTACAAAGAGCATGCAAGAACAGATGTTATTTTGATTAGTTGAGCAGTTGATTTGTTTGTGCATTTCATTTGTTAGATCAGCACAATGTCAGGTTAACTGATTGAATACACTAGATCTCTGGCTGGCCTGAAACACTCCAGGTAAATGCTGATGGGACTTAATCTGCAGGGAAATGATGAGTCACCATAGCTTTATTAATGGGGGTAGTTAACTCTTTCTGTGTAACCAATCACACAGTCCATAGCACACATACAAAAATATCAGCATTCCAGCATCGCAGTTTCTTAATTTCCAAAAAGGAAAACCAAACCTGGTTAGGGTGAGAAGGACTGAAAGGAGCCAAAAAGTGAAGCCTTCTAGGCAGAGTCTGACTAACTCTCCAGGGCATCATGAGAAAACCTGTCGGCCCCCTCCAGCCTGGGTACATGGGTGAGTAAGTGGTGCAGGGTGGAGCATGAGGTGAGGGCCAAATTGGAGCATGAGGTGAGGGCCAAATTGGAGCATGGGGTGGGGGGCTAAATTGGAGCATGGGTTGGGGGGCTAAATTGCAGCAGGCCATAATCAGTGGCAGCATTGGGGGTGGCAGTTCGACAGAGGGGGACAGTAATGGGTGGAAGGAGTTCAAGGAAGGCAGTTCTTGGCTTGGGTTTACCACTGTTTCTCAGCTACCTCAGTTCAGTTCTGTTTAAGGATAATCTATAGGAAACTTCGTTGGAACCCAGTGGCACTCCATATGCATACCATACCACACAGCCCTATTTAAAATGACACATGCCTGCAAAGAGCCCTCTGCCCAACCACATCTAATGCTCCCTTGTCCCTTACATAGTAGCACAGCCAGGGGCAGGAAGCAGACCCTTTGGCTGCAGGGGGGGCTCAGAAAATATAGGGGCCCCATATGACCCTAATTCACATACAGTTTCAATAAATACTGCTAAAACAGGTCAACCTCTAGGCATTTTGGGGGCCTGGAAAATAATTTGCTATGGGACCCTAGTGTTGGCAGCACCATCTCTGGCCACATCCAATACCCGACTAGGGTTGCAACCTTTTCTGGAAAAAAATACCGGCCTTCTATATTTTTTATGGGTTTTCCCTATCAATAACATTGGCTTCAAGCAAGATTTTTACCTGCCAGGCTGGTAAAATACCAGCCAGGTGGAAACCCTATACCCATCTGTACCCAATAGCAAATTATTTTCCCCAGTTGGCTTCAGGTTTCTAGTGCGTGTGCTTCTGGTTGGTAATCAGTGGCAGGGAGCCTTCACACAGATATGGAGTGGCAGCCATCACTGGCATTGTGTTACTCTGCTTTGTTGGGCCAGGAATGGCGCATGGATGAGCATTAGATGTGGTAAGAAAGGTGGAAGGGGAGCCTTTAAGGGGGAGGGGTGATTTATAGAAAGGGCTGTGTGGATTTTCATCCTTGTTTATTCTTATTAGGTTTCCTTATGCCAAGGCAAGGTATAGTAGCAGGACATGCTGGTGGTTACACAGCAGCTTTAGGAAAGGGGTTGGGTGTTCTTGACTACAAATGGCTGTTTATAGTGAGGCTGTGGAATGTTATTGAGTTGTTTTCATCTTGAACTTCAAGAATAATCCAGAAGGGGGCTTTGCACAATGAACTCATATGACTACTTATAAACATTGAGCTGGAATTGCCTGAACTTTCACCTACTTAGCTTCCCCCTTGTCCCACACACACACTGTTCCGACTCAGTAGGAAAATAATTTACAGCCAAATATGCCGCTAACAACTTCCTACCAAGGGGTTAACAAAGCAGCTCGCACACACATTCTGCATTTGTTCACTTTTCTCTCTGGGGTTTTTGATATCTGACAAAGGCAAAACTCTTTGCAAAAGGCCATTTTTGTAGAAAATGTTTGCAAGCTTGCACTCATCTCAATTATACTGAATGCTATGAAGGAGATTGTACAGCCTTCCATAACATCATGTAACTAGGGTTGCCGCCTTTTCTGGGAAAAAATACCGGCCTTCCAATATATTTATGTTTTCCCTTTTAATAACATTGGGATCTACCATCATTTTTACCGGCCAGGCTGGTAAAATAACGGCCAGGTGGCATCCCTACTTGTAACCCCAACCAGCATCTACTACCCCACTACTCCAGCCAGTAGTGGAGGGCTGGTGACTAAACCTCTGGAACGGTAGAAAAACACAACAAATGCACAATAGCTTCTTTAGTGGGATGCTAACAGAACCCTAAATTTAGTGGGATGATTTTGCATCCCCTTTAATTGGCTTAATTTAACCCAATATGTGTTGAATGAGTTCTGATTTGTCTGACAGAAATATTAGGATCGGATCACTGGCCCCCCAGACAAAAATAAACTTGACTTGGCAATGCATATGGGTAGACAAATTGGGCAAATGTCTGCTTGTATGGCAAGGT
>CM044442.1:25510321-25529587 GCA_024363595.1 Xenopus borealis | reverse complement strand
GATATCACTCGGAGCTCAGGGTTTAAGCGTCCATGCTCGGTGGTAGTTGGCTCCGCCCCCTTGTATGGCAAGGTTGAGGGATAAATTTGTGAATTGCCAGCTTAAGTTCCAAGAATATTTAGTACAACAAATAAATGTTCACCACCATCTCACTCTTAAAGGAAAACTATACCCCCAAAATGAATACTTGAGCAACAGGTAGTTTATATTATATTAAGTGACATATTAAATAATCTTACAAAACTGGAATATTTATTTCAGTAAATATTGCCCTTTTACATCTCTTGCCTTGAACCACCATTTTGTGATGGTCTGTGTGCTGCCTCAGAGATCACCTGACCAGACATATTTCAACTCTAACAGGAAGAAGTGTGGAAGCAAAAGACTGTCTGTTAATTGGCTCGTGACCTAACATGTATGGTTTATGTGCACCGTGAATCCAACGATCCCACGGATCACCTGACCAGAAATACTGCAGCTCAAACTGTAAGAGGAAGAAGTGTGGAAGCAAAAGACAGAACTCTGTTGAATCATACGATCCCAGGAGGCTGTCCTTATTTTTTAAAATGGCTATTTTCTATTTAGGATGACCTAATAGCACATGCTACTATAAAGTGTATTATTATGAAAATAGTTTATTTACATGAAGCAGGGTTTTAAAATGAGTTGTTTTATGCAATATCTTTTTACAGAGAGCTACATTGTCCGTGGGGGAATAGTTTACCTTTAACTGAGCTTCAGTCTGGACATCCAGCTATGTCTATGTAAGTAACGAAGAACATAGGCATTATTTCCAAATCACTCATTATGTTAGGAAGAAAATAGGCATTCTTAAAAAATCTCTCTTAACTGGCATTTAGTGTGGGCTTCATACCAAGGCTCTGGCTTTCCTAATGGGGGCCACCTGACAGTTAGGTCTGTAGTCTTCCCAATGGCTGTAAGAGTTGTAATATGAGAAAGCCAAGGTGCCAAAAACTGGACACTGTCAGGGGAGGCCTATAGGCACCCTAGGGGAATAGGACCAAGGAGGAAGCTTGGGGGTTAAAGGTCCAAATGCAAGGCACAGGCATAATCAAGGTCAAAAGTCCAGGCAAAGGTTTATATTGTCAGGCAGCAAAAACAATACAAAGTCCAGGCAAGGTCAAAAAACAGGAAACAAGAGCAAAATAACACACATGAACAAGGCAAACAAGGTCCTATAATTGGGCGCCATACTGGCGTCTAATGGGGCTTTAAAATAATGGGCGCCGCCATTGTGGGAGCGACGCCGGAAAGGAGAGGTCGTGCTGCCTGGAGCAGAAGGTAAGCCTCTGGGCGGCACGATCCTGACAGACACTTTGTAATTGTTACAAGAAACACTGATGGTAAAACTAAAGTCCAGCTTCTCTGGCCACATAATTTAATGAATGTGGGGAAAAAAGGAGGTACAAGAGGAGGACAAGATATCCTCTGATGGATTGGCTGTAGCAATGAACTTGAATTCCCAAAAATCGGGAGCAGTAGTGACAGACACCCAATTATGATAAAGTCTATCAGAGTTGCATAAGTCTAATCACCTAAAATGAAAAAGCCAGTTTATACCTTGTATCTCAAGCTGGTTTTACAGTATATTTACTCTCATTTTGAATAAAAGTTCATGGCAGAGGTTTTTGTGCAAGAGGAAGCTATTACAATAGAAACATAATTTTTTAAACTTGTTTTTATTTATTTGTTATAACATAAGATTCATGTTTCAAATATACAAATCTTTGAACAAATAGTGATATAGATGCATTTAGTAAAATCAACAATATATACAGTAATAACATTATAATAGCTAACTTTCAGCTCTTATAAAGTTCTCATAAAGACCTTATGAGCATTATGTTTGATAAGAAGCTATTTATCTGTTAAATTGACGATTCCATGACTAGTGGGTGTTATGCAAGTGGTTCTAGGTCATACCATGTTGTATATCCAAAGAACCACAATTTTAATTTGTTCAGGGGACCAGGAGAAAATTATATGTACAATATATGCAACATCTGAGAAAATGTAAAATCAGCTAAATGTTTTAAAACAACTTAAACTTAAGGTTAAATATTGCAGCATTAGTTTTACACTATGGGGGGCAAGACCTCTCTGGTAGTCACATTCACAAGCTAAAGCAATAAGAGACTTGTGCATGACCAGTGGTGTAACTACCAGCGGGTTGGGTACCCGCGGGTTACCTGCAAAATCCCGCGGTACCTTGCGGGTAACATGTAGAAGTTCTGGGTGCGGGTATAGAAGTGGGCCGGTGGTTCTGCAGGTTTGCAGATTGAGGGTCGGGTCGTGAATCCTCGCCATAGCGATTTTTACTACTTTGTCTTAGCATGTCTACTACCGATGATGTCACTTCCGGTTTACAATGACAGCACTTCTTGTTTTACTCCTTTTTTTTCTGATCACGGCTACTTCCGATGATGTTACTTCCGGTTTACAATGACAGCACTTCCTGATTCTTTATGGTTAGCGGGTTGCAGGTCCGGGTTGCGGATCGCGGGTACGGGTCGGGGTGTCCAAGTGGGTAAGAATGCGGGTTACGGGTACGGGTTGGTTACTGGTCCCAACAAATGGACCCGCGCAGGACTCTAGCAGGGGGTGCAATGGCACCAGGGCCTGCTCCCTCTCGGGGCCTGTCAGAGAGGCTAGCTCCAATGTGCAATTCATAGGGGAGAGCCCAATAGGGGGGCCCAGGTGCCATTCCTGCACCAGGGCCCACCAACGAGTAGTTACGCCACTGTGCATGATTGTATGAGGTTCAGACTAATTGGAGTTGACTATTTACAGACAGAACACAGCTACGTCTACGTGTGCCACTGCCCTATATTGCTATTTTTGTGAAATCATTTATTATGTAAAATCCAGAAAAACACGTTAAATCAGGGTATGTAAAATTGAGGTTTCGCTGTGTCTGCATCTCTTAATTGAGGAGAAGCCTTGTTTGACTTATCAAATAACCTCACCAAGAGACTCTTGTGCCCTTTTAAATCATTCTGTTCTATTACTGGTTCCCTGGGAGTAATCATAAATAGAGCCACATAAAAAGAACCACAAGGTTTAATGGCAACCAAAGGAGAAATAATCCTCAAAGAGGAAAATATTACGTTTGGCATTTGGATGCCCTACATGTCACACAGTCACACAGCAGGTGTCACAAAGGCATTTTGTTTTCCTTGGAGAAGCACTGGTCAAGGACAGGGAATGTCTTCACACACTGTTCTTTTCCCATTGTGTCTCTTCGTAAACAGCCGGTGCTCAGTGACCTCTCACACACTTGGCTGCCGTCATCAACCGTCTCTGCCAGAAAGTACAAATCAACTCCTTGTAAGAGCAAATACTATCTGGATTAAAGAAAGGAGCATGTGGTTGATGCTATTCTTTTACACAAGCAAACTCCCACTGGGCAAACATCGTTGAAGCCAGTGATCCCCAACAGTAGCTTGCGAGCAACATGTTCCTCTCCAACCCCTTGGATGTTGCTCCCAGTGGCCTCAAAGCAGGTGCTTATTTTTGAATTACTGGCTTAGAGGCAAGTTTTGGTTGTATAAAAAACAGATGTCCTGCCAAACATTCTCTCCTGTAGGCTGCCAGTCCAGGGGTTACCAAAAAGCCAATCAGAGCTCTTATTTGACATCCACATGGACTTTTTCATGCTTGTGTTGCTCTCCAACTCTTTTTTTAAATTTAAATGTGGCTCACGAGCAAAAAAGGTTGGGCACCCCTGGTTTAAGCCATAACCTCCATGATAGTTGAATTTAAGGGCAGTATTAAAGGACAGAGAAATCTGCATTTCAAGGCAAAGATACACTAGTGTTCATTTCTGCCTAGTGAAAATTCGCTAGAGATCTTGCGCTCAGGTTAATTTGCATATGGTGGTAAATTTAAAGTTGTATGGCTTTCTTTATGTTATATGTTGCAGCAAATACATTACTTTTGCACTGTTTATTACACATGGCCAGGGAACCTTAATAAAGACAAAACAGTTGTTGTAATGCCCTACACATGAGCCCACTGTAAAGTTAATGTTCCATATGTTAGAAAATGTATGTCAAAAACCGCTTACCGAAAAGAAATTTGAAAGACTTTTGCAGCCTATCGCCAGCGTTTTTTGCACTTTGATGCATTTTCCACTCACAGAATATGATGTAAGAGACAGAAGATTGAGGAAGTTCTGTGCACTCGATTGCATTTCACCTGTTCTGAGCTGGTGAAGGCAAGTCTGGCGAAAGAGGTAACGTTCAGGGAAACCTCAATTTTAGTGAATTTGCGGAGTAGCATCCATTCACTAGAGTGAATTGTCGCCTGCGATAGAGTGTAAATGATCGCTAGCGTCTGTCTCTTTCTCTAGCGAATTGGTGCATGCCCCCGTTAGTAAATTGCTGATGTCCCTGCGGCAGCAACGCTGGCGAATTGACGCTAGCGTTAGCCGCTTAGCCCTTAAGTAAGTAGTCATCACCTATTGGTCTAGCGTAGTCTACATGCTGAATGCCAAAGGCAAATAATGTACATATTATTATTTATCCCTCCATATAGTAAAAGTGTTCCTTCCGTCAGCAGAGACAAACTTTCAGAATTCAGTGTATCCATTTTTGCACACTGCAGCAGAGGGCACTACAAATGCCTCTTGCACATCCTGTGATTAGGAATTTTACTAAGAGTATGTGCAGAATCACACACACAGTGCAATCCTGTGATTAGGAATTTTACTACATGAGTATGTGCAGAATCACACACATGCTTACACAGAATACCAAACACAAGCACATGCCCAGCAGGCGCACTTCAACCAAGGATGAATTCGGAAATAGTAAGTATCCCCTGCACAGCACAAATGTCAGGCAGTAGCCCGGGGCCATTATCTGTTATTGAAGTACAACTACCAGCATGCACCAAGATTGTGACAACAATAACAACCAATAAGCAACAAGTTATACTGTTTTGATCTGATACAAACACTGCGGATAGGAAGAGTGTAGAGCCCTTATGGAATAGTAAGGCCAGGATATTGGCACAGTCTAGGAGTAGGGCCTGCATGACATGGACAGCCCTAAGAGTGAGGATAGGTTAGTTTAAAGGGATACTGTCATGTCAAAACGTTTTTTTTAAAAAATGCATCAGTTAATAAAGCTGATCCAGCAGAATTCTGCACTGAAATCCATTTTTCAAAAAAATAAACAGATTTTTCTTATATTTAATTTTGAAATCTGACATGGGGCTAGACATATTGTCAATTTCCCAGGTGCACTCATTCATTTGACTTTACTCTTTACTGCTGCACGGCAAGTTGGAGTGATATTGGAGTGAACAGCACCCAATAGTAAAAATCCATGTCCCACTGTGACTCCTTCAGTTATATTGAGTAGGAGAAACAACAGCCTACCTGAAAGCAGCTCCATAGTGGAGCACTGGCTCTTTCTGAAAGCACATGACCAGACAAAATGATCTGAGATGGCTACCTACACACCAATATTACAACTAAAGAAAATACACCGATTGGGTTATGAATTAAATTTACATGGTAGAGTGAATTATTTGCAGTGTAAACAATGTAAGAAACTACACCATACAAATCATGACAGAACCCCATGTATTCTAAGGGATGGGTGGGCTTTAATTTGAGGTAGCACAGTAGGGTAATCCACTCAACAATGTTAGGATTGTGGGGATAGGAAGAGGTTCCCCACCCTCACTAGCTTGGGGGAGGCAGATAATTCTGTTAGTTTGATTTGTTGGTAGTTTTCACTTATGTGACATTAAGGGCTTGGGTAGAATATCTTACAGGTAATTTAGTTTAGGATGGGATTCTAAAAGCAGATAGGTAATTCTTCTCCCAGTCACAGATTTGTTGGAGGCGTTTCTTGTCAGTTCACCAGGCACGGTGGTGTGATCATAGGCAAAGATGATTATGGTAACCCCTAAAGTGATCATAGCTGGGGGACATGGATTTCTCCACAGACTTGGTCCCTTGGGAATTGTCTGTTGGAGAACAGTAGGGAGGAAGGACAGACTTGCGTTGAACTATTCTTGTAAGCATAAGCTTACATGTTTTATTATTGTTCATATCTAATTCTTAGCTGTTATTGTAACTGTAGCCATGTCATCAAACAGTTTCACACATTTTATTTCAAATTAATGTTGGTAAGTGAGCCAATACTGGGCCATGTCTAAGTCATGTAGAACTTTACCCTTGTTTTCCAAAACATTCATATTGTGTAGGAATAATTTCAGCTGATTAATATGAAAACTTGTTTCTCGAAAGCAATTTTAGAGCTAGTAGATTAACTGTCTCTGGTATAAACAGAGCTATTATGAAGGTTCCAAGCCTGGAAAACCTCCTGTTTTTGCTATTAATATTGTAGATAAAGACTAACCTTTGTCCTACTTTCTCCATATCAAGTGACCTAACTGGCAAAGTCCTTAGGATATCAGTCACAACTCACCACCACACCTCAGAGACTATCAAGCTCTTTTATTTTGACAACAGGAAAAGCACCCTAAAAAGTAAATAATGAGCAGCAGTGTCCCATGTGTGGAAAATGCTTCTTCCCTCATTTACCTTCAGTTCTTTCTAAAGACACACACGTGTTATTCATTCTAATAAGATGCATGTAGGTGGGTTTAACAACTTGTTTACTTTATTATGCACATTAAATTCACACTGGCTTTGCCATTTCTTATGACTTAAAAGAGAGGATGTCGGGTGGTTCTTCTCTGCTCTGTTTACTAGTTACTCTGGAGAGTCTGTGCGACTGTCTACTTGAGTTCTTGGAAACTCCTTTGGATGACGAGAGGAGGGACGGACAAGGGTGGAGCGTGTGATCCTGCTTAGCCTGCTGGCGTAAATCAGCTGCATAGTGATCATTCACATCTCCTTGTTTGTGCTGTGTTTGCTACTCCACAGCTATATGTCATACACAGAACATAACATGCACACGCCTCTGGCATTCAAAATACAGAACAAAATGTGTTCCCATCAGAAACAACAAAAGTATAAATAATAACTAGCACATACTGAAAGGCCACATATGTATTACATTGCAGTAAACACTTAAATGAATACCTAAAATGGTATTGCAAGAAAGCAAGTGAAATTTTGTTTAAAATGATTCCCCACTTCACTGGGTGACACAAAACATTTTACCCCCCACACACTTTTTCTATTTATATTTCTTCAAAACACCCCTGTTCTTTTGGTTTCTTTGTATACTTCTACCATGTTTTTCATGATGTAGCACCTTCCCATCTCTTACAAATCACAATTCTTGGCCTGTTTACCACAACTATTTTCTCTTTTATGCTTTACTTTCCTACTGTATATATATATATATACATCCTTGAGAAAGGTTCCCAGGTGGAACCGAAACGTCGGATTAAGATGTTTACCCAATAAAAAGTCACCTTTTTCATCAAGAATACACAGTGAGTGCTGATCCTTTCTGATCTATCTATGCAATTTTGATCGTGCACCGCTGGCTTCGTGAATGTTTGGAGTGCCGGTTCTGTGGGAATTACTATATATATAAATATATATATATATATTCATTTCTTTTATTCCCAGTCACACATCCATCTGCAATTGGTATGCTTCCATGCACTGCATTTTGCTCTGTAAAATACTCCAGACATTTCCTGCACTATACTCATTGCCACAGATAACTTACCACATTCTCCTAAGGTAGCACTCTATAGTGGTCTCCCCTTTTCCCAGTCATCCCAACATGCTAGGTAGGGGAATCTTTATGCCACCGCAAACATATCTTTAGACATTTGATGTTTTCTATTTAGATGCATCTCACTGATCTTTTCAATTTCTCATCAGTGCAAAAATGAAGATGAAAAATCACTTATACCACCCTACACTGTCCATGACTCATGCCATTAACTTCAATGGCATTCACACTAGTCATTGCAGAAAAATTAATAGTTTAGCATTTTATTGAATCTCTTTTTATTGTAAAAATATGCCATATATTGTGTTATTAGCAACACAACTAGTTCCTATATGGACGGAAAAAAATCATGTAGCCATTATTTGTAGAAGCAACTGTTGGAAATAGAGAGAGCATAAGATGTTCCACACCAATTAATGTATCCAAATGTATACTGAACCCATGTTAAATTACATTTAATATAAAAACTTTAATAAACTGCGGTTGTGATATTTCTAAAACCAGACAAACAAGGAGCATCTTTTTCCTTTGAATTAAGATTTATTTGTTTCAGGAGTACAGAACTCAGGAGTACAGAAATGACAACTACAGTATAAGTAACTACTCAAAAAATGAATCCAGTAGTGTTTGAGTAGGTTTGGCAAGCTGTGGAGCAGACAATGCAAGTCACCAGAGCCTTGCATAATTAATAACAGTTTTATTTAACTCCTCAGATCAAATGACATTATTTGATCCCAATTAAAGGAACTTGTTTGAGCAAGCAAGTCTTATTTGTAGCATACTTCAGCATATTTCAGAAAATGTGGTTCTAAATCTTATTGTTCAAATAACACATCTTCCCCAAAGGACATATTTTGCAGCCATAAAATATTACTCCACTGAAATCAAGTCAGCCGTGTTGGATTATATAAATCCTCCTAGTTCATACATGTCTTTTTTCTTGAAGGGGAACTTAATGCTACTACTACACATGCTCTTTGGTAAATGTTTGAAATCATCCCAAAATTACACTCGTAGGAACTTTTTCTGCCAAACCTTCGTACCAGGAGGTTTAGAGCAAGTGGTGTGCGTTGGGTTTATTTAATGTTTATATAATCTTCTGTTAGACTTAAGGTGGCCATAGGTTAAGACTTTTTAGAGATCTTTTCGTTATTGTAAAACCAAGCTTATCCTGAAATGATCACTTAAATATATGATTTGTACATCAACTAAAAAGACCATTTCAAAAGATATCATCTAGTTGAAGGCAGGAAAACTGTGGGTAGCTTGGTCCTACAAACAATGGGACAGTGGATACATTTCACTGTGAACAATGAAAATCTTCTAACCTGCACAACTAATCCCCACTAACCTCACATAATCTGATGGGTTTTTTGCATCGCTAAATCAGTCTTTAAAGAAAAAAAATCTTAACTGTGGTCTATGATGAACCTAAAAGTATAAAGATCCAAATTATAAATAGATCCCTTATCTAGAAAAACCCAGGTTGCGTGCATTCTGGATAACAGGTCCCATACCTGTATGTGTTTTCCGATACATATTTATATTTTTCTCTGCATGTTAACATGGAAATCACAATGCTTTATAATATTCATTTCTAAAACCCAAAACATTATTCCATTAATGCATTCAAAGCGTTAAAGACCAAATACTTTCACAAGAATTTGCATTTTTACCTACAGTATAAACATTATTAGTGATTGTTTTTCATTGTCAGCAGACGTATGGTTCAGCCTTCATTGTATTCCTGTACTATGAAGATTTGGGTAGGAATGTGGTTATCCATTTTGCAATGCTTGCTGCTATGGAAGGAACTAATATCCTGAAATAATCTTGAAATCAACTAGAACACCTAACATATGGTCGCTTTAAAAAGTAACTATAGAGCCCCCAATGTTTCTGGTAGGTGAAGCCCACCATCAAAATCAGAATACTGTATCTTTGTCCTGTCTCAGCAGAGAAGTGACAGAAAATATGGGTAATGTGATCAGAGGCTAAAGTAGAAGCAGCCAGTTGAAGGTAATGGACACTTGGTTTGGTGGATCAGGCAGGGTTTAGAAAAACAAAGCACTAGTGTCATGCATGTCTCTGGCTGGGGCCCACCGTTTTTTTCCCAGTGTCCCGCAGGGCTAGTCTGACCCTGTCCCAGGAGCACTAGAGTGATAAAGCAAACAGTAATAGCTGAACAAGTGGAAGGCCAATGTTCAAAGAAATGTGCACAAACAAGTGCAAAGGTTTTGCTTATAGCCACTAACAGAGTTGCTCTTCCCCACCCACAGGTACAACATATGCTCTCTCTATAGATATATAAAGTAACAACAATAATAAGGGGTATTCCCAATAGCACACGTTATGTTAGAATGTCCATCATAGTATGTAATGTGTATTTATTAATAATTGCATTTAGTTACACAGAACCACCACTATCTCATACAGTAAGTGTTACCTACGGATCACTACCTAAGGGTCACTTGAATTTCCTTATGTTAAATCTATAGATCTACTTATTCATATGAACAACCCACCTCCAATTTAGAGGCTTATTCATCAAAATCTGAATTTTTCTGACTATTTAAATAAAAAAAGTCTGACCAAACTAGAATCCACAATTGGACCTTATTTATTATTAAAAATGCACAATTTAATCGGATTTGGCACAAACTCGATAAAATCGAGTGAAAACCACAATAGTATGTTTTTTTCAGTTTTTTCCCCTCGCTAGATTTTTTGTGGTTTTTCCCGAAAAGCCAGAATTTTTTGGATTTTTGCTTAAAAAGTCTGAAATAGTTTGATTTTGGGGCTACTGTAATTCCAGCGAAGACCATAGAAATGTCTAAATAGGAGGGGGACCTCTCCCATTGACTTTTACAACCTCATCAGGCTTTAATAAATCCCCAAAATTTGGGGTTTCTAGGAAAAAAAACTCAAATTTTTCAAGTTTTTAACATTCTGACTTTAATAAATAATCCCCTTTGTGTGGGAATACCATTTAAAGTCAGTGTCAAATGACTCCTGTATGCCAACAATTCTATTACAGAAGTGATGTTATTTCTATTCCATTTACTGCCAATAGCTTAACTGCCTACAAGTGCCATGTTCTGACCTGTATGTATTTTAATTAGGCATAATTGGAATGCTCATAAATAAGTGCATGGTCTTGTGCCAGCAGTGTCCTGACAGTTCTTGTTGATGTAGGTTTCAAAACAAACAGATCTCTGGGATCTGTTTTATCAAGACAGCTAAAGATATGCAAGATCATGGTTCACTGTATCCTGTCCAGGCCTTTACCAAAGAGCACTTGTCAACTGCCTCTCAATGGTGATCATACGGGCATAGACTGTAGTCGCACAGTGTACAATTATACAGCAACAAGTTCAGCCACATTTATGGGCTGACGGCCATTTAAAAGACCACCCACACAAAATGGTACCAGATTTATATTTTTAAATTCTTTCTTTCTGACATCACGCCATGTGGAATCGAAAATACTGTGTACCATAATTATTACACTGCACTTATATTTATAAGCACACCACAGTTTTTTGTTAAATAAATCATTAAGCTCAGTTCCAATATTATCAAGGCAGAAACCCTTGCGTAGAAGTATCAAGCAATGACCCATAAACAGAACACTTCTCAGACACAAACCTATGTTACAGGAAAACTAAGTGATTTTTTTAGGATACGTGATCTAATGCAGGGCTGCCCAACTGGAAGCCTGTGGGACTGGGTGACCCTCCAAGTAATTTTTATGGTCTCAACTTCCCTCAGGCTCCATATAATTCACTACATGACATAATCATTTTAATTGTATATAGTTCTCTAGCATGTTGTGCAAGGGACTGCTCTTCACACCTGTCACTTGGAACTGTCCAACAATCCATTCTGAAAAAGAGGACAATCTGACCTGGTCTTCTAGGCAGCAACTGGACTTTAATACCCACTGCAAGTCTATGGGGTGGTGTTGAGTACTGTAGTACAACAACAACTAGATGGAAGATTTGAAATCCCTGTACAGGTATTCAACAGTACACCACCTAAAACCTGCCAAATTCATGTAGAAATCAATGGCAGAGGTCCAGAAACCCATTTGAAGATGTTAATAGCCTTCCTGAATTTTTTTTTTTACGAAGAAAAAACTCAATTCGTGTTTAGTCAAATTCAATTAGAATTCTATTCGAGTTTTTGGGTTGGTAATATTTGTTTGAATTTTAGACGTTCAAGTTTTTTCTTGAATAAGATGATATTTGAGTTTCAAGGTCATTCAAGTTCATTTGAGGTAAAAAAAAACAAAAAAACTCTATAACTCGAACTTTAATCAATCTGACCCTAAATAAACCCAATAGTCTGGTTTTGCTTCCAATAAGGATTAATTATATCTTAGTTTGGATCAAGTACAAGATATTGTTTTATTATAACAGAGAAAAAGAAAATAATTTTTTCAGATGTGGATTATTTGATTGTAATAGAGTCAATGGGAGACAGCCTTTTTGTAATTCAGAACTTTCTGGATAACAGTTTTCCAGATAATGGATCACATACCTGTATTACATCATTTCCTTCCTAAAATTGTTTCCCCGTGCTTCCTTGATTGACTTGGAACCCATTGGGGACTGTCCTGCGCCTCTCATCTTGAGCATTTGGATTTTTACATGTTGTTAGACATGTTCAGGATTTTTTATCCAGCAGAACTATGAAAGTGAAAGTACTACAATATACCCAGTTTTTCAACATTATTTTCAATGAACAGGGCTTTTGCTGAACATACTTTTTGCCTATTGTTTGAATATGAATGGAAATATCTAGGGTGTTTTTTTTTACTTTCTTTCACTGAATAGAGCAAAACATGAAACTAAAGTAAAGTCACATACTACTTCAAGTTGTTATGAGCACATTCAAAACAAATGAATAGCTCACTGAAAAGCAACCTGCATACTGAGCTATTCAAGTTGTACCTTGGGGGAGGGGCTTGTTTATACAGAGGGCTGTGGATTTTTTTTTCTTGTACACACAGAAAATAGAATATGACTTTGCTTTTAATTCCATATTTTGCATGTATATTTTCTAATGAAAACATCAGGCAAAGAGTATGTTCAGCACAAGCACTATCTATTGAACCCATGTTGGAAAAGGGGATATACTGCTTTTAGTATGATGGGATGTGGGACAACTTTTCTCAAGGGAGATATCCTCTCTGGGATTAATTTAAAAACTACATTTTACACTTCAAACCAACTCCTATTTCAACTCAACTGCTCCCATTCAGACCATCTGTTACATCAATAATAAATACATGAGACCCCTTAGGTATTCCTCCAGGCCCAGACTGGCAATCTGTGGGTTCTTCTGCTGTAAGTTGCCAGAGGGGCTGCTGTAAGTTGCCATTGACAGTCATTATTTATTGGGCTGGTAGGAGGCTGTTTGGGCCTTTATGTGGGATGATGTGTACTTGAAATACCAGGGCCTATTTTGAATCCCAGTCCAGACCTGTATTAATCATTGCCTGCCCTCCAGGGAAGCTAAATCAATCCATCTTTATGTGGCATGAATTTAATGAATCAAAAACATGATCCATCATTATTTACTATTTTAGAGAAAAAAGAATGTATTTGGTTGGCATGCACATCCTTCTGTAAACCAATGCTATCCTAGCACACTGATATGCACTCCAGTGAACCTACCATTGTTTCATTTACTTTGGTCTCTTTTTGTTCTCTATTGATTGATTTGGAATCAGAGCAGAAACCATGATAATTGTTTTGCTTGTGCTCCTTTGTTGTGTAGTGCATATTCATTTAGATCTGCCTTTAGTCTCATTATACATTCTTTTATCGCACTTTTCTGTAAACTAAAGAAAACTGTGTCCAGGGACAATCAAAGCATTCTGCTATATAACCTGAGTTGCCTATCTGCTGCTGCAGTGCTGTCCCCAGAGTGTAAAATCCTCCATTACACAAGGTACAGCACCCATTGTACCGAAATGGGTGCTGAATTGTCCACACACACATCCACTTAAATAATGTGATCTTTTTCATCATGCATCAGCATACTCTCACTGCATCCACAATGACAGCTGTGCAACTTCTGCCTTATTTAGTCAACTTTTGCACTACAATTAGGGTTGCCACCTAGCCAGTATTTTACCAGCCTAAAAATGATGGTCGGTCCCAATGTTATATATAGGGGAAAAAGATAAATATTTAGCAAGGACGGTATTTGTTTTTAGAAAAAGTGGCAACCCTAACTTCAATAGAAATATGATCAGTTAGGTAAACTGAATAAAGCCCCCCTCCCAGCAGAAATAGTCCAGCATAAACAACAAATACTATTTCACAAAGCAGCACCAAAACTGTGTACCGTGTGACATATGGTCTAAATCAGGGATCCCCAATCTTTTATATCCCTGAGACGCATTCAGATGTAAAAGGAGTTGGGGAGCAACACAAGCGTGAAAAATGTTCCTGGGTTGCCAATAAAGGGCTATGATTGGCTATTTGGTGGCCCCTATGTTGACTGTCAACCTAGTACACATGGCTTTTATGCAATTAAAACTTGCCTTCAAGCAAGTGATTCAGAAATAAACACCTGCTTGGAGGCCATTGGGAGTAACATCCAAGGGGTTGGAGAACAATATGTTGCTCACGAACCACTGGTTGGGGATCACTGGTCTAAAGAAAGTAAGCTTGTGGGTTGGTTGTGATAATAGGATTACCAACAGTGACTGTGATTATAAGTACTAAACAAGCAGCAGAGGGGATGCCTACTAATTGGTGTGTTCACTGACAGTGTTTTTCCATTGGTGGAGAAAATGCCTAGTGTGACATTAGACTAATAAAACAGTAAGGTTAGGGACAGACGAGTTGGATCGCTACCTTTGGAGAAATGGAATATGCTCCTTCACTGCTGTTCTGCTCTCAATTGTGCCTGTACCTGGAGACATTGTCTCCACTTTGGTACAGATATTTTGCATCTTTTTTGCCAAAATCCATCGCATCTGCCTGCAACTGAGCCGAGGCAATGTATTCGGATGGCAGCAGAGGAGTGGAATCTCTTTTTTGGCACAAAATGTAGCAACATTTCCAGATGCGAAAAGAAGAGGAGGCTACTGCGCACAAAGGGTCTAAAATCTGCCTGCATATTTCAGCAGACTGACATTGGCACCCATTTGGCACTAAACTAATGTTTGTGAAACCATACATAATAGATGAGGGAAGTTGTCACTGATGGGAATTTGAACCTTGTTGTGTCCCATTATCTGGTATCTAATAATGACTTCTGGAAACCAAGGACTTGTCATCTGTCGGTGGGGATGGCAAGAACAATAGTGAATGAACAAGGTGGGGGAGGAAGATGTGGCTGCTCCAGCCATCTGCTCTTATCAGCCACACTAATGTCTCAGCAACTGAAATTCAGGTGAACTGTGATTTGCAGAAAAACATATGGAGGAATTTTTTGTTTTTCCAACTGGGGCTACTCAATTATTTGGATATATAAAAAATGTAATTGATGCAATTCTTCTAAAGCTAGCTGTATCAGCCTCTATGATACAATCTGAATTCCCCTTGCCTGCACTCAGAACCATTGCATCAGCCCAATTGCATGCATACACATCAGATTTCAATGCTGAAACGCTTCTGTTTGCATTTGGCACTGTCTGCTTGCACCTGGGCCGATGCAATAGTTCTGGATGCAGGCAAGGTGAATGCAAATATTAGCTATATAATGGCAGAGCAATAATGTGGCTCGTTTTTGTTTCCTTGGACTAAAGGTGGCCATACACGGATCTCTTCCCAATATGCCCACCTTGAGATGGACGATCCGATCATGGGCTCTAGGACCCAACGAACAGATCATAACGAAGTGTAAATGGGTGGTCGGATCGCAGGACTGCATTAACGAACAGACGCAGCCACGATCCAACGGGATTTGTAGTCCCGTCCAATCAACATCTGCCCAACTTTCAAGCAGATATCAATCAGGGAAGCTCATCATGGGGCTCCATAGACGGGCCAATAAGCTGCCGACTTGGCCTATCGGCAACTTTTATCAGCCCGTGTATGGCCACCTTAAGTAAGCCATGGGATGCTGGGAAATAAAAAGAGCCCAGACCTGAGATAAGCAGAGAGGTGTTGCTCAGACTTGTTTCTGTGCTCTATTGTGCTTCAAATTAACATGATCAATAGCGCTGCTCTACAGGGGCTCATGGTAAGTGGAACTCCCAGCAGTGCTAGCGACCCCTCGCCTGCATTTAAAGGGCCACATGTGTTGTTTGGGTATTGCTTGTCAGTTAGCTACACACTGCAGCAGATTGAAAGACAATTGCATTATCCCACTATCCAGAAAGCTCTGATTTCCTATAGAGTCATATTATTTTTTTTTCTCCATGAGAAAATGCTTTCTTTTCTGGGGGAGAATGAGTTTAAGAATAATAGTTGAACTACAAAAAAAAAAAATCGTACGATCGGTATTTGATCGAACTTCGATCTCTTCACACGAATTTTGTAAATGTGCCCCCAAGTGTAGTACTGGGCCTTTTGGCTAGGTTCCCCTTCTTATAATCTTCTATGAAGTAGGAGAAACAGTTATCCTCTGGTCGACTAAGATCAAGTGTAGTCCCACTGGGCCTTTTGGCTAGGAATCCGTTCTTATGAACTTATGTGAAGACGGAGACACACTTGGTTCTCCGGTGTAGGCTGGCAATCGAAGCCTGATGAAAGCGGAGGCGCTGTGCTCCCGGGAGCAGGGCTTGATTAATTTTTTTTTTGGATCTTGCACTATGCACATGCACCTTTTGCCTAATTATGCTACACTTCCTTTGCCCCGGCCATTAGGTGGGCTGGGAAGTATTTTCTTTTTCCGGCCGCCAGCTAGAGTCTTATCAAGGCAATCAATGGCATCGCACCTGCACCTTTTTTGTGTTTGATTGGGCATGAACTCAGGCCAAGACTTGCGTCCTCTGAACCACCAGAACCCAGGGTAGACGGGACTCCCCCTAGCCACAAGGCAAAACTAAACAACCCAAACCCCCTGGGGGGGGGATGGTGAGGCTCACCCTAGCTTGGGCGAAGGTAAACCCACCCACTCATGCCATGCCTAGAGTTGCCACTTTTTCTGTAAAAAAAAAATACAGGCCTTTCTATATTTTCATATTTTTTCCCCTATTAATAACATTGGGATCAACCATCATTTTGCCAGGCCGGTGGCAGCCCTAGCCATGCCTTCAGGTAGGAATTGCTGGAGGAAGATGCAATATCATCCATCACTAGCCCAGGCTACAGTTGCACTTGTCCAATAGCTGGATACAAATAAATTGCATGAAATAGTCCCACCCCAACAGCATCCCCCACACAGATCATTAGCCAGGGGGCTGTGCTCCCTATTTGCACACACTTGCCTAAGAAAGCACACGTACAGCCCGTGCTCATCCTCTCTAGCTCTCCCTGAAATACGTGCGAAAGTTCACAAACCATCCAATCCCCTGCCCCCTGCCAAAAATGTGCCTGACAACATCTCCTCCCCCACCTCAACATCAGCAGTACTTGTTTGTTCCTTTCACCAGCAGCCTGACGCCGCAACGCTCCCTCACCCCGCCCCTCCAACCGCCTGCTGGATTACCATTGGAGAAGAGGGGCGCCAGTCACTCCCATCCCTGCAGTGAGAGGCAGAGTTTCCTCGCCCTGTTCCCGCCCCTTTACTAGAACATAAGCGAGAGCCCCGGTCGGAGTAGAGGTAAACAGCTGGAGAGTGACAAGGGATGCTCACAGCATAAGGAGAGGAATCGGATATTTCTTTGTGCCACAAACCTGGCCCGGAGACAATAGACACAGGGGATTTGTACGTCATTCTTTTGAGTGAACTACAGACAGAAGGAAACTCCAACCCCGCTGAATCTGACTCCCGACCTACATTTACTCACAGGGACAGGAGGTGCCCCAAAGTACTGCCCGACCTGCAAGCAGCCTGCCCCCTCCTCCTAACAAGGTATGGGCCCTGTGTGTGTGTGTGTCCCACCCGCTATAATGCTTATTATGCTTATTATTATTATTCTACTTCCTCCCAGGCACACTGTGCTCCTAGCTCTTCTATTAGTAGCCTTTGTTATTCACCTCACTGCAGCCATACACTTGCACTGCGCCTCAAACGTTTCCCTACTCCACAACACTGCCCCCTAAAGGCTTCCCTAGTGCACAACACTGCCCCCTAAAGGCTTCCCTAGTGCACAACACTGCCCCCTAAAGGCTTCCCTAGTGCACAGCACTGCACCCCGGAGGCTTCCCTAATGTTTCCCTAGTGCAGTTTTGTGCCCCAAAGGTCTCTCTAGCGCACAGCACTACAGCACTGCACCCCAAAGGCTCCCCTACTGCACAGTACTGCACCCCACTGCCCTGCTGAGAATTGCTATAAAGAGAATGTCCCTGCTGCACAACACTGCAGCACTGCTGTCTTTTCACTGTGTTGTTGGCCAATATGTCACAAAACTGAATGTTTCTGGGGCAAAATAATCTAATAGTAGGGCATACAAATCTCACAAAGGGCCACATGGTTTCACTGGTTTCAAAGTGGACAGTACTGGCCTAGAGAAGGTCCTCTGTACTGTATCATTCCTACAGCCCTGCTTTATGGCACTGTACCTTATAGAATGCCCTGCTATATGTATCTGGGCCTATGAGAGTACCCTATTTGCTAGATTCCACATAACAGTCTGAGAGATGAAGAGCAAACACATCACTGTCCCTGGCTGACTGAGCCGTGTCCACTACATTACTGGAACCTGTATTTCATACCTGCTTGATCTCACATTGAGACTCTGTACCACCTCTTATTTTCCTGGTGCATTTAGAGAATTCATTCTGGTTTGCTTTCCCTTACAGTTGAAGTGACCTCGTAGCCAACATGAAGTTTGCGAGGTTTCTGCTGAAGAACGCCGCCTTGGCAAATGCACCCAAACAGATTGAGAGATTCAGCCGCTTCTCCCCTTCCCCACTCTCCATGAAGCAGTTCATAGACTTTGGTAAGTCCATTAAAGGAAATTTGGTGAAAAAAACTTGGCCTTTTCTTGGGAAGCTTTCCATGTTCCTGGCATGCATTCCTCATGGCATTAGCTCTTTAACTTATTGGGTTCTATATAATCATTAACATAGATGGTTCATGTTGGCTATGTTTTTCTACTATTAAGGTGTCTTGATTCAAAGTCCAAATATTCTTGAGTGGAACATATTCATGAAGCAGTAAGGCAGTCCACACCATAACCTAGAAAGCACGCAGCCAACATCAGATTTATATTTAGATCCCTTTCATTCATGTCTGAAATTTCTGAACTTGTGTATTAATAGCACTACAGTCTGAAGTTTTCTACGTGCCCTTCACACATGGCATTCTTCATATTCCAAGGCAATATCTTTGCCCATGATTCATTATAGTAGTGAATGTTCACAGGCTCTTCAATTTGAGAACGTGCTCCAAAGCCCATCAGCTACTTTGGAATTATTTTGGAACATGGCTATCCTTCCTTGTGTTTAGCACGAACATGTACTGTAAAGATTTCTTTATTAGAAGAAAAGGGTGCTTATCA
>CM044442.1:25469905-25486751 GCA_024363595.1 Xenopus borealis | reverse complement strand
GTCTTCAGTGAGTAACATGCACACAAAGTGAATGAATAAAACAAATGTCTGATTCTGGCATTGTTCATGAGTCACAGTCTACGTTGCAGCAGGGTAAAGCATTATACATATAAATGTTACCTATAAACCTCTACCAAGAACCCACAAGACCAATGAGATGTGAGATAATTGTATAGGGAGGGCAGCAACTGCAGATAAAAATGATTGTTTAATGAGGCTTTTTAGCTAATGATCTGGCAGGGCCATAAGAACTGAACCTTTGCCTATATGATGAGTTTCTACTTGTAATGATGTTATTGAGCCTTAATGACTGCATTCAGCTGCCACCTAATAGCAGGGCACACAGGAGCTACCAGGGAAGAGTTTCAAGCAGTGCAGTGCTAGCTAGGGCTCAGCCTAAAAGTCAGTTACTGAGAATTCCAAATTCCAAGATATGCCATAAAGCTCAGCTTGAAGGGTGAGATTTGTTGGAGCCAAATGCGTTTGCTGTTCTACATATTCTTGGAACTAGAATCCTGACCACCAATAAGTGGCTTGAAGTGTAATACTCCTAATCTGACAAAGTGTAAAAGGATCTTTTTTTTTCCCAGGACCCTGAAATGTAATATTGACAGTTGAAGCATCAGAGATGGAAAAATACATAAAAGCTGCAAAATACCTTTACTCTGCCACCTTTAATATAGTGCCCTAAATTGTAATTTTTTTTGACATGTGTAAATTTATGTTATTAGAGGATGGGGAGAGGGGATTGTGATGTAGACTGGTGTATTTTGAAACCATTGGCCCATAAGTTCTGCAATTGAGGGAAGTCTGGGTTCCCCTCAGGGCAAATTTTGTCCATCCCATTACCCCTGATAGCACCCCTAGTTATGCATATGTTGGTTATTTGTATATGGTGGAATAACACACATGCTTTTATTACTTTAGGTTTGTTACCATATAATGTAACTCGACAAAAGTCTGATAGGGACAAAAAAATGTTTCTGAGAAATATTTCTGCTCATACTTTTGATATGTCTAAATGAGCAACACTAAGTGCCACTTGGGGAAACAGCTGGACTAAAGAGCTTTTAGAATGGAAAATATTCAGAAGAATAATGTGCCCTAACCCTCTTGCCATGTTGTTTGTGTCTGTGTTTAGCAGGAACTTAGATGATTAGATCCTTTATTAAGGTTAAAATGCTCTCAAGCAACAGTTCAAGTGCTGTTCCAGTCCAGTTGACATCAGCAAGTGATTAGCAGAATGGCAGGGTAGGGCTGACACACTCTTGATATGTGAACATATTGCTATTTCCTGAGCACACCATTAAAGCATGAATGTACCTCCATGATACTAATTAAACAATGGCCTGAAATAGCTAATGACAACAGCTGCTGTGTATAGATGCACCTAATGCAATCACTATCAAGCCAATTACCCCTGTTCTACGGAACGCTTGCTTGCCTCCACCTTTCACATTGGTGTAAAGGTGCACTTGCCCACACAACTGTTTTTCCCTTCACTGGTTTTGTGCAAAACGGGTTGGACACGTGGAGATTTGGGGAGATTAGTCACCCGGCGACAAATTGCCTCTTCTTCCTGGCGACTATTCTTCCCAAACTGCCTTCCCGCTGGATAGAATCAAAATCGACGGCGGGATAGAACTCAAATCACTTGGATTTCTAAAGTCGCCTGAAGTTTCCTCCTGAGGAAAACAAATCTCTCCGAGTGCCATCCTGCCGGTGATGGCAGTTCCGGGAGATTAGTCAGATTAGTAATTTGTAGCCGGCAACTAATCTCCCAGAATCTCCATGTGTCGCTGCCCTAAGGGTGAAAATATTTTGGGAGTCTAATTTTTGGTTGGTGCTCCTTGGGCTGGTCACATAAGGGTCTATTCCCATGAGAAACTCATCCCCCTGCTCGTAAAAAATTAGGAGGTAAAATTACAAAGATCAAATCATTGGGTCTATAGGTTGAAATATTAGACAGCATTGTGCAGTGAGGGTTAGGGAGTTACAGTCTCCAGAATTTATTGTATGCTGATGAAATTCAAAATGTTCCAAACAGCTATTTATTTACCCAGTTACAATTACTCCAGACTGGTAACAGGCCACGCACAATGGACAACCACTGGTTGTCCAGAATAAATTGGTGTGTTTGTGTTACTTACCCCTGAGCCAATAGTTAAAAAAGAAAAGTGTAAGGAAGGTGCAAAAACATTGACTTGAAATGCAAATGTCTATCATGCATGCTACCAATGGCCCCTGATAATTACCTTTTAATGGAAAACTGGTAAACCCCCACACAATAGTGTACGTTCTCCAAACAATATAATAAGCATGGCAATGTCTAGCCTGATTGTTCAGAAGTATATCTGTTAATTCAGTACTGCTGCTCTCTGACTGGTGTCTTGTCTAGAAGAGGACCAAGACCTATTAGGTGGCATGTTGCCCCACATACACAATTAAACACATGGATGTTCTATTGATACAAAGTAAGGGTTAAACAGTCATATCTCTATAATGTCATTCTGATCTGCTTGCTTTATATATAGCAGTGTCAAGCCCACCCATGTACTAGAGTAAAGCCTGGAGCCCAACAATCCTTGGATATGTTGTGCAGAGAAAAACAATGGTGCGTGGTGTCATCCTGCAGAAAGCAATATGGTCTAACTTAAATGATGCTCTTGCCAGCCTCTTTATTGTGTGCATGATTCATGCAGGCTACAACACCATAATTACTATTATCCCATAGACATTTTTTTTAATTACTTTAATTTTTTTGTAACCAACAAGCAAATCTGTAATTAGGCAGCTGTGTGGGTTTGATGAGAATCCGACACTTGTAAATCCTGCTCCAGTGTAAAGTTGCAGGGTGCACTAATACTCAGATTCTAACAAGATTCTCTACTTAATTTGTGACTGTGCGAAAATGATTTTTTTGATTCGGTCAATATTGGTAGATCAATACTCGGGTGTGAAACTATTGAGGGTGCAGACCCTGTGGTTGTAGGGGGTCCCAGGAACTATTGGGGCCCCCGAGGCGATAATTCATATACAGCTTCAATAAATATTGGTATAACAAGCCAACTCCTATACATTTTAGGGTCTGAAAAATAATTTGCTGTGGGGCCCAGTAATAGCTTGTTACTCCACTGTCAATACTGATTGAATTTCACTATTCTGAATTGAAAAATACAACCAAATTTGCTATTTATTTTGATAAACCTTAAATATGCGCTCTATGGTTGACCAGCCAATAGGTCCAATGGACAGAGCATTATGATGGACCACACTCAACTGTTTCATCATTCGTGCAGCGTTGCAGGTCACCAAGTGAGCAGATCACCTTGAGCTGGTAATATTGGGTTGATTTGATGGTTTCGCCTTTGGGCAATGTTCATCAATGTGCTGACGCAGTCCTCACCCTAATGGGAAAATAAAACTTGTCCAACCAATATCTGGACAGATATCTATCTTGGGGTGCCACGTACACAGGCTAATAAGTCGCCAACTTGGTCAAGAAGGACAGCTGACAGCTTTAAAGGGATAGTTCACCTTAAAGTTAACTTTTTTCTGACTAGAGTCATTTGGACTCTGATGGCTAAAACTGCCAATGGAGAGCTGCTGAATAAAGTGCTAAATAACTCATAAACCATATACAATAAAATGAATTACACCAACTGCAAATAGTCTCAGAATATCACTCACTACATCATACTTGAAGTTAATTTAAAGGTGAACAACCCCTTTTAACAGACTGGTGTATGGCATTTTTAGGCAGGGCTCTGCCATAAATTTGATGTGCTGGAACACTAATGTACTTGTTTCAATCAGGCCACAACATTGCGCTGGGCCCCTCGTCAGTCCAAAATATCTTTGGAGGAGCCCGGCAAACACTCAACAAACTACTCAGCCCACCTCAGTCCACTGTGTGTAGTTTGCCGCATGAATACAAATTTTCAGGGACTAGGGAGCCTCTATAGATGAGACATACCACTTCCAGCCCCCCCTGCAAGTAGGGTTGCCACCTATATGTTTATGTTTGTTTCCTATTAATAACATTAGGATAAGCCATCATTTCTACCGGCCAGGTGGCAACAATACCTGTAAGTGGAGTCTTTTTCCTTTACAGCAGGGATCCCCAACCTTTTTTTACCCGTGAGCCACATTCAAATGTAAAAAGAATTGGGGAGCAACACAAGCATGAAAGAGTCACTTGGGATGCCAAATAAGGGCTGTGATTGACTATTTGGTAGCCTCTATGTGGAGAGGCAGCCTACAGGAGGCTCTACTTGGCACTATACTTAGATTTTCTGCTATTAAACCTTGCATCCAAACCAGGAATTCAAAAATAAGCACCTGCTTTGAGGACACTGAGAGCAACATCCAAGGGGTTGGAGAGCAACATGTTGCTCACGAGCTACTGGTTAGGGATCACTGCTTTACAGTAACACCAATAGATATAGGTAAAAAGTGCTTCAATAAATTGATTTGTTTTAATGTAGTGTGTCCTCTGTCTAAATGCTTGGGGCAACATAGTTCCTGAAAACATAGTTTCCTACTGGTACCTTTTGAGACTGATATACATTTCTGAAAATGTTTAAGACTTTCTCACTCCCAACCTGCGTTCCCGTATGAAATATTGCATAAGAGAACTGTTTATATCACTTAAGCTTATAGCAGATCTATGAAAGAAAAAAAATGCAAGAAAATTCCCCGTTGTAGGGCAGTATAGATTTCAAATCTCTGGCTGCCTATGAGTGTTCCAGTTTATCCTGTCTGGCTAATCAAGCTGAATAAATGCCGACCCATTGTCCTGCTTGCTCTACCTGATGAACACTTCCAAAAGTAAGATAAAGAACTGATTAAATGCCCATACACCGAGTGCTGGAAATAAGTTATGTATAATGTATTATTATTACTTGTACAGATATAAAAAGATATATGTAGGAAGTAAAAATGCTTCATTAAATCCAACCAGCCTTTCAGCACATTCAGTTTTATGTAAGGCCAGAGCACTGGCTTGTGATACCTTTATAAAGAGCTGGGAACTAGCCAGATAATTATAAGTAACCATATAAAGTTGTACTTTCACAGAGATATGCATGAATGAAGGTTTGGCTAATCTCTCAGTGCCATCATTCCCTTGAAACAGAGTTCACTGCTATGTATTTACTTGGAACCATTGGATAGAGATGTGGTGCTAAAAGGAATGACATGCATGTTGCTGACACAGTTGGGTCAGATACTGATACTGGAGAGGAACAGCAGATCCCTGGAAGTTCCATTTGTCAGTGCCAAGAAACAGAGCTCACGTCAAGGCTTGGCTTAGCAGAACAGCACAGTTGTGATACCATCATGAATCTCCTCATTGTCCGTTTTTTTTTACTTTCTTCAGCCCCCTTTTCCATAGAAAATGCCAATATCATGACGGATACACACACACAGGTCATTAATTATGGACCATTTTGTGGCTCCTTCCACTTTGTTAAGGACTAACTACCCTTTAGTGCTATTCAACTAATGGAATGGCCCAGTTAATTGTCATACAGTGAAGTCTATGAAGTCCTAAAGCTCATTGGGGGGAACATAAAAATCCAGGTTTGCCGGTCCTCCAGTTGGACAGCCCTGATTTAAATAATCACTCCCAGCTGCCTGCCTCTATAAAAACAAGCTATAAACATATAAATAGACAAAAAATGCACAGTAACTCACTTCAAGCATTTGCTGTATTTGGGCAAACTCACCAAAGCAACTGAATTACAAAATAGTGAAGAAAATTCATATCATACCATATGGCAGTGTCTCACCCCTCTCTCTATACCTCATGTAAGCCACTCCCTCCTGATGCATTTCGCACACTTGGGTGCTTCATCAGAGGAGACTTTTGATACCTCATTTTTCAGCGCCGTGGAGAACGGGGGGGGCAGTGCCTGGGATCGCCCCTGGGTGCACTGCCCTGAACCCTCAGCTTAGGTAGCGGATAATCGTATAAAGAGAAGAAGCGGACACTTGAATAGACCAATCTTCAAGGCAGACATTGTCAAAACATCAATGCATTTATTCCATTACACAGGGATACAGCCTGCTACATACATGCACAGATCCGCCATCAGGGGAAAAGGGTCCCGGGGCTGAAGGGGGGCCTGGCAGCGCTGCAATCTTCAAAGAGCCACCCCTTACGAGCGCAGTAGCAAGCGCTCACCTCTTCGAAGTCCTGCGCAGAATGTGGAAGTGCCGAACGTTTGCGAAGTCCTGAAGAGGCGGAAAGACCCAAAGTCACAAAAAGAGCCGACACTGAAGTCCTGAAGCGCCGAAAATACCCGAAGTCACTAAAACAGCTATAACTGAAGTCCTGAAGCCACGAGTTCAATTCTACTGACACCAATGTGGGTTTTTTTTTTACATTCTCTGGCCACCAATTTTTTATTTTAATACTCTATAGGCCCCTGCACCAATTTTTCAAAAAAATATTTTATGGGGCCCCAATTTTTTTTTTAACTTGTCGGGGGCCCTGACCACCAATTTTTTAAAAAACGTTTTATGGGGGGCCCTGGCACCAATGTTTTTTAATGGGGGGGCCTGTTGCCAAATTTTTTTTTAACTTATAAGGGAGCCTTGGGGGGGGTTACATTTTTAGCGCTGATGTCTGTGTGGTCTTTTAACTTTGATGTGGAGTGGGCAGAGATTAGGGGCGGGGCTTGGGTGCTAGGGATTTCTGATGGCGGCCCTGTACATGCGATACATGTCTCATTTACAATTATGGCAAACAGCACAGACTGCAATATCTGTATGCAAGTCACCATGTTTTTTACTCAGTGTCCATTAGCATTGGTTTGACAAAGCTCTGGCATATTGATATGTGAGTTTACAGAGGAACATGATGCAACTCGTAGATCTATAGCAGCTTCTCAAAACAACCCCTTATATAAATAGCGGGTAGACATTTGCAAATATGATCTAGTAGGGAAGTATGGGGTTGGGAATAATGCCATTAAGGCCAAGCCACAGACATTACACTCAGGTACTTGACATTTGGGTGAAAAGGGCAACATTCTATAGGTCATTTGCTATGCAGCATGCAGGGCTATCTGCCTGTTTTTACACCAAGATGTGATGCATCTAATGAGTTACCACAGGCCTCTGCATTCAGTTTCATGTGGCTTGCCTATTGGCTAGAGCACTGCCTGCATCAGACAGAGGAAATCATCTGGGGGTCACCCACACACCCCCTAACTTGCCCATCATTAAGATACACATATTAGGAAGTGTTTAGGCACACAGCTCACATGCAGCCACTGTTCTTACGGCCTACCCAAAGAAGAGCACAGATCTGGCGTCTGCAAATTGAAATGCACATGTCAAATCTTCCTGCGTGTCTGTAAGGTGGCCATACACAGCACAGATAATATTGCGCAAAACTAATTTTTAGACAATATTCAGTGCATGTATGGTGAGAAACTATGTAACCAATATTGGCAGAAGACGTTGCTATTGGTTGGCTTGTCGATCGGGCTGGATGGAAAATTTTGATTGGATGCCTTTGTTAGTGCTCAGTCATCAGATACAGGTAGAATTCTATTGATCCTACCTGTATGTCTGATGATTCAGCTCTACACATGTGTATTGAAAATAAACAATCTTTCTTGGAAGGATCTTTTATAAGAAAGATCACAATTGTTACGTCTATGGCCACCTTTACAGTAAAAGCACACGGCAGACTAAGCACAATATTAGAAACAGAGCCCAGGAGTGGAGACAGCAGGTTTAATTTTAGGGTGAGAGAAACGGGATTTAGCTTTAGGTCCCCAGAATCTCAGGAACATATACAAGGCGATTGTTATTTTAAAATGATAAATGATAATTTATTATACACATAAGTGAAATCAAACCTAGTGTCCCAGTTGAAAGGCTGCCCCAGCACCCCACTGCAAACCCCAGCTTTTCTACCTTGCATCACACAGACCCACAGATTTATGAAGCATTAAGGATGCACTAAAATGGGACATGAAATGGACCATGCAAAAATGGAATGAAGCTGAATTAATAGGGGAAGGGGCACACATAACAAACAACTCAACAAAACAACTGCTGCACCTAACCAGAAAGAACTGGTTCCCAAATAGCCCTGCACTGTGCAGCTGCTGAACTGACCTATGAGCACACACTCATTCTGCACAATCTAGTAAGGCTACAGCACCCTCTAGTGGCCACAACTAACACATGATGCTCCTGAAACACATCAAAAAAATAAAGTCCCTGTGTATGTATTTTTCAATTTCTGCCGAAGCAATAGTGATATGATATAGCGTAGTATTGCTTTTTGCTATAAATTCACCTTGGTGTGAATCTCTTATGGTGGAATGTAATCGCAAGAGGTGCAAAGAGAATAAAAATTTGCCTTTCACAATGCAATATTCTTCCTGCTATTGCAGAGAGAACTTTAATCTTCATTAAATATCATAATCTTCTGGAGCAAATACCAACTTTTTCAGTTTTATTGCATTTACTGCGCATTGACGTAAAATATAAAATTCCCAAACCTTCCTTCACTGTGGGAAGAGGTCGCTAAACAGTTTCCGGGTTCGCAAATGCTATATTAAATTTGTGAAATGGGAAATTCGTTTGCATAAAGGCATAATTTTTCGCATCGCGAATATTTTTTTCCATTTTCCACTACATTCCTCCAATAGTATTCTAGTATGGTACAAAGGGTAGATACCTCCAAAATATTACTATATGTATATATATATTATGCAGAATGCTTGGGACCTGGGTTTTTGTGAATAGGTGTTTTTTTCTTTAATTTGGATCACCATACCTTAGCTACTAAAATATAATTTAAACATTAACACCTCTCCAACGCTGGCCCAGGACCCCATAGGACCCATGGGTTTACCCTCAAATTTTCACACTATCTCTGCCTCCCAACACTGATATTATCTTTAAAGGAAAAGTAAACCTTTAAAATAAGTCAATATAAAATGGATGAGAGTACTATTTTAAGTACTTATCAGTTCCAAGATATTAAAGGGATACTGTCATGGGAAAAAATTATTTTTCAAAATGCATCAGTTTATGTTGCTGTTCCCAAAGAATTCTGTATTGAAATCCATTTCTCAAAAGAGTAAACAGATTTTATATTTTGAAATCTGACATGTCAAATTCCCAGCTGCCCCAAGTCATGTGACTCTCTGATAAACTTCAGTCACTCTTTACTGCTGTACTGCAAGTTGGAGTGATATTACCCCCTCCCTTACCCCCCCCCCCCCCCCAGCAGCCTAACAACAGAACAATGAGAAGGTTACCAGATAACAGCTCCCTAACACAAGATAACAGCTGCCTGGTAGATCTAAGAACAGCACTCAATAGTAAAACCCATGTCCCACTGCGTACTATTCAGTTACATTGAGAAGGAAAAACAACAGCCTGCCAGAAAGCAGTTCCCTCCTAAAGTGCTAGCACAAGTCACATGACCAGGGGCAGCTGGGAAATTGACAAAATGTCCAGCTCCATGTCAGATTTCAAAACTGAATATAAAAAATCTGTTTGCTCTTTTGAGAAATGGATTTCAGTGCAGGAGCCTACTGGAGCAGCACCATTAACTGATGCGTTAAAAAAAAAAAAGTTTTCCCATGACCGTTTCCCTTTAAGGGATACATGTGCTGTAGTTAGGGTTGCCACCTTTTCTGGAAAAAAAATACCGGCCTTCCTATATATTTATGTTTTTTCCTTAATAATAACATTCGATCAACTAACATTTTTACAGGCCAGGCTGGTAAAATACTAGGCAGATGGCAACCACAACTGTAGTGGAGGAAGTTCTCAGGCGAAAGAAAGAGGGCTGCTAGTAGTGATGGGCAAATTAATTTGCCAAGCATGTATTCGCTCAAATTTCCACATTTCGCCGCCCACAAATGGGCAGTGGAAAATTTTAAGCAACAATTGTCATGGATCAAAATTGGCGCATTAAAAATTGTCACGCGTCAAAATGATCCGGATGCCCATCGACTTTAACACATTTGGACAAAAGAGTCGCACGAGTCGTTTGTGTCAAAATTGTCCTGCGTCAAAATAATTTTGACACCCATTCACTTCAATGCTTTTGGCTAATTTTTCGCTGTTTGCCGAATTTTTTCGGGGTTTTGCAAATGTTTCAATGAAGAGAAACAGGACAGATTCACCCATTACTGCTGGTTAGGAAAGATGTGAGAAAAATTATCTGAGGTTTCTAATGTTATAATGTAAGTCAGTGATCCCCAACCAGTGGCTCGTGAGCAACGTGTTAAGGTGGCCATACACGGAGAGATCCGTGCCAAACAAGCGGATCTCTCTCCGATATGCCCACCTTGAGGTGGACGATATCAGGTTGATCCGATCATGGGCCCTAGGGCCCACAGATTGGATCATAACGATCGGGAACGGGTGGGCAGATCGCGGGACTCCATCAATGACCAGATACGGCCGCTATCCGATGGGATTTTTAGTCCCGTCCAAACGACATCTGCCCGACTTTCGATCAGACTCTGTCTGTCAGACTCTGTCTGTCCTTGTGCGGCTCCACAGCAGTTTTTACATCTGAATGTGGCTCATGGGTAAAAACAATTGGGGAAATTTAATGAAAATATTAAAGGGTAGGCGTACTGTTGAAATGAATGAATTTTGTTATAACAGTGCCACCTGCTGTGACAAAATGTATTCCTATTACCAGCACATGTATCGATTAATTTCTTGGAAGAAAAATAATGAATGTATTTGCAAAAGTTCTTAGAATAGCACTCTCATCTACTTTATGTTCACACATTTTAAAGATTCACTTATCTTTTAAGCTTCTCTACCATCAAAAACTATAATAATATAGTTCATACTAATAATAAGAATAAAATAATGTGCCTGACTCATCACTCTCATCCTGTAAGAATTATTTTCTTTGTACAAATTAAAGGGGAAGTAAAGCCTATGCCTATTTATTTTTCATTTTGCACACCTAATACTTTCATACTGTAACATGTTCGGTGATTTCACGTCTATTGCCTGTTGGGATATTGGCAATTGGTGAATAGGAGTATTGACACTGATGCCCAAGCAGTGAACAAAAAAGGGAACAGAAGTGCCACAGCCCAAGATGGCAAACACTAAAAGAGCAGCACTTCTGCACACAGTACGACGGAACAGTTAATTGGGGCAGTTATGAGTACGAGAGTGGTGGCCAGTCTATTAGAGAGAAATCTTTATACTGCGTTAGTAAAACAATTTCAGCCCAGAATATGCAGAGACATCAGTATTCTGGGGAAAGATTTCCAGTTTTGTTGGATCACATCATTGTCTGATTAGAACTCACTAGGCCCAGGTCATTCTTATACAATGTAGGCCACAATGTCCCAGCAGTCTGCTGTAAAGTATATACAGTATGTTGAGCTCCTCCTCACACAGTGGTTATGGGTGCAGCACCTCCAATATTAAGTAGCAAAATCATATAGAAAGTTTGGGTACCCCTCTTACTCCTGTGGAGTTTTGTTTATCATTGGCTGAGCTTTCAAAGTAGAAACTTACTTTTAATATATAACTTGCCTTATGGAAACTGTAGTATTTCAGCAGTGACATAAAGTTTATTGGATTAACAGAGAATGTACAATGTGCACCAAAAAAAAAATAAGCCGAGGCGCATACATTTGGGCACCCCAACAGAGATATTACATCAATACTTAGTTGAGCCTCCTTCCAGCCTCTAGACGCCTCCTACAGCCTTTGATGAGTGTATGGATTCTGGATTTTTGACCATTTGTATATACAAAATCTTTCCAGTTCAGTTAAATTTGATGGCTGCCAAGCATGGACAGCCTGATATTCAAGTCGGGGGACTGTGACAACCATTCCAACAGGGCGACCATCAATCCTGTGGCACTCGATTTCTCCTCCCTGGCTATTCTGCTGACAGCATGCGGCTTCTTCCTCGGTGCCCAGCAGATTCTCGATGAAGAAAGAAGACACCCTGGTAGTGGTGGTGCGTTGGGCTTCCATGCCTGATAGTGATTCTAAAGGGTTAAGTGAGCTGGGATGACTGGCCAGTAAGACAAGCAGCAGGGGTGGGGGTGCCGAGGATCCGCAGCAGACAAGATAATTAGAGTTTTAACTGGAGAGCCCCAAACTGGAGATGTAGGAGATGAAGGCACAGAACAGACCTCGGCAGGAGCCAAGCGGCAACAAGTTGGGATGAGATGCGCTGGGTGGGAGGGCCCGGGAGATGAGACAGAGAAGTCTAGGTGCGCCTATGGAAGATCGCAAGGTGCATCTGCTCGGGCTCCCTGGAGTGTGCACGCATATTTTCTTTTTCGTTGTATAGTAACAAATTTAAAAAAAAATTACTGGTCCTTTAAACCTCTTGTAGCCTTCCCCTAAACCAGGGACCCCATCCCTTTTCACTTGTGAGCAACATTCTGATGGAAAAAGAGTTGGGGAGCAACACAAGCGTAAAAAATGTTCCTGGATGGTGGCAAATAAGGGCTGTGATTGGCTATTGGTAGCCCCTATGTGGACTGGTACCCTACAGGAGGCACTGTTTAGCAGTACATCTATTTATATAAATATATATGCAACCAAAACTTGCCTCCAAACCAGAAATAAAAAAATTAGTACCTGCTTTAAGACCACTGAGAAACATCCAAGGGTTTGGGGAGCAACATGTTGCTCACGAGCTACTGGTTGGGGATCACTGCCCTAAACCATGATACTGAACAATCTTTGAGAGCTGCTTTGAGGATCCCATGCTGTCACTCTTCAGAGGAGAGTTAAACAGAAGCACAACTTGCAATTTTTTTCTCATGAATGGTTTCCTATTATCCCTCTGGCAGGTATAGGAAGAGACTTTTGCAGTACTACCCAACACCCCCCCTACCCCTCCCCTGCTCTCCCCACACAGGAGTTAACACCTGTAAATGCCCCTAAGCCTGTAATTAGCCATCTTTATAGAGTCAGCACATTGGAGTTCACGGGCACCATCTTCAGTGCTTTGGTAATCTTCGGTAAGTAATTGCGGTATTGGCGAATGTGCAGTTGGAGCAGTCTTCCTTTTCGTGATAACTGCGCATGTGCTGAAAGTGGCAAAAATTACTGAATCGTCAGATGAAGACCCGAAGATTACTGAAGCGCCATAAGATGGCTCCCGTGGGCTCTGCTGCACTGACTCTACAATGAGGGGTAATTACAGACTTTAGTTAACACCTGTGTGGGGGGAGCAGGTAGGGGGGACTATGGAGGGTAGGGGTTTTCATTGGTTGGAGGGGTTGGATTCTTTTTTAAAGAGTTAATGTATAATTAGTTTGGCCATTAGGTGGCAGTGTGTCCTAAGTTGAACTGTGAAGTATAAAGTTGTTGGTACTGAAAAGTGAATAAAGAAAACAGGAACAGGAAATACAGTGGCCATTCTGGCAGCGATAGAGGAAGGGACAGCAGCCTATGTTAGGGACAGGTGAGGTGAAAGGATTGTGCTGCCATTTACCTGCTATGACAAGGTCACAGCAATAAACTGGAACTATTTAGGAGAAAGTCTTCCCTACCTTCTGTCTTATGGTTACATAAAGTTTACATTACCTTTCTATTTTCATAATAGATCCCCTTTTAGAGAAAACTCTTCTTTCACAAGAGACAAGAAACACTGAGAATGTAATGTGATACCTGTGAGATTATCTCATGTGTACAGTAAGAGCTAGGCTAGATACAGTATGTCTCCTGCCCTGTAATAAAACATAGAAACAGGACAAACGTACTAGTTGGTTTTTATATGGTTTAATGACCATTGTTTTTGTTTGTTTGGTTTATCCTTGTTTGAATTGTGCAAGTATTTGGCCAGAATTTGCTTTCCTAAACCTCCTGGCTCCACTCTCTGCTGCTAATGGGCTTCAGCTATTCAAAGACTTTCAGTGAAAAATTGTGATTTGGTGTTAATGAGTTTTGCAGATTGGTAACCATAGCAAGCGATCCGGCATTTCCTTTTAATATTTTAAATGCATTATGAGCACCAAGTCGATCAATGATGTATGTAACAGGCCAGATTCTGCATTTTTACATGAACTCCTTAGGACTCGTAAGCAATGTAGTACAAATGTATTTTGCCTAATGCTTTTAGAAAGATTAATCATTCGCAAAAATATTAACCAGCAGTATAGTGCAAATTACCCTGAGTTAAGCAACAAAGAGTGCAAGCCTCTAGATCAGTGATCCCCAATCAGTGGCTCGTGGGCAACATGTTTCTCACCAACCCCTTGGATGTTGCTCTCAGTGTCCTCAAAGCAAGAGCTGATTTTTGAATTCCTGGTTTGGAGGCAAGTTTTGGTTGTATAAAAAATGTAAACTGCCAAACAGAACTGTATTCTGCCAGTCTACATAGTGACTACTAAATAACCAATCACAGCATGTATTTGGCATCCCAGGGACTTTTTTCATGCTTGTGTTGCTTCTCAACTTTTTTGCTAAACTAACATTACTTACATGTAACTACATTACAAACTAAAATTACTGAGCAATGACAAATAAGATATAATTGGCTAGAATCGAGGGTGTCACTGCTTAATTTGACTTAATGTAGAATAGGGATTCATCCCCAGAAAGCCAAATAATAAGATACTTAAATGATAATATTGAGTATAGTTAAAAAGATACTTAAATGATAATATTGAGTATAGTTAAAATAGTGATATTTATTAGTCAACCATGCCAACACAAACATATTAAGAACACATTACACAAATTGACTTACCTAGCATGAGGTTGTCCAGAGAAATGTAATTGTCCAGAGAAATGTACTTGGCTTGAACTGCACAATTTCTGATTAACATCATCTTCTTTGAGTTTTCTAATTTGGTGCCTTTGTATTGCTTTCCACTTTCTTTCTTTCCTTCCTTTACTTTCCTGTCTCTCTTCTTTAGTACTATCTCAATTGTTTGTTAATTTAAAAAAAAAAAAAAAAAAACATGGCACAAGCAATTGAATTACAAAGTAATAATGCTATCACAATATTGCGATTAGTACAATGTCCCCAAATATTGCCACACCTACTTGGAAACTGATATCAGGGCTGGAACTAGGGGTAGGTACGTGCCTAGTGTGCAAAGTTGAGGGGGTGCCAGGCATGTACCTTCTCTGTCGCCTACGTCAACATTTTCAAAATAAAGAGGGACAAAAAAATTGCAGCAGCAATGTTTTGTCCATGCCCATTTTTGTGGCCATACCCAGTAATTACCATGTTCATTTTACAATTTGGCAGGTTATGAAAGTTTGAACATATTTCTGTTCTATTTTCAGTTATTACAGTTTTGCGAATGAAGGTGAATTGCCCTTTAAGCTGTGAGTCTAACTTTTCCTAAGGGACCTGTTATCTTATATTTTTACAATTACTTATTTGCTTATCTAGAAATTGTTACAAAAGTATCTTATCTTCTGCTGTGGCTGTTCTGGGCTCTCTGCCAAAAGCCTATTAAGTTACAAACTTTGTTTCTTTTTCTGGCTGTCCAGTACAAATGAGGGACTGCGGGTTGAGCTGTCATAGGAGGGACTGTCCCTCTGAAAACAGGACAGTCGGGACATGTCTGGTCCCCTCTCTCCCTGTCTGTCTCTGCTATTTCCCTGTCCATTAACGCTTCTGTGCACACGCACGTTAATTTGGGACTGGCCATGTTGCCTATGGCGCCTCTCCTGCCTGGCCCGGCTTTGCTTGCTATATGTACAGTATATTGAGAGGGGTTCAAAGAAAGATCTGTCAGCTGCAGACCAATTAAGTTTGCACCATTGCAATTAAACTTCCTTCTTTGAGGTTGAGTGTTCAATAGGGACCCATCCATCACTTGTGTCACAAAGGGTATAGAGAGGAGTAGGCATTCACCCAACTGTCCCATTTTAAGAGGGACAGTCCCTCTTTTTACAGCTCAACCCGCTGTACCTCATTTGTACTGGAAAGTCCAAGCTTTCTCTGCACTGAACAGCCTAAAAAGATACAATGTTTCTAACTTAATTGGCTCTTGGCAGAGAGCCCAGACTAGATACTTAAAGGATATGTCAACCCAATGCCAAACCAAGACTTTTTGCCTAATAAAAGAAAACACAATTATAAGCAACTTTCCAAAATTAATGTATTAAAAATTGTTGGTGCTTTAAAAGTAATTTGTAAATGTAATTGCTATTGACAGCAGCATTTGCATAATTCCTGGTTGTGACATTTTAAACAATGTTACAAAAGCCAGTCTCCTCCAGTAAGACAGGTCTGTTAATCAGTTGGCTTATGTTACTTTGTTTCAAAAGCTAGAGCCTCCAGTACAGAGAATAGAAAGGGACAAACAAACACTGCTTTCAATAGCAAAACATGTACAAATGTGCGATGAATGTATATTGCAAAGTTGCTTACAATCATGTTTTCTTTTATTAGGCAAAAAATTATTTTTGGGCTGACATGTCCTTTAAGATACATTTGTAACAGTTTTGGATAACATAAGACCTTAGACCCACAGGGCGATTTACCTTCATTATTAAAACTGTAGTAAAACAAAAACTACAGAAATGTGTTCAAACTTTCACAACCTGCCAAATCTTGTAACATGGGCATGGTAATTAGGGGGTGTGGCTGCAGAAAGGGGGCATGGACAATTTTGTTTTCCTCGCTATGAGCACTGGATCTTTTTGTCCCTCTTTCTGTTTCACAGATGTTGGGGGGTATGCATACACCTGCAAATATAGGCTGCAGTAGGTGAAAGCAGTGTCGGACTGGCCCACCGGGATACCAAGAAAACTCCTAGTGGGCCCAGATGTCAGTGGGCCATATGGCCTATTTCACAGTCATTCCCTATTTCTTTATGGTAAAAAAGAGGCATAATAA
>CM044442.1:25355266-25372408 GCA_024363595.1 Xenopus borealis | reverse complement strand
ATCACTAGTAAAATGCAGTCAAATTTTTCTTTAGACAGAAGGTATTTAATGACTCTTATACTCCAGTAAATGAAAAGCACTTCAGCAGGAAGCATATCAATTCTGCATTTTTTTTGGAATGAGAACTTCAATATTATAGTCACTGATTGATGTTTACAACCCCCAAAAAATGACAAACGGGCATCTATTTCAACACCTGTTTGGGAACAAGCAATTGAACCAGGCAGTGGTCACAACAGATGGACCAGGATATGCCAAGTGGGAGGAATAAAAAGAATCACACACAGTCCCATAATAAATAAATATATATATATATATATTGTAAGCGGTGTCCATAAAAGGTAAAAAGGAAGATAGCTATGATGTGATCGAAACGTTGGAATTTCTTTTGCTTGTCAATTAAAAGCAGTTACTCTAACTGAGCCTGTTAAATGCAGTATTTCTTTTGTTATTTTGTACACATTTTACCAGGCAAGCTGTGTTTCTATTTGGTGAGTGCTCCTCCATGTTCCATGTAGCTATCTATCTATATATATTGATCCATTTTGCTCTAAAGCAGGGGTGCCCAAAAGGTAGATCAGGAGACCTTTAGCCTTTAGGTGGTGATCAGTAGATCTCAAGACACTGTCAACAAACAGCTTGACTTAATTACACTCCTGTTTATTTATTTTCATTAAGATATTTATTGCAGTTAAGTTATTAAAGTTACATAATAAATAGTTGTTACTTAAACCTAGCAATATAAATTTGCTCATAAATCAATTAAATATTTCAGTAATGCTTTCATTGCATCAGAATGCTAACAAAGTTTTTATGGATGTAGCTCATAATGTGACAACATCCCGAAAAGTAGACCTCACATTAGTAAAGTATGGGCACTCCTGCACTAAAGCAACAGTAAATGCTATTGGAATCACTTGAGCTGCTCAAAGACACAGATTTCCCCATATATTTATATCAACTGGACCATTTAATTTTTTTAAAGGAAAAGCTAAACTTAATTAAGCCTTACTCTAGGATTGTTAGACAACTTGTCATTTGTTTTTTACTTTATAAGAAATGTGTTTGCCCTCTTGGTTGGATGTCCATGCCCCCAGGCTTACAGGAGGACAGACATTTTCCCAGCTAAAGACTTAGGCGCTCTACATACAAACATAACTACACACATATATAGTTATGGGACCTGTTATCCAGAATGCTCTGTCCTGGGGATATCCGGATAAGGGATCTTTCCATAATTTGGACCTTCACACCTAAAGTCTACTAAAAAATCATTTAAACATAAAATAAACCAATTGTCTGGTTTTGTCTCCAATAAGGATTAATTAATTCTTAGTTGGGATCAATTACAAGTTACTGTTTTATTGTTGCAGAGAAAAAGGAAATTAGTTTTAAAATCTTGTAAATATTTGGATAAAATGTAGTCTTTGGGAGATGGCCTTCCTGTAATTCAGAGCTTTCTGGATACCTGTATACTTAAGTTATATTAAATACTGTATATTAAATACTGTACCAAGTGAAATGAAAAGCAGTTTGCCGGTGGCCACGCAATGAAATGCTATGAGAGAGAAAAAGCACACAGATGGAATGAGTTAGAGGAGAAATATAGTTTCTAGCAGTGAAATAAATGAGGAGGTTAGTACTTCCACGCAGCTGGGAAATGCCATGCACAATGTAGAACAAAGAACTTGTCAATAGTAATCATCACTTGTATCTGCTGAACTGAAAAGGCTGCATGTAAGAAGGATTTTGAATTTATACCCAATCTTAGCAACATAATTGAGATAAGATGGTTCTGCCTAAGGAGAAGAGCAGACTGTATGTATTTGAATCATAATATGAGTAGGAGCAGACATAATGGTTTCTCAGGCAATTCAGATCCCCTCATATGGAAGTTGTTTTCATTGGAAAGAAAACCGACCCTCCTTAACAGGTCAGTCTAAAGTCCCATTTAGATGGTAAAAATACACGTAGTATTATAAGACCTGTATCAAGTATAAATGTTTCTGAGAGGCCACTTATACACCCAGGTGAGTGATAAACTGCATTTTTAATAGAGCTGGAACATAGAGTCTTGGAAGAATTGCCAGACCAGCATAAACAGCCCTGAAAACAAAAGCAGAATCAAACCTGGATTTTTTAAACTTTTTCAGGGGATTTGATGTCTGCTAATATTTACTACAAATTTTACAATGTAGACAAGGCTTTCAAAATATTGTTATGGGTGTCAGCTAAAATGTTAGTGGTACTGCAGCACATGGTCCTGACACAAGCATCTAATGGATCATTTGCAAACAATGTGCTTGGAATGCAGCCACACTCATTATACTATATTCCCCATGCAGAATGATACAGCCCCAAGCTCTATGGGCAAACCGATGTTTACTCTAAGACCGGGGTCCCCAGCCTTTTCTTACCCATGAGCAAAAATAAAAATGTAAAAAGAGTTGGAAAGCAGGAGAGGCATGCAGAAAGTTCCTGGGGTGCAAATTATGGGCTGTTATTAATTATTGTTAGCCCCTATGAGGACTGGCAGTCTATATGAGGCTCTGTTAGGCAGGGCCGGGCCATGACGGCCGGTCACCCTAGGCAACCCGGCTAGACATCCCACCCCCCCCCAACATTCTCGTGTCTGGCCTTCATGACTGCCAAAGAAGGGAGGGAACAGAGAGAAGGTAGCTGGCATAACTGAAGAGAGGGGAGAGCGATAGAGAGGAGGGAGGGGGCTAGTGTGAGAGAGGAAGGAACAGAGAGGAAGGAGGAGATGGTTGACCACCATAACTGAGATACGTTGGAGAAGCCGACGTCACTGAGAGAGGAGGGACTTAATGGAGGAGGGAGGAGTTAGCCAGCACATCTGAGAGAGGGGAGTGCAACCGAGGGGAGGGAGGGGTGAGTGAGGGAGGGGACAGCAATTTTGGGGAGGGTAACAGGAGGGATGGAAGACTGCGGAGTGCTGACTAGGGGTAGGCAGAAGACAATTTTAGAGGTAGCTGCCCAGTGCCTCCCTACCATTGTGCACTAGGCAGCTGCCTCTTCTGCCTACCCCCTAGTTCTGGCTTTGCTGCTTGGACATAAACATAGTATTTATGCAATCAAAATTTCTGCCAAACAAGTAGTTAAAAAATAAGCAGCTGCTTTTGAGACCACTGGGAGGAACATCCAAGGTCTTGGTGAGCAACATGTCGCTCATGAGTCACTTGTGGACCCCTGCTCTAAGCCATGTGCTAATACCCACACACAAGTTATGCCACCAAAGCAAATTGTGAGAAATTGAAATGCATACATAAAAGTCTCACAAACTATTTGTTTTGCACTCATGACCTACAAGAAATTAGTTGAAACATAAAATATACAGTGGAAGAAAATGGTCTGGCCAGTAAAATACCAGGCAAGCCTAGCAAATCTTTTTATATTTTTTAGCATCAACACCCAACATAAAGATAAACATTTTGCACTGGAGAATAAAACCACTACTGTTCATGTATACAGTGTCCTTCCTTTGACTGCATATATGGCGAGGAATGAGCTTTTGGAAAATAACATGCATTTTACAATTATAGAAAACCTGGAATCCCAGCTGCAATCCAAAACTCCCAGACCTGGTATACACACCAAGATTCTTAGGCATTAAGGTCAATGGGCACTAAACTAATTGCTATCATTTATTTCATTGGTAGAAAAGTGCACCTGTGTTAGTGAATGTATTCTCCCCACTACAGTGATTGAGCCCATATGAAGCAAAATGTAAGAATGATATATGGAATATTCTGACCTTTCTCTCAATGCTGTCTTCTCCATCAGTAGAGCTGACACTGTCGCACAGTCGTGTTCTCGACGGCTTCTGGCGTTTACTGTTTACAGTGAGATGAGCACGTGTTTTCAGTGCTTTGGAATCCAGTCTTTCTGTTTCTGGAATGGCGTCATTAAAATCTAAAAAGGGAAATTGCCAACAGACATGAATTTTCTTTATAAAAGAACTGGTCTTACACACAAACAATACCATTACAGAGCATGAAATACAAATGTACTCATTTACTGAATGACTTGCCTTTCAAAGAGATTTTCTATAACAACATGGAGCGTAGGGTTTGTTATTTAGTAAAACAAGAGAACTGGTCAAAGGGCTGAATATTTGTGCAGGGAACTATAAAAAATAATTGCTTTGACTGCACCTTGTTGAAAGGGCATGGCTAGGAAATGGAAAAGCTCAGAGATGTGCAACCAAATTAATTAAAGTATGGGTGATTTCATTTCCAAAGAAAAGCTATAGAAGGAAAAGAAGTTTCTCATCAAAACATGAAGGCAGTTTAATTCTATAAAGAAGGGAAAAGAATTATCTTGTACTTTGTGTTGCCCTTGTCTTGAAGACCTCCAGATCCAACAAATACACAGTGCTTACATGCAACACACGGGGCATCATTCATATTCACTGAATGAGCAACAGTAAAACTGTAGCTTGTACTTAATGGTAACTAAGATAGAATAAATCCTTACTGGATGCAAAAGAATCCTATTGGGTTTAATTACTGTGTAAGGGATCCTACACACGGGCATTTTTACCTGCGCTCCCCTGCGTTGCGTTTTGCTGCGTTCAAACGCAGGGAAGCGCAGGTATAGACGCACTCAATTATTTTCAATGGGGCTGTACTCACACGAACGCATGTAAGCGCCGAACGCAGGAAAAATGCAGCATGTTGCGTCTGAACCTGAACCAGCCGCTCCCCTGGAGCGCAGGTCCAAAACGCCCATGTGTAGGAGCCCTAAATGATCTTTAGCAGATTTTTAAAGTATGATGATCCAAATTAAAGAAAGAGGCCCTATCCAGAAAACCACAGGTCCCAACAGCTCCAATAACCGATCATATATAAATCTAACTATATCATGTAAAGATGACTTTATAAATGCCATATTAACTTACCAAATACATCACCAGGATCTTCCCCCTTCCCTGCTCCTTCTGCAAATGGGCACAAAATGAGTAGTTAATGGGGCTAGTAGTGTTAATTCTGTCAACTTCTACATAAAAATAATCAATTGCGTATGTAGTAGACTGATAATAAATTCTGATAATTATGTTAGCTTTGTGACAATACGTTGAATTACTTTTATTTTCTCAATCAGAGTTGTTTTTTAATTAATTTCCTGTCCCTTGTCAAACATTTTATACCCTATAAATGTTCTGTTCAGAACATTGTAAAGAATAGGTATTCAAGTATAATCTATGGGCTACTGAACATGGCACTTTAAATTATGCTACAAGTCATCCATCTTTCAATAGATCATGGAACATAAAGGTGGGATCAGTGGAATAACTACAGAGGAAGTCCATCCGACTGCAGGGGCCCAGGAGGTATAGGGGGCCCCACGTGGCCCTTAGTATTGAGGAATTATGACATATATTAGTAAAACAATCAACCTCTGAATATGTTGGGGGCCCTAAAATGAATTTGTTGTGGGGCCCAGTATCAGCTAGTTATGCCACTGATCATACAAGTAGGGTTTTATGATACAGGCGAGTGGTGGTGTTGGACAAAATATGAATCATATAAAGCTATATATAAAATGCTCTATATAAATAATAATCATAAAAAGGCATTGTTATGCAGCACAATGTCTGCACAGGATTCACTGGTGGAACATCTTGTAGCCCTCAAGACATGGCTGACTTTGGCCTACATCCTATTCTATGAGAAAAACATATCTCCTAATTCAATTCAAGATTTACTCATAGATATTGATGAGGTTTCCACTTGATAAATCATAGGATAGGTTTTTCTCATTGAACTAAATCCCTTTTGTGTATGAGAAGATGAGAGGAACCACAGCTCAGCCACAGCTGTAGGCCTACAGGTTTTATTTATTTTTTCTATATATAGATAGCTGGGGGTATAATATTCATGGAAAGAGTCACAATTCTAACATAACATCATTATTATTATCAATCTCCTCCCTATGCATCTTTCCCTAAAATGTAAGGTTGGCCAACTGGCACATCCAATACTGATTGGAGATGCTACCTGAGGAGCTTTCCTTTATGCCTCCAAACAAAGGGGAGGTGTGCATGATCATTATTCTAAAGCAACCGTTTGATCCTGAGCCAAATATGTATCCTCAGAGGTGGCAAGACCTCCCTCACACTACTACAGTGACTTGCATGAAATCCTGGTTTCAGCTCACAGGTCTGAACTCGAAGAGCATTACTGACTCTCACCAGTCAGTTGCATTTCAGTTCAGTCTTGCAACTTGGATTGGATTCATACAAAGTTCTACAGTGTGAATCAAGCCTTAACGTTTGAATGATCCAGGCTATGCAATACACAAAGAATATTCAAACAAAACAACTTCCATCATGCAAAGCAATGAAAATGAATGAGCGGGTTCTGCAGTCAATACAATTAATATCAAGTTATGGTATAGAACAGTGATTAGTCAATAATCATTATAAACCCAAGATAAATGATACATAGACTTGCAATGGTCTCTCTGTACATATAATGCAGGGATGAATAGTCTTAGCCCTCTCGCTGTTGTTGAACTGCAGTTCCCATGTGCCGACAGTTCTTGGTAGAACCGATAAGAGTTAAACAGCAGCAGGAGGGCGACAGACGGTAAATGGCTGATCTGGTTGGAAGCAATACATGCCAGATATTACAATGCAAATCAAAATATATGAGTGAATTAAGCTCCCACTGCATGGACAACTGATATAAAAGGAAGAAACTCACAGAGATTGCAACTCCCACCTGCTAACACCTCAGGCTGCAGCCAGCAAGCACAAATGGGATTGGAACACTGCAATCAGACAGAGTCACATAGGATGCCTTTAGCCTCCCAGCTGCTCCTAGCCTCAACCTCTGTACTTCATCAGTAACTGCATCATGAACATTATATCTCTATAGGAGACTACAAAAAGTTACATGCATGGGCAATCATTGTCCTTGAAAATGACTTTTTACGTAGACGCTACTTCAAATAATAAAGCACATCCTCTACACATTTTAGTCCCATACAGTCTGTCATTTAACTATGAGATTTGAGATGCTTGGGTGATTCAATTATACACAGCAGTTATTGAATAAAACAGTTCTTTGAGCAAAATAAGCTGTGCCACGTGGGTCTCAATCTATAATATCCAGATCTCATTTTGGTGATGGGCAAATTCGCTGCGAATTTCCATGTTTCGCTGCCAGCGAATAAATTCGCTCAAGTTGTAATTTTTCTGTATAGTTCAGCCTGTGAATTAATCTATATCATGGCCTAGATCACAAAGATGGGAAGTCAATCAGACCAATGACAAACACACATAGATAGACCATCATTTGTGCTATATACCAGTGATCCCCAACCAGTTGCTTGCGTACAACATGTTGCTTACCAACCTCCTTGCATGCTGGCCTCAAAGAAGGTGCTTATTCTTAATTATTGGCTTGAAGGGGAGTTTTGGTTGCATAAAAATAGATTTACTGCCAAACAGAGCCTCTTGTAGCCTGCCAGTTCACATAGGGGCTACCAAACATCCAATCACAGCCCTTACTTGGGACTTTCTTTATGCTTGTGTAGCTCCCCAAATTTTTTTCATTTTAATGTTGCTCAAGAGTAAAAAAAAGGTTGGGGATCCCTGCTATATACTATGGTCCAGTTGTGCTGACAGTTAGTGCAGGGCCATACAGGTGATGTGATAGAGAGCTCCATCCTATCATGAGCAGGCCCATGACCACCTTTACCTATCAATAAGAAGGTTGTGTCTACAAGTTTGTTTTGCCCAAAGAACTCCTTCAAATAGTATGATAATAATCCTTGGCAATTGTCAAGCTGGGACCTGAAGAGGGTGATGGGAAAGGAGATAACTTTGCACAGTGTCGGACTGGTATACCAGGAGCCCACCAGAAAGCCTTAGGCTGAAGGCCCACTTTCCAAACTATTATACCTCCTCTTCTCATTCAACCTTTATGTTCTACTACTCTCTTCTATACTTTATTCTTCCATTATTTAGCCTCTTCGTTCCCATAAATAGGGAATGACCATGAAATATGCAAGATTTTTAGAAGCAAGAGGCTCACTGACACCTGGGCCCACCGGGAGTTTTCCTGGTATCCCGGTGTGCCAGTCCGACACTAACTTTGCATGGAGCTGGCATATTGCAGGAGATGAGATGGCACTGTATATAGACAGAGCACAGTTGCCTGTTTCAATAAATGTACTAGGAAGACACAAACCTATGGTCACTGAGTTCAACTCGGATAGCACAACACTGGTGAGATATTAGCACAGCATAACTATAATTATACAAAGGGGGTATTACACAGTAGTAATTGTAAGACAGTCACTATGTATAGACTACACATTGTACTGGACAGTTCTGTAATACGAGTATGGGATCTGTAATCTGGAAAGCCATTATTCAGAAATCTCCAAATTGTAGAAGCCCATCTCCCATAGACTCAAGTAATTCAATTTTTCCTTTTTCTCGATAATAGTAATAATAAAACAGCACCTTGTTCCAAACTAAAATATAATTAATCCTTAACGGAGGTAAAACAATCCTAATGGGGTTGATGTTTAGATGATTTTCTAGCAGACTTAAGGTATGAAGACCCAGATCACAGAAAGATCCCTTATCCGGAATACCCCAAGTCCTGAGCTCTTGGATAACAGGCCCCATACCTAGGACCTGTAGAGCATTAGAAAAGAGGAACTGCACACAACTGAGATATATAAATATATATATATTTATATATACATATATACAAGATTAATGTTCTTATTAGATATAGTTGGCAGTGTATTAGTGAGTATTAAGGAGCATGTGTTTTGGCAAACTGGACTAAATATAAAATATATATATATTTAGGTTTACAGATGTAATTCTTGTTTATTGTTCAGTCAGTGAATGACTTTACATCATTTCAGGAATTTTGTCACCTGGCTGAATAATAGCTCCATGGGCGAACACCATCGTGCTGAGAAATGCTCCATATTGATTAGAATGACACAGCAGCCATGACTCAAGGTTATTGCTGATCAAATCAATGGGGAGTGACCCCAGGGATATAAATCGGTAGCTTGCCATGTGTGCTATTACCCTTAAAGGGGAACTATTGGGAAAATGAAAATGTAAGCTTCATCACACTGAATTGAGAAACTTTCTAAATACAATCATTAAAATATTCTGCATTGTTTCTGAAATAATCAACTTTATCTTCACTGTCCCTCTTTCAACACCTGTTCATTCTCTTTCTTCATGCAGCAGTTGGCTGTGAGATAAACATTGACAGATCCAATAAATCTTATTGGGGGCTTCCTTTCCTAGCAGATGTATTAGAGCTCACTCAAATAACTGATTCCAGTACAAACCTAATCTAACAAAATAACTGCCTTTTGCACAAATTCTGCATGTAGAGAGACATGATGTCTGGTGATTTTAATAGACTGAGCTCTAATACATCTTCTAGGCAAGAGGAGCCCCCCTATAAGATATATTGGATCTAGCTGTAAATGAATGTCTGACACCCAATTCCTGCATGAAGAGAGAATGAAGAGAGACAGTTGCTGACAAAGGGATAGTGAAGATAAACTTGGTTATTTCAGAAACAATACAAAATATTTAATTGATTGTATTTAGAAAGATTCTTATTTCAGTATGGTCAAGCTTTTTGTCTTGGCAGTATAACTCATGTGCACAGTGCCATCTATAGGCCATTTGTATAAACACCACACTTATATTAAATTTTTATTTTCGTGATAGTTCCCCTTTAAAAAGAAATCTGACCAAGGGGCATTGCACAGCTTACCTGCGACATAGAGAACTCAGTTTCAAACTAAAAAGTATATGAAGGGCATATAAAGCAGAAAAATGACTGCAAGGTGCAATGACAAACTAAACCTAGTGGCTCTGTACAATAAATCGGATCAACAAAAATATTCACGGAAAGAAATCACAAAATATATAAAATGATGATCAAAAGCAAAAATAACTGCACCCAGTTCTTATGACAATGGATCCATTCATCGCTCTTTCATATGCAGTCTGGAATGGGTATGGCTGACTGATTCAATGTGCAATCAAAAAGCCAAGGAAACGCTCCTCTGTTTTGTTTGCAACAATCTTTATTCAGCTGACGACCATCTCAGAACAATATGATTCCAAAGTATGTTCAGTAATGTGTGCCACACAATAAATGAGCAAAAAAAGGCAGATTATTGGTGTATTACAAGTATGCACAACATTTGAGTTTTATCTTACAGGTATGCAGTACATTGTATGTATGGGTTCAGACAGTAGGAAACGGCTAGCAGAGTCACAGTTGATGGGGTTTTCCTTTGTACAGCACTTATTAAGGTCAGGTATTGCTTGTATTTATTTCATATGTACAAAATCCCAGTCTGTTTGTGCCAATTGCATTACTCTTCTACGAAAGCTTAAATATAAAGCTACATTGGATGCACTGTAAGTCTCCACTGGTATCCAGCTAGCGGTACTGTCAGCCATAGTGTGAGTAAACATTAAATTTAGTTGTTGGATGGCCCAAAACTTAGACAAGAAAAGGGTGTTCAGTACTTATGGCACAAAAAAAATGAAGAAGGCTCTAGCCAGAAGACAAAAAGGATCTAAAATAAAAGGGATCTAGTGTTGTACAAAATACTCTGCACACACCTACTAATGAAATATATGTTTAATAATTTGCCTAGAACCAATTTTTTGCCAATTAATATTTGCATGTCCTTATATGGGGTAACCACCATGGGGTACAGAAAGTACAATTATAGCTGGCAGAGCTGAAGCCAACTAAGTATTAGTATTGTTCCGTATAACAATGGGTTTTTGGTGGAAGTCCTGTCCATTGGTGCACTGGTTCAGATATATAGATATACAATGAATATGGAAATAATTCCCATTTCTTAATTTAGTCTTGGCTTGATAAAGGGCCCTTAGAGGTCTGAAACATTGCCTTGTCAACTTTGAGCCAATAAATATGCACAAGCAATGAATTGAATCAATTTGTCAGTGTGCAGCAGCGATTTGGATGGATATTTATTTATTTAGCCAACCTGAAGTCCATATATATATATACCCAATGCATTACAAAACCAGGACAGGAAAACACAACAGAAGGTATACAGCTTTGACAGTGAACTACAGAAGCACCCTTAGTTATTTCTCATACCAGAAGGAAACAATGGCTGTAAATACCAGGCCAATAATCCTAGGCTGTAATTAACAGGTCTCAAATAAAAATAATTTTTGAAAGGCCTCAATTTTTAGGACTGGTGTTTTTTCTTAAAAAATCTTACACCTTCGTCAATTGCAATGATTATTAACAAATTTCTGCCAGCATTGTATAATAAAAGGGTGCATATATCAGATATATTAATTACCCACAAATACTAATCAATACGGGGGGGGGGTAAGGACGGCCTTGCTCCATGCTTTGCATTTGAAACTGATGTCAATTAGATCATTACCATTCTTACCTACAGCTTTAAGGGGGAAATGTGACAGACGTCATAAACAGAAAATAAATTACTTACAAAAGAACAAAAGTTAATTTTCTCAATGGAATATCCTTTATTAAACATTACAAATTTTAATTGTACATAGCGCATTTTTATCGCGTATAGCTGACTTTTTCGATAAGAACCGGCATTAACACACATATTGCACACTGGTGCAAACTATTATATGCATACTCTCTCTTCCACTTGATTTGAGGTTGCTAAATACTTTTGCGATTACAAAGGCTATATTAAATTCCCAAAAAGGAAAGAAATTATTTTTTGCATAATTTTTTTTTCCTGTTAATGACTTACTCCCCCTTAGTTTTCTCTGCAGGCCAGGGGTGCAGTATGTTGGGGTTCACAAAAGTGGTTCAATTAATTTGATGTTTTGATGTAATTGTCTATGAGGCACTAAGATAATGCAGATAGTTTTGATTCAGCAGTACCAGCAATAACAGGTAAAGGATGGACAAAATTCCATAGTAGAGCTTAATCCATGAATGTACACCACATTCTACTTTAGATCTTGACTACAGTTCTATGAATCATTGGGACGACTATGTAAGACTGACTGCGCTGGCATGCGACTTTTATTTGTGAAAAGTCACTCAGTTTCATCACGTACTATTTTTTAAAAATAATTCAAAGTATTCCTCAATTTTATATTTAAAGACCTTTAGGGGCAGCTTTATGAAAAATCGAATTGCTGTTTTTTTCTCTATTCGAGAAGAACAGAGACAAAAACTAGTATTTTTCCGAAGCTCCCCCCAAAAAATACAAATTTATTCAAGGAAAAAAAAGCAAAAAGTCACCAGAAAAAACTGGAGAGGTTCTACAGAAGACGATGGGAATGTTCTCTAACAATTTCCTTTACTTATCTATTTTCCCAGTTTATGAAAACATTTGAGATTTTCAGTCCCATTAAAAATGAATGGGAGTTTCTCACTGGCATGTGACTTTTGTTTGTGAAAACAATGTCACACAAGTTTTGTAATATTTCTGCTTTTTTTAACGCATTCGATTTTCGATAAATCAGCCCCTTAACGTGATTTTTTAAGAATCTTACAGGGGCCTAGAAAATGTAAGTTACACTTAATTATTGCTACCCCTATTATATTTCGTTTATTGGTCTAACAACAAACAACTGTGTCATTAATAATTATTTGTGCTGCAATCTCTATTAACGTTTGCACACTCACACTTACTTTGAATCCTCCCATTTTTTCTACACATTTACTGGTGTGTGATCATTAACACACCGTAACCTATTTTTATATAATGGGCGAGATTCAAATCAGTGAGAAAATGGTATTTCATAGTTAATCATGCAAGATTGAATTTAAGAAGAAAAAACTAATTTAGTTTTCATGTGATAAACAGTGAGATGAAAATAAACTTTTCCCCTAATTCATTTCCAGTTTTAATCATAGGCTGCAATAGATTCATTTCAGTGAAAAAAAAAAAACTCATGGTTTATCACGTGAAAACTCATGAACGAGATTCGAAGATAAAAACATTTTCTCCAAATTCAGTTCCAGTTTTTCCCACATAGATTTTAAGATATTTCACGTGATAAACGCGGCAGATTCAATGCAGTGAGTTGGTTAATCACGTGTAAACTCATGGATGGGATTCAATTTGAGATGCAATTCAATTCAGAAAAATTTATCTCACTCTATTGAATTCTACGGGAAAAACCAGAAACTGAATTTGGAGAAAAGTTTTCTCTCTGAACTGAATCTCTTTCATTTATTTTCTTTTGATAAACCATGAGATAACTTTTTCTCACAGCCCTTTGGGACAGATTCAATTCAGAGAGAAAAAGGGTTATCATAGAAAAAGTCCTGGACGAGATTCAATATTAGATTCAATATGGCTGATCCATTAAATAGCTTTAAGAAGGGTTTGGATAGCATTTTAGCAAGTGAGGGAATACAGGGTTATGGAAGATAGCTCATAGTACAAGTTGATCCAGGGACTAGTCCGATTGCCATTTTGGAGTCAGGAAGAAATTTTTTCCCCCTCTGAGGCAAATTGGAGAGGCTTTAGATGGGTATTTTGATTCCTCTGGATCAACTAGCAGTTAGGCAGGTTAAAAAAAAGTTAAACGGTTGAACTTGATGGACATGTGTCTTTTTTCAGCCTAACTTACTATGATACTATGTATGACATGCGATTCAATTCAGAAACACTTATATCATGGTTTATCACGTGAAACCCCTATTGAGGTCTATGGGGAAAACTGGAACTGAATTTGGAGAAAAGTTTTTTCTCCTCAAATTGAATCTGGTCCATGACTTTTCACATGATAAACCACGAGATATAGTTTTCTCACTGAATTAAATCTGGCCCTATGTGTGATAAACTGAGATAAGTTTTTCTCAATGAATTGCCTCTGGCTCTATAGGAAATTCTTAAATAGAATTATGAGATAAGCTTTTCTCATAAAATTACAATTTGTGGAAGAAAGAAAAACTTGAAACAGATGATAAAAGACAAAGAGAAGAAGCATTAGCAGACACAAATCTTGTTTTGCTAAAGAATGGGTAAAGCCTTCGCCTCTTCAGTAATCCACATAAAATGCTTTCTTTCACAATGATATCTGCACTAGGACAGCAAAAGCTAACCGCTGATTGGTATTCAAAACCTTGTCCATGTTAAGTATTACATTATTAAGCCTAACTTAGTTTTCTTCAAACCTTATCCTCAACTGAATTACAGATACAGATTACTGATCTGGAGCTGTATTCAGTCACATACAGGGTTGCCAACACTTCTGGAAAAAAATAATGCCCTTCCTGTATTTTTCACTTTCTCACCTATTAATGAAATTGGCATTAAGCATCATTTTGATTGGCCAGGCTGGTAAATTACCAGCCGAGTAGTAACCCCAGTCACAAATGGAGGGCTAATTGCATGGAAAACCATGGAATCTTAGCTCCCCATCAAATGGCACTATAAGGAAAGATGATCCTATTTACACAGTAATCTGAAAAACAAGGCATGCAACTAACATCAAGTTCTAGGCATCTCTACTTGGTCCTTATGTATGGATCGCTAGTTGGTCCGCATGTAGGCTTGTAGTGTTTATTTTACAAAACAGTTACAGCAGACTTCATAATTATTCAGTCAGTCAGATTTGAACTGGTACAAATTTCTGTATTGCAACTCTGTTGTCTTTTTAGTAACGGATTGATATTTAGGCCTGTGTCTGCAGTATATTTGGTATTGTGCAAAAAAGGAAACATTACATTAGCACAGTCACTTTATGACTTCCACTCCCTGTGTGTTTTTTTGTTTGTTTACATTTTGCTTTCCATATATACATATGAATCGGAAAACCATCATAGTTAACAGCAAGTAAGAAAAGGTGTCATTCAAACCATTATAAGATCATCCAATGGAAACCACAAGACATCCAAATGATGTGTATTCCTCTTCGGACACAGCCATAAGCAGTTAACCAAAAGTAATATCTTGCTTTTTTCATCCACAGGCGGCAAAAATATTCTTGGAACCAGGAGATCAATGAGCTGAAAATAACACAGCTACAATTCTGATTTAAAAATAAAAATTAGTTGATTGCAGGATATGTTATAAATATGCTATTAGGGTTGAAGATAGCAATGGATAACAAATAACCATCATCAGTCCTGTTTTTTACCCTTACATTCATCTTGGGCACAGTCTTGGCACATTAATCACACTGTAAAAATCCTGCATCAGTTATTTGCATGTTTTGTGTATTAGTTTTAGAACAGAAGACAAAACACAAAACATACATATTAATTTTATTTACCCAGAAATAATTTCCATGATAGCTCGGTTACCTTATAACGGACAGAAATGAAGCCTGTGTGTAACCGCGCCAGTTACTTCAGTGCTTTTCACTGCGTTTTGACTTCAGTGAAGCGTTACTAGTGTTGGCCGAACCACAGTGCCCATGACATGCATTATGCATATTTTCAGAGGTGCCATTTGTGTACAGAAGATTTTCAATGTTTTAACAAACCTTCCAGACAGGGTTCTTGCTTATCTTCCAGATTCTCTGCAGAAACAGCATTGGTATCCTCTTCAAGACATGTCCTGCTTTCAAATATGTTGTTGTTATTGTTAACTTGACTTCCATTCTGCTTGAGGAGCCTAAACACTTCAGCCTCCAGGTCCTTGATCTAGAAAGAATAGAAAAGGGTATTTAGAACAATCTGTACAGCACATTATGACAACACATTCTGGCAGATTTAGCTCAGTTCATGGTATACAACTCACACGGCATTGCAGGGTTTGAACTTCGGCAAGGTGAACTTTCTCCATGTCCTCAATTTTCTTCTTTTCAGCCTCTTGACGTTTCATAAAATCTAGCTCCCTAGCAAAGAAAAAAACATACAGTTTTGATATTAAAAGACATAATAGTAGCACGAGACAAAACTCCATAAAAAATGTGTTCTCATAAAATATCATTGAAGTAGGAAGTAGATATTATGCTATGCATTGTTATACATTAGTCAATACACAGTTTTGTATTTATGGCAACCTAGTAAATCTATCCTAATAGGGACATTGAAGCCAGCATCTCATGTAGAGTAAATCATTTATATTTTACACTATTTAGACATCACTCAACCAGTAGGAATTGTGTAGGAGTACAAATATCAAGAATAAGAAGCAAAGGGAGCCCTTACTTTTGTTGGAAATCCTTGATTAGCTTTTTGGCCTTGTTGTACTTTTTCTCGAGTGCCTGGTACTGACTTTGGGTCTCCTTAAGGTGCTCATTGACAGTATGGCACAGGGTCTGAGCTTCGATCCAGTAACTTTCCAGCTTCATCATTCTTTCTTTGTTCTCTTCTATATTTTGTTGTAGTTGTGTCTTCTCAAGCTCCCACCTTATTTTCTCATTCTCTGCCGCCTGCAGCTAATTTGTGGGAGACAAAAAATGACTTTGAGGTATCCTTGCAATATATTTTAATAGCAGTACAGAGAAAAAAAAGCTGGAATTCCACATTGATCCAATCCAACACTGCTAGTGCTAGGGCAAAACTACTATATGGCATGACTGCCCAAGAAAAGTGCAAGGGAAGGAGATTGCTAATTCTGTATACTAAAAATGTTTCACAATTACACAGTAGTCTGCATTGTATAAGTAGCCGTAGGTCTCAGACTCTCGGTGCTCTGAAAAGTATACCTGTGGCATGTGCCTTCAATCAAGAGCTGCCTATGGTTGGTAGTGGTCGATTCAAGAGGGGTGGATGACCCACCACCTGCCTCCGAACTTACAAATCATTCAGATGTTAGGAAGCTCCAGAAGCAATAGATTTTCAATCTGGCATGAAGAACATTATACAGTTTACCCTGGGGCGCAGCTGCTTAACTAAAGGGCATGAATCATGGCATGCTAGGAGGCGAGTGAGGGGACGCCTACAAGTCTCCCCTCATGTGCCCCTCTTAAGACTGAATAACAAGCAAGGAGAGCACACCTATTCTCAAACAATAATAAAATTTAATCCAAAAAAAAAAAAATTACAAATAATATCTAAGAAAAAACAAAACCATTCACCAAAAAATCCAAAATTACAAAAATAGAAAAAAGGAAAAAAAGGAAAAAAGGAGACAATCGCCCAACGCGTTTCGACCATAAGGGTCTTC
>CM044442.1:25312502-25355110 GCA_024363595.1 Xenopus borealis | reverse complement strand
TGTGTGCTTAATAATTTTGGGGATCCTAATGGGGAGTCTCCCTGGGATGAGCACCCGATACAATTTTGAATAGGATGTGCGCTGGCTCTGAGCTTTTGTAGATTCCTCTTAAGACTGAATACTGTGAAAGGCAGGTCTCTGCACTTCAAAAAAAAAAAATACCAGAGTCCTGTTGCTACTTTCACATAAACCTTATGTGAGTGATAATTTATATATATGTGTGCTAGAAAATCTGCAATGAGAGAAGTTTTTGTATTTTAGAAAACCCAACTCTGGCATTTCTTCTGGTGTTTTTTTGGCGCACGTCATTATGGCTATCTTAGTATGAAGAATTTTGAGAAATGCCACCTTTCAGGGTAAAGCTGACCATACACAGGCAACAAATACTAGTGATTCATCCATTAATGGTTAACGAGACTTTATTGTATCTTTGTTGTGTTGGTAGCAAGATCATACAGATATTAACAATGAATGACTATCTGTTCTTTAGCCCAACTCTTCAAAATAAAGGCACGTACAGCATATATTCTTTTAACCATGATTATCTGATCATCTCATCCACTAACCAATTTAAGCGTTTCACAACTTTAAAACCTGCCCAATTGATTGTGGGTGAATTTTGTGATTGTTTGCACCCAACCCCAATCCAATAGACAGTCTTATTTGGATTGTCCTCAATTTGGTTGCACACAACGAAATGTGTGTATGGCCACCTTAAGGGTAAAGCCACACGGGAAGATTTCGGGGAGATTTGTCGCCTGGCGACTAATCGCCGCGACTAATTTCCCCGAATGGCTTGCTAGTATCTTGCACTAAAGTCGCCTGCGCCTATTCTCACGAAGCAATTTCGAGCGACTTTAAAAAACGTATTGCCGCGTGTGAATAGGCGCCGGCGACTTTAGCGATAGCGGTTGCAAGATACGAGCAAGCCATTCAAGGAGATTAGTCGCCTCAAAGACGTGGCGTTTTGTCACCAGGCAACTAATCTCCTCGAATCTTCTCGTCTGGACGAGACCTAAGGAAGCAAGCAGTGATGTCTATGGATTAATCGTCTATTATACATTTCACGTTACATTAAAATAAATTAGCAATTTCCCCAAGCCTCCTAGGAGGTAATAAACATTAACAGCAAGACCTCTTGAAAATGATGAGGAAGTTATCTTGTTATCTTTTGCAATGGCTTGTGCAAGTGTCCTCATGGCATGCATGAAAACAAGGCACAATCATATATATTCCTGCACTAACAGGATAAATACAGGGTATTCATTTCATTTCTACAAGCGGTGACTAACAACACTTCTGTGCCATTAGACCTGGTGTCCATTCTGGTCTAAACAACCTCTGAAATCTTGTCTAGACATCCGGCTGTCAGCACTGAATTGCTAGCATGCTGCTGAGCCTAAACACAACACAGGGAATGAGATGAGAGCTGCAATGCTAATCCAGGATAAGGATGTCTTAACTCCCATTATCCCCTGCTGGAAAGCAACCGTTTGCACATGACTGATACAGGCTTCCCAGACGCCTTTTTAATATAAAGAGAAGGTGAATCCGATTGTGTGCTATTTTCTGTTACGTCATAAGTTCCATAAATAAACATTGCGTATTTGTGCTGCCAAGGCATAACAGCGCAGCCTCTCTTACCTTTGTTTTCAGTTTCTGAATCTCTGCTTCAGTGACTGCATGTTTTATCTGTAACTGGAAAAAAGAATAGTATGAGAAAATGAGCAACAGACGACAGTGAGAAGCCTCTGTGTTTTCAAACCATGCCAAGGCTGCTCGTACACTGTATTTTTTTTTTTTTGAACAGCATAAGGCCTGGGAAATGCTGCAGTGCAGTAGGCTGCAAATTAAAATGTCTCTGAAAAGTGCCTGACTCAATTACAGATACGGCCACTGCCGTAACATTTTAATACTGAAAAGTGTAAATAATGAACAACATCTATCTAGCCTTGATTATTCTGTGCAACAGCAGATACTTACCCTTACGATTTAGTCTCAGGCATGGTGAGACATTCCAGACTTAAAGGAAAACTATACCCTGAAAATCTGCCTGTGTATGGCCAGCATTACACATGCAGCATTTCCCCACTGTAAAAACTGTCGTTTCAGCTGAATAGGATATAATGTGATCAACTAAAGAAGACCAATGGTTACTTATTCCTGAAAACAAAGTGTAATATGGCAACTAGCATTATTTCAGATACATTTATGTCTGGAAAAGCTGTATGTACTCATTTGTGCAGTCCAAGAGTAAATGTCTCTTAAGGGCAGAGACACATGTGAAGATCCAGGGAGATTTAGTAGCCCGGTGAATAGTCGCCTCTTCTTCAGGCGACTAATCCCCCCGAAAAGCCTTCCCACCAGCTAGAATCTAAATTGCCGCGGGATGGCACTTGGAAGGCGGTAAGGCTTTTCAGGGAGATTAGTTGCGTGAAGAAGAGGCGATTATTTGCCGGACGACTAAATCCCCCCGAATCTTCCCGTGTGTCTCTGCCCTTAAACACAAATCAGTATTAATAATTCCTTCTATGAAAGGTTCATTAATATTACTCTACTGTTGCCTAGTGTGATGTTTGGTGAAGTGTAGGGCTAAAGCCAGACGATCTGCCTGCACCCGAGTGGAGACAATGCTTCCAGCTGCAGGCAGAGCACGAGCCATGGAGCAGTGGCATGCGGATCCGCAATCATTTGGCCAAAGCCTAAAAGTGCAGTGATCTAAATTCAACGTGAATGGGAAGCACAACAATCTGCTCTGTTCTGCTTAGTGACAGGCACATATTGCTTGAAAATGCAGTGAGAGATACAAGTCTGTTGCTTAGCAGGAAAACAAGGTACCATTGCAGTGTTTACCATGCAAACAATGCAGTATATATACTGTAATTCTTTTTGAGCCATTTTTTTCCCCTGCCCACTAACTTGCTAATTTTAAGCAATTTCCCATAAAGCCGTATTTGTTTTTATCATATTGTTTTCCACTGGCACTTTACTTGGATCTGGAGGAGCCTTGCTACTATTTGTTTTTGTAGTTATTATTGCCCTTCAGTTGGACAGATATGAGACATTAAGGGCCAAAGTAAATTAGATGAGGAAAACTAATTTCCTTATTTTCCAAATTTCAGATTTCCCCATAGTGTCAGATGCAATTCAATAGTGAGAAATTGCATCTCAAATGAAGTTTATAGAAAAAGTGGAACTCAATAAGGAGAAAAGTTTGTTCTCCCCAAACTGAATCCCATCCGGAACTGGACCATTATCTCGGGACCTGGGGTTTTACAGATTTTCTGTAAATTGAAATTCCTAATTTAAGCAGTAAATAAACCCAGAAAGATTGTTTTGCCTACAATTTGATTAATTAACTTAGTTGGGATCAAATAGAATGTACTATTTTATTATTACAGGAAAAGGGAATACATTTTAAAAATTTTAATTATTTGATTAAAATGGAGTTTATTGGAGATGACCTTCCCATGATTCAGATAGTTGCTCTATCCAGAAAATCCCAGCTCCCAAACTTTCCACATAATGGGTCAGATTCAATTGGATGAGAAAAGCTGATCTCCTAAATCATTTCCAGTTTGTCCTATAAAAGTCAGATGCAACTCAGTGAGAATAACTTCTCGCTATTTATCACATGAAAACTCTATTGAAGTCTATGGGAAAAAACTGGAACTGAATTAGGAGAATTTTTTTCCCCTCCTCACACTGAATCTCTCTTGTAAGTTTTCACAATCAACCATAAAATAGAAAATTCTCCTTGTCTTTAAATGTATTTATCTGCAGCAGGTATACTGTATGTGTCTTTCATTTTGTAAAAAATTATATAATCTTTAAACAGGTATTAGAATGAAAACAAAAATATGAGCTTCAATTCAGGGACATAAGGAACTTTCTGTAACATAATCATAATACATTATCAACTGAAAATTCTGCCGCCATTTCTAAAATAATCAAATTACTCTTCAATTTCCCCCTCATTTATTTATTCATTTATGTAAGTTAAGTAAGTATCTGTTAAATTTTCATGATAGACCCTCTTGACATATATGGGGTTATTCACGAAAGTCCGGTTGTTTTTTCTGGTGGAAAACTCAAAGTTTTCAGGATTTATTATGATGTATTAACATAATATTATTATTATTTTAAGTTTGATGCTGCAAAAAGTCTGAATCTGAAAGTCGGGCATCACAAGTTGTATATAAGTCAATGGGAGAGGTCTCTATCCTAAGTTTTATGGTCTACACTGGAATTAGCTTGAAAATCTGACTATTTTGGGCTTTTTGAACAAAAATCGTAAAAATGTGGGCTTTTTGGGAAAAATCCTGAAAATTGTACAATTCAGGAAAAAACTCCGAAAAAAATGGTACCATTCACAGTTTCATCAAGTTTTCCCCTGATATGATAAAATCGTGCTTTTTTAATAATAAATGAGGCTAATTTGTGGATTCTTGTTTGCTCTGACTTTTTTATTTTAAAACAATCTGTAAAATTTGGATTTTAATAAATTACCCCCATAATGCAATTAATGAAACAGATAATTAGAAACTTATGTTCCAAAAAGACCACGTACTTTATTATTTGCAACATAATAAGACAACATAAAGAAGCCACGTCTGAAAAAACATACCCTTTATCCGGCTAGTTTAGAAGGCAATAATAACCAAGTACTTATCACTGACTGCACTTGATTAGTAATCATAATGATGTGCTACCACCGCAATATTTAAGAAGAACCTTTGCTAGTTCAATCTGCAGTATTCAGGATTTTGTTAACACAATGCCAAGGAGCATAAAATGATAACAGAAAAACAATGGTTGCCACAAGACTACAAGTCCTCTGGAGATACAAGACCAAAGTGACGTTGTTTAGCTTTAACCTACAATGATGTGGTTTTCCAAAACCAAACACAGTACAAGGGTCGAACGACACAGACGATTTGGGTCTGTTTCTTCCGCATCTGATGCTGGGCATCAAAATGGATGCGACAGGAAGAAGGTAAGTAGTAGGAAGTCAGATAGCGTCGCAACAGTCGTGTTGCGTCGGATCAATGATGCAACACCATCCAACTTCCTATTACTTACCTTGTTTCCTGTCGCATCCGACTTGATAAAAGGCTGCATGGCCTGAAACATAGCTGTGATTCCCTAAAGCACCAATAAAGGCTTTTTAATAAGAATAATATTGTGTGGTGCTGATCCAAAGTTCCCACATATTCTTGCCAGTTCATCTAAACATTCTACCGTGTACAGTATAGCCACTGTATCACATGGAATGTTGCAATGCATCCACATATTATACCCTACCTCTTCAAAATTCTTATTTTCCAATTTCTACCCATGTATTTTGTCCTTATTAATCTATACTCTCATTACCACATGTTCATACTAATCTATTCACATACCACCATTCTAGCCTAAAATTCTATTCATTCTATACAAGTAATTCTACCCACCTAATGCTATATTCTAATTTTATTCCAATCATCTCACAATCCATCTCAGTCAATATTATAATAACTCTATTGTCATCATGAATAAAAAATAAATTGTGAATAAAAAAAACATAGAATATATGATTCCAATACAACCAACTATTTTTCTTACTTCTACCAATTTATAATGTACTTCAACTTCCAAAAATATGTCTGCAGCTATACATCAAAATATATCTGCAGTTGCTTTGCCAGCTCAGCTATCCCATTAATTCCAAAGAAAAACTTCAATCTGGTAAAATAAGAGAATTCTTACTTCTTTAAATTTATGTGCTAGTTTTGTTGCGTCCAGGTCTGAAGCAAACATTTCCTCATTCTCTGGAAGCTCAAACACTTCAATAGCCATTTCTCTTCCAGGAACAACGGGGCCCACATCATCCTCCTCCTCATCTGTTGCATATTCTCCTGTCTTTAAATGAAAAAGTAATTAAAATATTGAAATGCATTGCTGCCCAAAGCAATAAAAATACAATTATGTAATGTACCTGTAAACTTTTGTTCAGTATTAAAGGCATGTATGCCTCTACTGCCTAGCATTCAGACTCTTGGAAAACAATGGCATTCTCAGGGGCAGGAAAATGGTGGATTAAGATTGGATATAAGGCCCAATAAGGATGAATGTTGAGTTTTAACCGTGTAATTCTTTGTCCATATGTAGAAAATTATGAAATATGACTTGGGTTCTTATTTGTAACCCCATTAATAAAATTACTTATAAGTTACACCTTTGCTATTCCATTTTGGATAACAACAAGCTGTGTATATTAAAGGGATCCTGTCATGGGAATTTTTTTTTCTGCATTGATATCCATTTCTCACAGATTTTTTTATATTTCATTTTTATATTTTCATTTCAACTTCAATCACTCTTTACTGCTGTACTGCAAGTTGGAGTGATATCACCCCCTCCCTTCCCCCCACCCAGCAGCCTAACAACAGAACAATGGGAAGGTAACCAGATAACAGCTCCCTTACACAAGATAACAGAAGTCTGGTAGATCTAAGAACAGCACTGAACAGTAAAAACCCATGTCTCACTGTGTACTATTCAGTTACAGTGAGAAGGAAAACAACAGCCTGCCATAAAGCAGTTTCCTCCTAAAGTGCTGGCAGAAGTCACATGACTGGGGCAGCTGGGAAATTGACAATATATCTAGCCCCATGTCAGATTTCCAAATTGAGAAATGGATTTCAGTGCGGAAGTCCACTGGATAAGCACTATTAACTGATGCATTAAAAAAAAAAAAAAAAAACATGTTTTCCCATGACAGTTTCCCTTTAAGCTTTTTTTTTTTTTTTGACAGCATCAATAGTAGTTCTGTGACATTTAACAAGCATCACTTGAACCCGCAGAAGTATATAGGACCAAAGACCATCGCTGAGGCCAGGACACAATTCTTCCTACAAAAGGAAAGCGGGTAGGGTGATTTCAGCCAATGAGCAATGCCCAGAGTTAAGCACCTAAAACCACCATGTGAAGTTTGTATTTATAAGTATGGTGGCTTTGCAATTTTATAATCATACATTTGTGATAAATAACCGCTGCGTTTAAAAATGTAAACACTTGTAGAGAATAAGTTGCACTGATCAGTCTCCCTTTTGTGCATGTTTATGCCAGACAAGTAGCACGACCTAAATAAGACGAGGAGCACTCCTACAACCCTCTTGAATTTTCATTATATCAAAATACCTGAAATACTGTATGAATTGGATCTATCTCCAAATGTTGAGATAACTACTTAAACAGAAGGGTTTCACTGCAGAATATGCAGGACACAAAATGACCATTTGTAATTGAAATCACTGCATGAAGTAATCATGCATAAAATAGAACAACCTGAATACATTAAAGAACTGGCACATTCGGCCCCTTGCAGACCACAGCCACCAAACACTGCATTCATAAGAATGACCACATTTACATTTACAAAGAACATAATATATTATGATACCATAATAAAATGTTTCCTAAAGATTTATAAAGTATTGATTTTTTTCCAACTTCATCTGTTTTTAAGACTTCAATATTTGATTCCAGTATAACAAGTATTTTTCTTACGTCTACCAATTTATAATGGACTTCAGCATCTTAAAATATATCTACAGCTATATATATATATATATATATATATATATATATATATATATATATATATATATATATATATATATATATATATATATATATATATATATATATATATATATTAGAATGTATCTGCAGTTCTTTTGCAAGTTCAGACCCCCTGTTAATTTCAATGAAGAACTTCAATATACAGAATTCATAGATATTTTACTTGACTTTTGTCAAAGCTGCTGAAACAATAATAATAATTAAAAAACTAAGTACTGAGATATTACAAGTAGATCCAGGGACTGGTCCCATTGTTATTTTGGAGTCAGGAAGGAATTTTTCCCCCCTCTGAGGCAAATTGGAAAGGTTTCAAATGGGGTTTTTTTGCCTTTCTCTGGATCAACTAGCAGTTAGGCAGGTTAAAATAGAGGTGAAAGATTGAACTTGATGGACGTGTGTCTTTTTTCAAGTGCGTGTATGGTGGAAGATACCTGGAAAAGCTGTGAATATTGGTCGTCGTGTCCAGGGCCGCTCCGGCCATGAGGCAAGGAAAGACCCTTGCCTCAGGCGGCACAGAGCGGCCTGTTACCAGGGGCGGCAAAAAGCCACCTCTGGTAACATTAAGAGCAGAATTTCCGTTTTTTAAAACGGAAATTCGGCTCTTCTAGTGCAGCCCCTCCTCCACCTGCTCCGACGCTAGAAGATAGAAGTGCGGAGCAGGAGGGGGGCGGCAGCAGCCCCTGAAACGCCCCTGGTCTTGTCAATTGGCCTAAATGGAATTTTTTAGAGGGCACTTTAGAATATCAGCAAAGATATAATTGTCAGATAGTGGTAGACTTCTATTGCTGAATCTGAATTGTCAGATAGAGGTAAAATTCTATTGTTTCCACCTACATATCTGAAGATTCAGCTCTTAACCTTCGAAAACAAATGAATCAATCATTGTTATGTGTATGGCCACCAGGACTGGACTGAGAATTAAAATAGGTCCTGGCATTTCAGGTACACAAGAGGCCCATCAGCCCACATAGAGGCCCAAACAGCCCCCACCAGCCCACTTAACACTGACTTTCTATGGGACCTTATAGCAGCCCCTCTGGCATTTGCCCTAACCCACAAATGGCCAGTCCGGACCTGATGGCCACCTTACTGCTATGACTGGTGACCTGGGTATAGAACTGATGGGCCTATTTAATTGAAAACAGGACAGGCTAAGCCACCATATAATTCCTGTAAGTGCCCAACAAACACAGTGGCCTACGTTAATAGGTGCAGCTCAGTGCACTAAAATAACCGGGTGTAAACATCACTCTCACACCAAATGGCAGAAATAACATCAACAATGAAGTGCACACACAACTGCATCAACTTTGCTGTATCGGCTGCAACTGTTTCAGGTGCCACTTCCATTGGCAAGTGCAACTACGCTGAATTTCGGAGGAAAAATGCTACATTGTGGGTAAAAAACATGGCGATTGCATTTGCACTTTGTAAGCTTATAGCTATTACTCGTATTCTCGTGATCAGATAGAAATTTCTTACTGACTTGGAAAAAAAAACTAAGATTTTGTTATGATAGAGAATACTGCCCAAGACTTCTGCACTTGAATCTTATTAGTGTGCACGGCAGCAGAAACATGTGTAACCCAATGATTTTTTTCCCCCATAAATCATCTGTGTTTTTTTCTGCATTTTATCTTCTTTAAAGCATTTTGTCTTCAAAACACATAAATGATCTTTTAGAGATTTTCAGGCAGCAGCGGGGAGTTCTAATCTTCAGAATAAGTGATCCATGGAAAGGTTGCCCAGGGCAACAAACATTGCCGGGATGAAAGTGCCCTTCACACGGGAACTCACAGCTCACTGATAACATATTCTGATAGAAGGAACACGTGATACAACTCTTGAGATTACAATTCTATGGAAAGTTATTGAATGCACACTAACGTTTCCAAACTATCAAAACAAAACAAAAATGAGAAGCCTGGGGGTGTTTTAATTTGGTAGGGGATAGTGATACAAAAATAAACAACCTTACCGTTTTTTTAATTATTTGTGAGTTATTTAGCTTTTTATTCAGCAGCTCTACAGTTGGCAATTTCAGCAATGTGGTTTTCTAGGGTCCTAGCAACTCTGGATTGATTTGAATAAAAGAATAGAATATGAGTAGGAGAGAGTCTGAACAAAAAGTTGAGTAATAAAAAGTAGTATTAACAATCCATATGTAGTCTTACAGAGTATTTGTTTTTAGATGGGATCACTGACCCCCATTTGGAAGCTTGAAATATATATTTATGATATAACATACTAAAAGATAACAGAGGTGAACCATCGCTTTACAGCAGGGGTTAGTGGTGACATGCAGCACGTTTTTGGGGACGGCCCTCGGGGTGCCTATTTTTGAGTTCTCATCCCCACCCTCCGCCGCAGATTTCCATAGAAAATCCGGTGATGGAGCTGAGCACGTGAGGGTTAAGGGGGCCGTGGAAGGATGCGGAAGTGACGTCATGCGCATGGGGTGCTGAAGTCACTTCCAAATAATACATCCTGTGATGTCATCACACTTCGGCGCGTGACATCATTACTCTGGCACGTGACGTCATCGTGCATGAAGTAGGGGCATGTTTACGTCTGATGCCTACTGTGCGATTCTGACGCCAGGGACAATTCAGACGCATATAAAAGTCAATGGACATATCGTGAATTTATTTGCCGGTGGCAATAAAGGGCTGATCCAAAACATATTGTGTGATACACATCACCAATAAAGGATTTTTGCAGCTAAAACCCTTGCTTGGAGTCATCCTACATCTACTATGGGGCAAATTCACTAAGCGGCGAAAATGCGCTATCGTTGCCTTCGCTAACTTTCACGGTACTTCACCAGGCGAATTTTCGCCAGTGCTACGCTATTTCACCAAATGCGACATTACGCTCAGGTCGGCGAACGGTAGCGTAGTTGCGCTAGTGTTACTTCGCCAGGCAAAGCGCAGTTACCCTAGCGATACCTAATTTGCATAAGGCACACATTTCAAAGTGTAATAGAAGTATATGTTACAGCCACTACATTACACTACACAAGCCCAGGAAACTTTTAAAAAATTAAATAATGTTTTCCTATTGCCCTACATGTGCCCACTGTATAGCTGAGTTGCCATATGTTAGGAAATGTAGGGGGAAGGAGGGTAACCCCCCAAAACATGTAGCTCTTTTTCAGACTATCACCCTACAAAAGGTAAAAGACGCCAGCGTTTTTTTTGGGACTTAGAAAAAATTTCCATTTTTTTTTTCAACCTCCTATCTATTGTATTGAACTTCGCCAAGTCTGACCTGGCAAAGTAAAATCTAGCGTAAGAGGTACTGTTCAGTAAAATGTTTGTAGGGACCCATAAGTAGCATGGCCCTTATGGCTTCTTCCCTTGCCCTTACTTTAGCTATCTGCTATTGGACTAAGGTCCAGGTAGCTATAATGTATCACATTATTTGTTACAGGTTGTGACCCACCCCCTGCAGTGCTGTAATAAAAGTACTTGCAGGGAGTGGCACTTCCTCTTTGGCCTGCAGCAGAGGAGAGGGGCAGTGCTCCATTGAGCCTGGGTGCCAACCGGGCCCCAGAGGCGCTCTACCCTAAAGGGACAGCACACCTTTAGTGGAAGTCGGGGAACAGGGCCCCGTGAATGAGGAATAGTCAGAGAAAGGATATTCCTGTTATAGCACTCTCTAGGAGAGGTGAGATAGAGAGGAAAGAGAGAAAGGGCAGCTCAAAGCCCCATCAAGGAGGATAGTAGGGAGTAGCTCTCCCCCAGGCTCTACCTTGCCTGAAGTGAAGGGACCTCAGATATAGGGACTACAGGAATAGTGTTTAACCCCTGAGTCACCTGAACCTGCTGGTGGGATCCGGACCACATGGGCATTGATAACCTGGCTGGTGCAACTACAACTCCCATCCTTGTATCCTACCTGGTGGCATAATCTACGCTGTGCCTGTGCTAAAGCATTGCTGCTTTTAATACCACTGTCTGTGAGTATATGATACCCTGTGCTGCTATTGTAAATAAACTTGTTCTACTTGTTTGCACAAAGAACCCCTGGCGTCCAACACCTGTTATTACACTATATGCAGTATTGAGTTGTAGTTCTACTACCTCACACGTGATTTTCCACATAGCGAAAGCCCTACCTGAGAGTGAAAGAGTCGCGTGTAACCAATGCTCTACCCATGCTAGTTTGGTTTGGTTAATTATAGCCAAGAAAGGGTTACATGTTCATCCTAGTGAATTAGCGTAATTACGATCCTTCAATAGTGATGGGCGAAGCTATCACGTTTCGCTTCACCGAAAAATTTGCGAATTGGTGAAAAATTCGTGAAACAAGTCGCGTCACATTTTTGGTGCATGTCACATCATTTTTGGCTCGTCGCGTCATTTTCTTTGCACGTCTCGGTTTTTTTTTTACGCCAGCGAATTTTCGTGAATTCGCCGCAATTCTTGCCTGGTGAATAAATTCGCCCATCACTATCCTTCATCAGTGAGCAACTTCGACTGGCGTTAGGGTGCGAAGTTGCGCTAGTCAATCTACTTCGCCAGAATCAGTGTTAGTGAATTCGAGAAGTTACTAAATGACGTCACGCTACCGAATTTTCGCTAGCGTTAGCCACTTCGCCCTTTAGTGAATTTGCCCCCATGTCTTTAAATATTGTAGTGTTTATCGCAGGGCCGGAACTTGGGGTGGGCGGGGAAGCGACAGGGGAGGGGGTAGAGCTGGCCTGCTGGGTTGCCTAGGGCGCCCAGGCGGCCTGGCCCGCCTCTGGTTTATACAAATGGTCTGCAGGTGTCACTGTGCACATTACTTGTACTATGCATATACACAGGACTTTCTGTACAGCTTGAGAGTGAAAGAAATCAAGTTACTGCTGTTGTGTAATGGCTGCATGAACCTGCTTATAAAGCACTGCTATACTCTCCTCATCCTCGGCTAATAAATACAACAAATATGCTCTTTATTGCATGGCTGTTCTCCTATGTGGATCTCTGTGAATAAATCAGTTCAATTATTGTTGCAAGAACCACTGGTGCCCATTCTTTTACTGTTACAGTGCCTCCACAAAGGACACATATTGAAGTAAGGCTCATTTTACTACAGGAGCTTTATCCAGAAACCTCCAAATAACAGAATGACCATCTCCCATAGACTCCATAGCCAAATAATCTAAATTAAAAACAAAAAACAGTAGCTTGTACTTGATCCAAACGAATTACTCCTTATTGGAAGCAAAAGCAGCCTATTGGGTTTATTTAATGTTTACTTGATTTTCTAGCAGACTTAATTATGGAAAGATCTGTTATCCAGAAAAACCCAGGTCCCAAGCATTCTGGATAACAGGTCCCATACCTGCATAAGCTTACATTTACATGATAATGAGCTAGACCTGAGAGATGTGAGCTTTGTCTGAATATTTATGGAGTCAACATTCTTATTGATCCAGGTTTTGGAAGGGATATTATGGAGAAAAGACCACTAAACAAATAAGAGTTGAAATATAGTTGGTAAGGAATCAAATGAAACATTTTAAAATACAGGCAAGGAAAATCCCTGTAATCAGAGGTTTTATTTTACATGCCATGCATAAATAAATAAATAAGCATGACTAGCACAACGCAGTGCGTCTCTATGCCATGGAAATGGCTTCAATTACACACCAGGTGAGATCAGGCATTTCTTTCTCCACTGGTTACTTGTTCAACAGCTAAAAATAGGGTTCCTTGTCACTTTACATTCTCTAAATATTCTACTTTAAATACTCTAAGTATTACGTTCTCCAAGTACTGTGTTAACAGAGACTGGAAAAAAGGGCTGAGAGTTAAAGCAATACTGTCATGGGAAAACATGTTTTTTTTATCAAAACACATCAGTTAATAGTGCTGCTGCAGCACTGAAATCTATTTCTCAAATGAGCAAACAGATTTTTTTATATTCAGTTTTGAAATCTGACATGGGGCTAGACATTTTGTCAATTTCCCCGCTACCCCAGTCATGTGACTTGTGCCAGCACTTTAGGAGGGAACTGCTTTCTGGCAGGCTGTTGTTTTTCCTTCTCAATGTAACTGAATGGTACGCAGTGGGACATGGGCTTTTATTATTGAGTGCTGTTCTTAGATCTACCAGGCAGCCGTTATCTTGTGTTAAGGTGGCCTTGCACTGAGAGATCTGCTTGTTTGGCGATGTCGCCACCTTGAGGTGGGCGATATCGGGTTGATCCGATTGTGGGCCCTACGTTTTTACCTGCACTCCCCTGCGTTCCGTTTTGCTGCGTTCAGCCGCAGGGGAGCGCGGGTATAGACGCACTCAATACTTTTCAATGGGGCTGTACTCACACGAATGCATGTAGGCGCCAAACTCAGGAAAAATGCAGCATGTTGCGTCTGAACCTGCGTTCGGCACTTACACGCGTCTCGTGGGTACAACCTCATTGAAAAGAATGAGGTGCATCTAGACCTGCGCTCCCCTGCGGCTGAACGCAGCCAAACGCAACGCAGGGGAGCGCAGGTCCAAAACGCCCATGTGTAAGGGCCCTTAGACTGTTGTTACAATGTTAGACAAGGCAGGTGATTAACACAACTGTCTTTGCTGGGGAACCGAAACTGTTTGTTGCAACATTGTTTAAAAAGTAACAACTGGGAGTTAAGCAAATACTACTTTCAATATCTATTGTTTTTACAAATAACTTTAAAAGCACTGAAAATCTGTATATTGGAAAGTTGCTTAGCATTATGTTTTCTTTTATAAGGAAAATTTTTATTTTGGGGTTGACTTGCCCTTTAGCAATTCACCTTTGTTAGCAAAACTGAAATAATCAAAAAATAACACATATGTTAGCTTTCATAAGCTGCCAAATTTTGTGAAATGAACATAGAAATTAGGGGCTGTGGCCACACAATGGGCGTGGCAAAAATCCTCTTTTTCTTTACAAAATGTTGGGCATTATATTGAAAGATCTACTGGGGCAGGGACTAATGTGAATCATGTATTATCTCTGTTAAGAGTTGCGTAAATGTGTTGGGACTATATAAGTAAAGTAAAGGATCCCTTATACAGAAAATTATTATCCAGAAAGCTCCAAATTACATAAAGGCCATCTCCCACAGACCCCATTTTATGCAAATAATTACAATTTTTAAAAATGATTCCCTTTTTCTCTGTAATAATAGAACAGTAGATTTTACTTGATTCAAACTAAGATACAAAGAATCCTTATTGGAAGCAAAACCAGCCTATTGGGTTTATTTAATGTTTACATGATGTTCTAGTAGACTTAAGGTATGATGATCCAAATTATGGAAAGATCCATTATCTGGAAAACCCCAGGTCCCAAGCATTCTGAATAATTGTTAAGGAACGCCAATCAACCTGCTAAAGGAACATCGGAATAGTAAAATAGTTACAGGTGTTACCACTAGAGGGGGTGATGAGGCTTTTATAAAAAGGGCACTAATCTGGTACATAAATCATGCACCCATATATGCTTAACTAAGACCCGTATACCGAATAGAATAAAGGAAATGCAGAAAAGCTTTTGTTTTGATCAGGATTTTTTTAAGGGATTTTCAAAAGGGGACTGGCAATAAATATTTAGAAAAGTGTAAAAACTCCAAAACATTAACTTTATTTTAAATAGCTAAACAAATATTTTTTAAAACGGAGTACACACTTTTCTATGATATTTATCTGACAAACATTACAGGTTGTACATTAGTTACAGGTTGTACATTACTGAAGGCAAACTAATCCTATTTGTTAAATTCAATTGTTTTAGTAGACTTAAGGTATAAAGATCCAAATTACAAAAAGACACCCCCCATAAAAAAAATCACAGTATCTGAGCATTCTGGATAACAGGTCCAACACCTGTACATATAAAACCCAATACCCAGTAGCCTATTGGTCAATGCATATTATTAACAGTTTTTTTTTGTTTTAAATAACTGAGAGGGTTTGATTAGGTTGGTTAAAATGGGCATTGACTGCATCCACAGATTTCATGCTAAAAATATTGATTGGTCTCAGGAATATGATCCCATAATAAGCTTAAAGGTACATTTTTGTTATTTCTCCAAGGGAATCTATAAATATCAATAAGGTACAGATTTGGGGGAAAGATCAGTAGATATTCATTAAGGGAGAAGGAAAGGCTAAAATTAAGTAAACTTTATCAGAAAGTTCACACCACACCAGTAAACCTTCAAAGTAATGCTGCTCTGAGTCCTCTGTCAAAAGAAACACAGCATTTCTTTCCTTCTATTGTGTACACATGGGCTTCAGTATCACACTTCCTGTTTTCAGATTAAACCTCCAGGGCTAGGGCATGCTCAGTTTGTTCCTATTTCCCTCACCCCTTCCCTTTTTCCCATCCCTGCTGTAATCTGAGCCAAGAGAATCAGGCAGCAAGTGATCTCACTCCAAGCTAATATGGCAGCTGCTCTCCTAAACAAACAGATATAACTTCTAGAGCTTTCCTTCTTTAAAATGCAGAAGATACAGAAACACTTATCTGTCATATTTTGTTCTGCCTTGTAAATCTTATCTACTATTTATCAATTTGAGTGTTTCCATGCACCACATAGTTTGGTATATCTATGCATATTGGGCATCAAAGTGTTCAGTAGACCCCTGGTATTCATATTTAGTATGTTTTATGCTGATACATTATGAAATGTGGGGCATATAATGGGGTAAAATTCAAGCTTTGTGCCAATTTTCAGAAATTTCATAAAATTACATAAAAAGTTACATTCAACAACTCTTTACAGTTTGGCAGTAGAAAAACATATTTACCCATATTGGATTTGTCAGAATGTGTACTTTTGGTCTCATGTCACATAATACACATACCAGGTGCTTTTATTGTGGTAGCCAGAGTGTCATACGTGAAAATTCATATGCATTGTTTGGACTTGGGGGTCTCTGTATGCCACCTAGTTTGGTAAATCTATGCATATCACAGATCAACTGTTTAGTAGACCCCTGTGCTCCAATTTAGGATGCTTTCTGCTGGTAATGATACATGGACATTATGATGTTGGAAAGTTGAAGCTTTGAGGTAATTTTCAAATATTTCACCAAAACACAATTTTGGTAAAGCCTTGCGACTCCATAGTTTGGAGCATTAAGTCATGGGTACCCATTTTAGATTTGGTAGAATTTCCAAAAGTATATGGTTTTTGGGGGTATACCTATATTTGTGTTTTTACCCAACAACAAATGCAGTCAATGTTTTGATTTTTTATTAGCCAACGTTACCCAGAGGAGTATTTGTATGAGCCAACTTCATTTTTGGACTTCTAAATGCCAGATACATTGGTAAACCTATGCACAATGGGCACCAAACAGTTTGGAGGACCCCTGGAAATCATATTTAGGGTGTTTTTTCTTGGTACGTAATGATACATAGGTGATATGATGCTGGCAAGTTGAAGTTTGAGGCAATTTTAAGATATTTTATCAAAGCTGACAATTTTGGGAAAGCCTTGCGACTCTTTAGTTTGGAGCAAAAAAGGCATCGGTATCCATTTTAGATTTGGTAGATTGTGTACTTTCTAAAAATATATGGTTTTGGCCTTGGAATGTAAAGTATGTCATTTTTCTGCCTTTCAAAATCCGATATGTACTCCCGGGAGATTTTGCTGTACAGAAGTTCTAAATCTGCCAAAAAGTATTCATATCTGATATTGGCACATTCAAGAGACATGCGGCTTTCCAAATCAGTTGGATTTTCATGGGTAAAATGAATTATTTTTCTGGTATAAATTCATGTATTTGAAAAATAGGAAATGTTAATTTGTTTTGGTATTTAGCGCTATAAATCTTTTTGCAGACGTAAAATACATGAAAACTCAGGCAGATTTAGAAAGCTCAGTTTCTCCCGAAAAAAAAAACAATGTATAGTTTTCCTACGTAAACGATAGGTTTCCCCTCAAAGAGTGAGAGAGCACAAAATGTTTCAAAAGCGTCTGGCATTTTGCATTACCAAAATGTTCAATTCTGCTGACACTTAACGGGTTAAGGATCAATTGCTACAGTAATAGTTACTGAGTGATCAGACTGAAGGATCAATAATAAAATATACCCTAAAATACTGAGAACATTTACAAAAGCCAAAACAAATTTATACAGAGCTTATTGTAACATTCTGTACTGAGAGAGTAGCACAAACAAATCATCAAACCCATCAGAAAGCCAAGGAAAAACAGACTGCAACTTATTTAGTATTTCAGTGGCAACAAGCAGCAGATTGGAGTGCTTAATATGAGCACCTGCCTACTTGGGATTCACTGCAACACGGCTAGCTAATTTGATTACATTCTTTGGGAAATATTTATCACTAGTATTTATGTTAAGTAAAATTAATGGAAGATTTAATAACACCTTCTGTAAAAGCCAAGGCAGCAGAGGCTCCCCATCTGAGGAGATTAATATGGGATGAGGTAGTCTAGTTAATTCATAAATACACTGTATTAATAAATACATCAGCAACTGCCACCACTAGAAAAGGTCAAATGTATAGGAAACTGCCACTACTGGAGAATGGGGAGGTGTAGAGTAAACTGCCACCATTAGAGAATGGGGAAGTGAATGGGAATCTGACAGCACTATAGAATGGGCAACTATATAGCAAACTGCCACCACTACAGAATGGGGAAATGTATGCGAAACTGCCACCACTAGAGAATGAAGACGTGAATGGGAAACTGCCACCACTAGAGAATGGAGAAGTGAATGGGAAACTGCCACCACTAGAGAATGGAGACGTGAATGGGAAACTGCCACCACTAGAGAATGGAGACGTGAATGGGAATCTGTCACCACTATAGAATGGGCACCTATATAGGAAACTGTCACCTGCACGGCAGGTTGTTGGTATCCATTGTGACCTGCAGCGCCAACAGTTATTTTCTCATCTTCAGCTGGTGACATCCCTAACTCTATAAAATTGAATCCACCTTCCTCCCCCCAGCCTACCTCTCCCCCCGGCTATTGCCCCTAAGTTGCTACTTACTCCTCTGTGTAGGTCCCCTCCAGTGAAGTTCACAGGGGCCATCTTCTGTTCCAATGGCTTCTTCCTGGATCCGGCTCCGTTGGCGGTGCATGTGCAGTAGGACACTGGTACTACTGCGCATGTGCACAAAGTTCATGAAGTTCAATCTTTAGTACCAGCGCTCTACTGTACTATGCGACGTTGAGCACCGAAGTATCCAGGAAGAAGCGGTTGGAAGAGAAGATGGCTCCTGTGAACTTTGCTGGAGGGGACCTACACAGAGGGGTAAGTAGTGACTTAGGGGCAATAGCCCGGAGGGAGAGGTAGGCCGGGGGGAGGAGGGAGGGGCCTATGGGGGGTGGGTGGGGGTTGAGGGGTAAGCAACAGGGGGTTGAATTCTCCTTTAAAGGGGTTGTTAACCTTCAAACACGTTTTCATTTCAGTTGGTTTCAGATTCTTCACCCGAAAAAAAAGGATTTTCAATTACTTTCTATTGTGATAATAATGATATACTGCTGATAAATGTATCAATTAAATATAGCAAATTTTAACAGTTTAGAACTTGCACCTGGATCAAAAAATATAAAAAAAGAAATAAAAAATGGAAAACAAATGAAAAAGGTCTTTGTCTCTGGTGAAAAACAACTCAACTGAATAAAAAGTGTTTGGAAGCTGAACAGCCCCTTAAAAACATCTTTCTGCAATTTTATCAATAATTTAATTAAATATATGGTAAAAGATGCCCAGCCTAAAAGAACTACTTCATGCACAATGGAAGAAAATCGAATTGTAAGCAATTTTTCAATACTCATTAATTATATATGTCAATTGTTTAAAGGTTATTTCTAAATGCAATTGCTCTTGAAAGAAGCATCTGTTTCTCACTCTCTGTTTTCTGTTTCTTGCGGATGCTAGTTCCTCGCCAGGTCTGTTACTCAGCTGCTTCAGCTACACTGTTTTAGGAGTCGGACCCAGCAGTGCAGTGTAAGAACAGGATGCAATATATACATATAACAGTAAGGGTAGAGACACAAAAAGGTATTTGGGGGAGATTAGTCGCCTGGCGACAAATGCTCCGAGTGCCATCCAGACGGCAATATAGATTGTAGCTGGAGGGGAGACAGTTCAGGGATATTACTTGTCCAAGGAAGAAGTGATTTGTCGCCATGCGACTAATCTCCCCAAATGTACCTCTACCCTTAATAGTTACACTTCCAGACAATTTGCACCAATAAAGACTAACTTGTATTTAGAATGAGATTTGCAGTGAGTGTTCATTAGCTGTTTGTTTTTATTTGTTTTAGTTGTCAGATCTACTACTCAATGGCTGATACTCGCTGGACTTAGAATGGGCAAAACAAATATCCCTGTTAGTCCACAGTTAAGAAGCAAGCCAGAACAGAATGAAAAAACAAACAAGACATTTACCATTACAATGTCTGTGGTTTCTAACATATGCCAGAGAGACTGCTGGAAGATACCATCAACATTCAATATTTATTGGGCCTGTGGGGAGATGCTTGGGACTGTGTGTGAAATGTCAGGGCCTATTTTAAATCTCAGTCTGGTCCTGGTCTCCATTCCCTTGCCAACCCAAATGTGCACAGTAATTGTATTTCCAACAAACAGATACATATGAATCCGTCTGTTCAGTTTTTTTCAATTACTACCGCTCTTCAAATCTTAGTGATTTTCTTATAATTACATTAATACTATTCGATTATTTAACACATGGGTGCCTTCTGTTTTCGCTTCTGTTTTCGAAGAGGCATAAGGACGGCACCAGCTTCATTAGAGACCTAAGAAAAATGACTCAGTAAAAGTATGAGAGAAGCTCCTGGGGCATCCCTAGCTACCACAGTACAAATCTATATATCTAATTGGTGGATAGGTTACAGGTAATTGTCAAAGACAGAATTAGAACATCCACATGTAACAAAACAGATTATTCATTTAGCTGATTGTAATTGCACCACAAGATTAACTATTATATTGCCTGCCTTCATTTGTCCCAATTAAGAAAATCCTGTCTCTTCACCCCATGCATTTGTTTTATTGCAGTTTATATGTACAACCAACCAGCAACAAGTTCTAACACCTGAAGGCAAATGCTAAGAAGGCAGGAAAAGACCCTAAGAAAATTTGTTCTTACAGCAATATTTCGGTCTTTATTGGAAAGCTACATGGCAAGACAACCTGGTCCGCAAAGTTTCCAGTCCTTGGGGCCTTTTGTTCAAACATTGAAACATTGTGGACCAGGTTGTCTTGCCATGTAAGTTTCCAATAAAGGCATTTTTACCAAATTGGTGCTGTACAAACAAATTTTCTTATGGATTGTTGGTGGAGGATGGACCACTGATGGTACGTGCACAGACTATTTTCTTCATTGGGAGATATGAGCTGACTCAGACATACAGGAACAGATCCTAGTTCATTTTTTTGCATTTTAAAGTGTATTTTCGGGCACTTATGGGACCATGTCTTTCTTCTCCAAAATGCCTTGCACTACTTCTACTTCTTATGCAAGGTATTATTGGAACTGGAGTCCAACAATAGCTGGAGAAGAACTGACTGACTACTGATGCTTTAATGGTAGGTGTAATCACAACTAGCAATGGAGGGGATGACAAGCAAAGACAAGAATTTTACAAATTTTTTTCTATTATGCTAAAATGAAAGTAGATATCCCATTTAATAACTAAACACTCTATTACCATATTTGCAGCATTACCTCATCATCATCGGCATCATATTGTGCATAATGTTGTTCTAGCATTTCCCTTTGACGTCGCTCCTGCTCGAGAGTCTGGCTGATCAGCTGGGCAACCTCACTCATCTGTCCAGGTTTTTCCCGTCCTATAATAAATCTGCAAAGAAAGTGAAACCCAAAATAAGAAGCACCTTTTTACAGTGTAAATCATTTATAAGACTTTAGTAAAAATATCTGTTCTCTTATAAATAAATAAATCTGAACTATCAGGGCAGGCTTCAAAGTAGAGAGCCAGTATTTATTGTAAGGCAAGCATTGTATTTAATCTACACAAATCTGCCCAGTGTATATACATTGCTCTTTATGTATTGTCAAGTGGGAGTATGTTTATGGGGCATACAATGGGTTGGTAGATGGAAGGACTAAATACTGGTAAACACAAAACGGTGAGGGATAAAGCAAAGGTGGCTTGGCACATTCCCACCACCAAGTAGGTAGGTTATCACTGAACTCTAGAAAATCTCCCATCACTTATAAGGATCATCTTAAGGGCTGGGGCAGACAGGGAGATTCGGGGAGATTCTGTCGCCTGGCGATCAATTGCTGGTGACAATCTCCCCGAACTGCCTTCTGCCTGTCTGCAGCCTGTTAAAATCAAAGAGTGCCAGCGATAATACACACGCAGTTGCTTCGTGAGGAAACTTCCGGCTGTACTCACACGAACGCATGTAGGCGCCAAACGCAGGTTCAGACGCAACATGCTGCATTTTTCCTGTGTTTGGCGCCTACATGCGTTTGTGTGAGTACAGCCCCATTGAAAATAATTGAGTGCGTCTATACCTGTGCTCCCCTGCAGCTGAACGCAGCAAAACGGAACGCAGGGGAGCGCAGGTAAAAACGCCCGTGTGTAAGGGCCCTTAGAGGCTTTGTACAGCATGTGGCATATATATATATACAGTATATACACACAATACTTATAGTTTTTAACTCCGCCATATTATATTTTGGAAGCTATTTCAGTCCACAGGAACCTTTTTATGTCTAATTTTACAATCCCATTAAAGACTCAGTAAGTACAGTTTTGCCCTTAGAAAATCAAATGAGGGGTTTTCAACTATTAATAAGAAAAAAAGGAAACTCCTTATGCACACGGCTTTCAAATGAAATCACATTAATCTACGGGTCATAAAGCAAGGAGCACACACGGTGTCTATCTAGCTAATTAGCACAATTGGCATTCAGCAGGCACACTTGCAAGAAATATTAGCCACGCTATAAAATAAAAATCATTCAGCAGCAGCATCGAGGTCAGAAATAGTAAGAGTCAAATCCTTCCATTAAGACTGGAAAGATGCATTTCATTATACCTAAACTGCTCTTCAATCAATCTGCAGAAATCAGGTTAATAAGTTATGGAACTAATTCCAGCCTAATGTGCATATTTACCTATCCATCTGCAATACCAGTACAAGTTAATCATAATTAGTTCTGAGAATTAGTGATGGGCGAATTTCCGAGATTCGCTTTGCCGAAAAATTCGTGAATTTCCAGAGAAATTCGCGAAAAATTCGCGAAACGACTCGCGGGACGCTTTTGACGCACGTAGCGTCATTTCCATCACGCGGCACGTCTTTTTTGTCGCGCGTCGCATTGTTTTCGTCGCGCTGCGTCAAAAACGACACACGACTCGTTTTTCTGGCGAATTTTCGCAAAGCAAAATGAGTACCTACAAATGCAACTCATTTGCAACTGGTGAACTGCACATGCACACCATCTCTGAGGGCATCTGCATGGGCTAAGAAACTTCATTAACCAAGTCCTGACACAAATTTGCATCTGCTGGTAAATTGCAGGGCATGTTATTCTGCTGGCACATCTCTAAATATTGGAATTCTGGTTTGAATATAGTTATCCTACTTCTATAATCACGTTCATGAGCCAAGAATGTTTAATATTATTTTTAAGGCAGGTCTATGTCATTGTCTAATATGTTTTTTTTCTTTTATTCACTGGTCATTGATTCAAGCATGGGGTTTATGCATCCACAAAAGGAATGGGAAACTGGAAACTTAAATGTAAATATAAAGTTGGCCATACACGATAAGATCCACAGGATTTTTAAACATGCCAAAAATTGGTCAGGGAAGGTCACTATAAAGGCAGATACGTTTGAATGGGCCAAACCAACAGCTTTAATCTTACCATGTAAGGCCATGTTAAGATTCTAGCAATCAGGAATTACACTCACCTAAAATGTCCCTCATAAATGAAAAGGCAGAGGACAGGTCTCCTGCCTTGATTTTACAAGAATGGCATTTCCTTGGAAACATCAAACTGAGCAATTTGTTAGGGCATCAGTAACCCGAATAAAGTTATCTATTTCAGCTTAGATTTCCTTTATAAAGGGTGAAAGAGAATGTTGTTTTCCATAATGCTGGAATTCAAATCTGAATGTCCCACTAGCTCATCACAAACATACAGCACTAAAAATAATATTCTATAAAATATCCAAGAGAATCCAAAACTTGTTTTTTGAATTACCTGACTTTCCCTTTGGTGTTCCTGAGAACAGTGGCAGCAAAGTTTTGGGTAACCCCAACAAGGCTTATCCCATCCACTTCTATGATTTGGTCATTAACTTCAATTCTGTAGAAAAACACAAACAACATGACTTTTCAAGCATTACTTTTCAGTAGAATAAAATGTAGTGTATAATTCCTTCCTCTCCTGGCTACTGAACTATGAATTCATAATTCTCATCGTACACATTATTCCCAATGTTACACGCAGGTGTGTGTAAATGAGCATCCATTTTTTCATTGCATCTAGAACAATAGGAAACAACTTTGCCTGGAAATGATCACTAAAAATAGGGGTTTGCAGAGCATTTATGGTGTATTAGGTTGATCAAGTAAATGTAACAAATGTATCCCAACAGCACACAGAAGTCTTCATTTCCACCAAGTGGACTGGTGATTGGCCAGTTTATCAGGGTATCAGGCACTTTTTGCAAATCTATACAAAACAGTTACATAGTGACATATGTCTAACACAGTTAAAATTATGTCTTAAAACTGTTTTTAAATTATAGAAAGCAATTATGTAAATTTTTAGGGAATGTCTTTTGCATGAATAGGATAAGATTTCTTTAAACTAAATACTTGGGGAGGGTTCCCTAAACTGATTAGATTAAATAGTTCCCATCTTGCAAATACCGGGAAACTACCTTTAATCCCATTACACTTTTACCAACAAAACAAATCCGTCTGAAAGAATGATATTATTCTGATGTGCATCTTAATATTTAACAGTAATCCCCTTTGAGACCAAATCAGACAGGTTTGTGGGAGGAATTTCCAAAAGATGGGACAGAGATTCTAAATGCTTGGTAACTGGAACAGGAATATCTTGTATTTTTGGATTTGTATGCGCACTTGTAATTAACCGTTTGGATTAAGATATCTTTCTATCTTTAAATATAGCAATCATGTGCGATTGGAGCTCGCTGCCCCAGTGTTTTTTAAAGGGTTTTATTGAGCATCTTTTACATAGAAACATAGGTGCAGTGACTCTGTAGGTAAGAGGTTTTCTATATTCCAAAAAACTGCCAATAATATAAGGACCATTAAGGCTCATAGCTGGGAGCAGTGGTGCAGTACGGCTGAGCTTCCTTCTGCGTCATTGTTTATACGTCTTAATTAGTTCTTTCCTTGGTATGAAAGAAAGAGAGCGTTTTTCCTAACTGCAAAACCTTTCCTTGGAATTGCTATTAATGTATGACTGCACTGAAATGGTATGACGGCAAGCAAGCTGCTACACAGACACACTATAATCCTGACACACAGACACATGATAATTAAATTAATAGAAGTTGTAGCCAAGTCACTCTACAAAAATCAGGAGTCCAGTTATAGTGAAAGACAAATGAAGCACTTGGACAATAAAGGAAATGATCAATTTCCCAATATAATGTTTCATCGATAAGGCAACCCAAAGCAGGCAGTTTTCCCCTAATCTTCCCATCTAAATCAGGCTACTGGGCTCCATCATTTTCCCTGCGTGGAGTACATGCATTTCTTAAAGGGAAACTGTCATGGGAAAACATGTTTTTTTTTTTTAATGCATCAGTAATAGTGCTGCTCCAGTAGACTTCTGCACTGAAATGCATTTCTCAAAAGAGCAAACAGATTTTTTTATATTCAGTTTTGAAATCAGACATGGGGCTAGACATTTTGTCAATTTCCCAGCTGCCCCTGGTCATGTGACTTGTGCCAGCATTTTAGGAGGGAACTGCTTTCTGGCAGGCTGTTGTTTTTCCTTCTCAATGTAACTGAATGGAACACAGTGGGACATGAGTTTTTACTATTGAGTGCTGTTCTTAGATCTACCAGGCAGCTGTTATCCTGTGTTAGGGAGCTGTTATCTGGTTACCTTCCCATTGTTCTGTTGTTAGGCTGCTGGGGGGGGGTGGAAGGGAGGGGTGATATCACTCCAACTTGCAGTACAGCAGTAAAAAGTAATTGAAGTTTATCATAGCCCCATGTCAGATTTCAAAATGAAATATAAAAAAATTCTGTTTGCTCTTTTGAGAAATGGATTTCAGTGCAGAATTCTTCTGGAACAGCACTATTAACTGATGCATTTTGAAAAAAACATTTTTTCCCATGACAGGATCCCTATAAGATCAGAGATATAGCAGGAGAGTGGGGGGCATTAGGGGCACAATTTCATTTGCACAGCACTGCTATATCTCAGAACTAGAAAAACAACCATAATACACAGATGCTCTAGTGATCCCCAAACAGTGGCTCGTGTGCTGAATGCTTTTCATCAACCCACTGGATGCTGTTGCCAGTGGCCTCAAAGCAGGTGCTTGTTTTAGAATTCTTGGCTTGGAGACAATTTTTAATTGCATAAAAACAGCCAAACAGAGCCTCCTGAAGGCTGCCATGTAGGGGCTACCAATAGTCAATTCCAGCCCACGTTTGGCATCCCAAGGAACTTTTGTCATACTTGTGTTGCTCTCAGGTCTAGATATGTGGAAAGGCCACCTAGGCCCGGGCCTAGGGTGTCAGGATTTTAGGGGGCGGCATGCTGCCCAGTCACACCCACATTGGTTCAGAAACACTGGAAATACGCAGGAGATACCATAGTTTTTTTAATTTCCCAATGCGCCAATCCCCATTGTCCTGGTCCTGATGATGAAAATTTGCAAATAAAGAGCAGAATACGGGGGCCACGAACGGCAGTGGGCCTAGGGGCGCCCACGATATAAATCTGGCCCTGGCTGCTCTCCCACCATGTGGCTCATGAGTAAAAAAAGTTTGGGGATCCCTGCTCTAAACCAAGGATCTGCAACTTGTATTTCTCCAGTAACTCCAGCATCCATCCAACAGCCAGCAGAAGTTCATAGTTAAAGGGGAACTAAAAGATTGAATATGGCTAGAAATGTTGTATTTTAAATATTGAACTTAATTCATCATCCCAAAGGTTCAGCACTTCTATAACAGGAATGATCCAGGCATTCCAAGTTGTGCACAAGAGATCTTGGATTTTCTTAGGAGTGTAAACAGAGAAAGACTATGATGATGGGTAGGTGCAAACAGCTAATGAAAGGGCCTGTAAGGGAAGTGAAGACATTCTACTGTATAAAGCAAATCAGACGGAAGTAGTTATAATGCAAATATTATTAACATCTAGCACATTTCTAACAATGATATATTTTTGAATAAAAACTAAAACCTCCGCAAGTTTTTACATATTATTTGTAAATGCAATTCCTATTGAAAACAGTTTGTGCTTTGCTATTCCCTGACTGTTGACTACATTCAAGAATACTCAGCTCCTCTCCAGACAAGACTCCAATTCCCACAATGCCTTGCAGAAGAAGGAGAATCACAGACGTGCAAGAAAATGTATATTTATATATATATATATAGGAACTTCTCTCCCCAGGCAGCAATTATGTATGACTGGTAATATGAATGAATGGGAAATCTGTTAATCTAGTAAGCTTTAGTACAATGTAAATTCATTGTATTCAAATACATGTTACATTGGGCACTGTATAAAATCTTGAAAATATTAAAGGAGAAAAATATTTTAAATACCTTAAATGGTTGTAAACTGTGCTTTAGTGTTTTATTAGGGACTTGATGCCCTTGTAATGTAGCAATTGGGTCAAACACTACAGTACACAAGATTATACCCATATGCCATGGGTTTGTTTTTTTTTTTTACCTTTTTTCTTTGGATGAGCTGATCTAGTGATAAATCTCAGAGAGCTACAAAAAGTAAAAGGCGCACACTCTTTATAATTAATTTGAGGTGTTAATCCAACACAGGGCTCGATTTTGTATATGCTCAAAAATGAAAAACTAGATAGCACACTCTGTATATAAAATGTTTTATTAGTCAAAAATGTTGATAAAGGCTAACAGTCTGTTGGGGCCACTGTGGCCCTCCATTTTTGACCAGATTACCCTCATATCGCTAAGTGCTAAAGCCCTAACTCCCATATGTAATAAAAGGCACAATGTTTTCCCAGGAGCAGTAACCCATAGCAACCAATAAGTTGTTTAATTTTATATAGGTGACCAGTAAAGGCTACCTGCTTATTGGTTGCTATGGGTTCCTAGGCAAGTGCCTTTTATTAGTGCTCATTTAACAAGCACTTGCACCCCAGGAAATACTGAACTCTTCTCAAAAAAGGTCAAACAGAGCCTCCTGTAGGCTGCCAGTCCATCTAGGAGTTACCAATAGTCAATCACTGTTAGGGTGGCCACCAGGTTGGTATTTTACCGGCCTAAAACACCTGCCAAGGTCGGAATTACAAATCTATTAGCAATGCAGTTGAATTTCTAATTAGTAATTTTCTTCTGGCCATCGCATGATGTGGCCCCGTCCCCATTTGTGACATGACCCCTTGTGGCTCTGCCCCCTTTTGCATCACGGCCCGCCCCTTTAGTTCCCGCCACTGGCCAGTAAAAATTTGGTGAAAAGGTGGAAACCCTAATCACAGCCCATATTTGGCATCCCCAGGTACTTTTTTCTTGCTTATTTTTCTCTCCTACAATGTGGCTCATGGGTAAAACAATTTTGGGGATCTCTGCTCTAAACCAAGGATCTGCAACTTGTATTTCCTTCAGTAACTCCAGCACCTGTCCAACAGCCATCATTAGTACATAGTGAAAGGGGAACTAAAAGAATGAGGCTAGAAATGCTGTATTTTGTTGCAGACTTGATTAAAATATCCTGTCTCCAGCTGCACAAAGCAAATATGTGAACTAAATGGTGCGACTGCCAAACAATGGTAAACCGCTCATCATAAGTGACAGAATAAGGCTGTGCATTAGTCCCAGTAAAGCAGATTATCTTTTTCATAAGCGAGACGGAAGGCCTTTTATATCATGAGAGCAATAAACACATGTGGCAAAAAGACCGACAACTAATCACAAGGAGCACAATAAATAAACAAATACCAACAAAATGAATAGGGATTTTGGAGAGCAAAAAGGAAATGTTTGTCCGGCACTCATTTATGCAGCAGAGGGACAGATTTTGTCTTTGGAAAGGACACAGTGTACAATGATCTGCTCTAGAATAAAGTATAATCAGAAGGAAGATGAAAAGCATTGTTCACATTGTCTATGGCTTATTGCATCCATCAGGATTGCCTGTATCCAATCAGGGGTGTTATGATCATTACCAGTTATATTTAGCATGGTCTTTATGGGCAGTCACATTCTGTACTATACTCACTATACTCTTGATGGGAAAAACACAAGATATCTGGTAGAATGCAGAACTGCTCATTATTAAATGGATGTAATAAATAAATGAATCAAGGGCCGCATACAGTGGCCGCATGTTTAGAGTCACCTAGGAGACCGATAGTCAAGTTATTTCTATCAATGTTGTCACTTATAATAGACTTATAATACCCCCTTTGCCTTGTTTAAATGAAGTAACTTATATATGAACTTCTCTATTACATTTACTAGCACTGGGCGGATTTGCACTGTAATGCAAAGAGATCACATAGAAATTTGCTTAGATCAGGCTACGGCACTAAATGGTTGCTACTGGTTACTGCACTCACATAGATTTATCCAATATTAGTACAGGAAAAAATGCATGATTTCCCATTATTCAGCATGCAAATTTAGGAAGTATCCTACATGACTGTCCCAGAAATACACAATTCAAAGTCTTGCTAGGTGCTCAGTCACAACAAAGTAAATGAAAGGCAGGTATGGGATCCATTATCTGGAGACCCTTTATCCAGAAAACTTAGCATTACAAGACTCTAGTATACTCCTATAGACTATTTTAAGCAAATAATTTAATTTTTTTAAACATGATTTCTTTTTAATAATAAAACAGAACCATTTACTTATATAATTATAAATTCATATTGGTTCCAAATTTATCCAACTGGGTTTATTTAACATTTAAATGATTTTTTAGTTGACAAAGAATGGCGATCCAACTACAGAAAGACCCCCTATCCATATACTCCAGGCCCTGAACATTCTGGATAACAGGTTACATACCTGTAGATCATTTGGCTCTACTCTTCTTACTGGCTCTTTGTCTACTCTAGCTAGAAGAAATACTTTAACATGCCCTTTAACATCTTTACCCTTGAGCCCCCATTTCCTGATATTTTCTGAGCTGCCTCAGAGATCACCTGACCAGAAATACTGCATCTCTAACTGTAACAATGTAGAGGGCAAAACACTGTATTATATTTTATTACTTTAAAGGACAAGGAAAGGCAAAACATAAAATCCCATTTTTACTTTCTTTAAAAAGAAACCTGTCTCCAATATACTTGAATTAACAAATGTCTAATGTTTTTATAATAAACCTGACTGTATGGTGTGAAATTCTGCCTTCATTTACTTCTGTGGATATGAATTGTCAGACGGTCCCTCAGGGAAACAATCATACCTATGAACAGCAGGGGAGCCCCTACCTTACTTCCTAGCCATGCAGAACTCAAGCAGCTTTATTTGTTTCCCTGTTTTGATAATTTGTAACAACCCCTAAGCAGCTCAGGCCACACTGAGCATGTGCACAGTCTTGGTCTTGCAAAGATGTTTAACAAAGTTACAAGATGACAGCCCCCTGTAGCTGACTTTGAAAGCATAAATCATTTGTTTGTTTAGGCTTGTGGTACAGTAAGTTCATGTTTATGTTTAGTATACAAAATACAGCATTTCTAGCCTTATTCTATATTAGTTTCCTTGTCTTTTAAATCACTTTTATTTTGTGATGTTACTGTTCCTTTAAAGGAAAAGGAAAGGATAAAATTAAGTAAGCTTTATCAGAAAGGTCTATATAAACGCACAAGTAAACCCTCAAAGTAATGCTGCTCTGAGCTTTAAGCTTAAAGGGATACTGTCATGGGAAAACATGTTTTTTTCAAAATGCATCCAGCAGAATTCTGAACTGAAATCTATCTCTCAAAAGAGCAAACAGATTTTTTTATATTCAATTTTTAAATCTGACATGGGGATAAACATATTGTCAATTTCCCAGCTGCCCCTGGTCATGTGACTGTTGTTTTACCTTCATAATGTTACTGAAGGATATGTGGGACATGAGTTTTTACTACTGAGTGCTGTTCTTCGATCTACCAGGCAGCTGTTATCTTGTGTTAGGGAGCTGTTATCTGGTTACTTTCCTATTGTTCTCTTGTTAGGCTGCTGGGGGGGGGGGTGATATCACTCCAACTTGTTAATCAGAGTACAAGTCACATGACTTGGGACAGCTGGAAAACTAGCCCAATTTTGTCTTAGAATCCTGCTGGCTACACCATACTCAAAATGAATGTTAGAGTGTGTTACTGACAGTTTGCTTTAAACAAGGCCTCTGTGGTTCTCCTTGCTTCTAATCAGATTCTTGCTAAATTCATCTCAAAGCCCTTGCGTCTGACAATCACCTTAAAGAAAAGAATGTGACAGAAAAAAACTGGCCAGACATAAACAAACAGCACAAAATACAAAAACCAATAAAAAAGCATCCAAAAATGATTTCAGTTATTTCAAGTTCACAGGTCCACTACTATGGTAACAGACCTAGCAATTTAGTACTCCTAGCTTGGGGCAATCTTTGGGTGCTCCCAAAGGACCTGTACAGAAAGAGAACCTGACCCCAATGTTCTTTATGTGAGCCTGGAAATTGCAGCTGAGCACTGTTTAAAATGAGACTTTCACAGGATGTAGACACAATCAAGTCAATAACCGACAAAAACTCAGGCCTGATGGAGAAAATGTAATAAGTAATATCACACCTCATCTTAACACAACTATACTATATATTACAAAGTTTAGCTCTTCTGCCCCTGTAGCTGTAAAATATGAGGCTGGATTAAGGCCAGAAGTCTTATGGAATAAGAACAGGACTTTGGTCTTTGTGCTCTACTGGTGTAAAGACACTTAGGGGCCGATTTACTAAATTCACGTGAATAGATCCGATCGAATTCGATCGAATTTCGAACGTAGGATGTATTTGTTTGGTCGAATATGCAAATTTTGGCATATTTGTTCATTGAATAGCGAATGGTCGAACAATTAAATACATTCAAATAGAGTCGAATGAATGAAAATTCGATCATTCGATCAGCGAAGGATTTAATTTTTTAAGTTTATTCGATTGCCTACTTTGGCAGATTGGACCTACCGAATTGCAATAGAAGCTTATGGGAGAACTCCTAAGTCTAAGTCCTGATCGAATAGGATTTGTACGATCGAAGTTTTCGATCGTTCGAATCGTACAAATCATTTGAATGATCGAATGATTTATTGAACTGGTCGAATAATTTATTCGACTGCTCGAATATAGAATAAAAAGTAGCCTAAAACTATTCGTTTAGCATTTGAAGATCGAATGCTAATCGAATATCGAATTTGGTCGAACTAATTTTGGGGAATAATAGTAAATTTGCCCCTTAATGAATGCACATACCTTCCATCCCTTTGCGCTGCTCCTCCTTCAGTAACTGTTTTGACAAATATGCCAAGTTTTTCCAGGCCAGTATCTGCTCCAACTCCCATGCCAATAATGCTGACCCCAAGACCATCTTCATCTACAATTCAAATAAATCATGATTAAGAGGTCTGCGTAAATCTTAACACAGGAATAATTTTTTCTACATTGTCTTCAAATCTACATGTACTGTAGCTATAGGAACAAACACAGTGGGGCAAATTCACGAAAGTCCGGAAATTCGGTTGAGCAGCCTTTGCCGCACTTCGCTAGGCATAGTTTCGCTAGCGCTCTGCTAATTCACTAAAATACAAAGTTGCACTCAGGGAGGAGAACGGTAGCGAAATTGCACTAGCAAAAATTTGCCAGCGAAAACGAAGTTGCCCTAGCGAAGGGGAATTTGCATACAGTGGGAACTTAAAGTTTGAATAGACATATATGTTTCAGAAAATACATAATACTACACAAGCCCAGGGAACCATAATAAATATTAATAGAGTTGTTTTATTGCCCTACGCATGTGCCCAGAGTATAGTTTATGTGCCATATGTTAGGAAGAATTTTCGTCCTTTTGCAGCCTATCACCCATGAAAATGGAAAAGACGCCAGCGTTTCTTAGGACTAAGAAAAATTTTCACATTTTTGTTTTGTAGTCCTATCCATTCCATTGCACTTCGCCAGGTCAGAGCTGATAAGGCAAGTGTGGCGTAATAGGTAGCGTTCAGTAAAATCAACATCAGTGAATTTGCGTATTAATGATCTTTAGCCCTGGCAGAAATTTCCCTGGTGTTAAGGGCAGGGCCAGACGGGGAGATTCGGGGGAGATCTGCTGCGTGTGAACAAGCGCAGGCGACTTTACGCCTAGCGAGTCCGCGGCGCTGACTAGCTATTCGGGGAGATTCGTTGCGGCGAGAATTTGCCAGGCAACAGATCTCCCCCGAATCTCCCCGTCTGGCCCTGCCCGAAGTTGCGCAATGGTCTATCTCCTCTGCTAGCTAATTTTCGCCAGCAACTGTTAAATAGGCGAAGTAACTAAATGACTTAACACTGGCAAATTGTCGCCAGCGTTCACGACTTCGCACATACAGTAAGTGAATTTCCCCCAGTGTATACAGACATGATAATATTGAGGCCTTGTGCATTATACATAAAATAGATCGATTTTACAAGAATGCTAAATGATTTTATACTGTATTTACTATTGACCAGTTTGTTAGTGCACATGCTGCCTCTATTGACCAAGTCTCTGCTTAGATTTATATTTTAATATACCATAGAAAATGTTATTCTACATAATTGGACCACTCTGTTCTCTCCCTATGGTATATATCTCTCCCATTCAGTAAAGGTGGTCATACCCAGAAGAGGATTTGGCCAAATCTAAACCAGAATACCAGAACAAAATCACCATTTAGTAGTACAAAAAGTGAAAGAGGCTACTTGTTAAAGGAGAAGGAAAGGTCTTTTAACATGTGGGTGGCAAAAGTTAGACACCTCCAAGTGATCACATATACTTACCCGAAACCCCAGGCTGCTGCTCCAATCAGAAGAAAACTGCACTGACCTGGGATTCTTCCAGCGAGCCCCAGGGAGTGATCATCTTCTGGCTTCTTCTTTCTTCTCGAAGCTGTGCATGCACAGTAGCATGAAAAGCCAAAATTTGAAGAAAATTTGAAGATAGAAGAAGCCATTAGACGATCACTCAGTGGTGCTCCCTGGAAGAATTCCAGGCCGGCACAGTTTTCTCCTAATATGTGCACTGGCACGGGGTTTCAGGTAAGTATATACAATCACTTGGGGGTGCCTAACTTTTGGCACCCCCAAGTTAAAAAACCTCCTTCAAAGAAGCAAGCTCACATAATTAAAATGCAGTTAACATGAGTAAAGTAACATGATTCGACTGCCACCACAGTTGATTGGCTCGAAGACATTAAGAAGGACTGGGTATTCACCACTATTGTCAGGTGTATGGGATCAGGGCCGCACGTTCATTTGGTTATCAAGAACAATGGCCCACAGGCTTATGAGAAGAACTAGCATTACCTTTGGTCATTACCTTCTAAGGCAGGGGTCCCCAACCTTTTTTGCTTGTGAGCCACATTTAAATTTAAACAAAAAAAAGAGTTGGAGAGCAACACAAGCATGAAAAAGTCCATGGGGATGTCAAATAAGAGCTTTGATTGGCTTTTTGGTAGCCCCTATATGGACTGGCAGCCTACAGGAGAGAATGTTTGGCAGGACATCTGTTTTTTATGCAACCAAAACTTGCCTCTAAGCCAGTAATTCAAAAATAAGCACCTGCTTTGAGGCCTCTGGGAGCAACATCCAAGGGGTTGGAGAGCAACATGTTGCTTGTGAGCTACTGGTTGGGGATCACTGTTCTATGGCTTAACCAGAGAATATCTCAACTTTCAGCCTGACTGCTCAAATATCCAGGGGATCTGCTCTAACATGAATCTCTATTGTCTAGAAGTTTACAGAAACATAAAAAGAAATTTTACAAGTTACGGGCAATCTGTGAATCCTAGGAGGGTGCTGTAAGATGCCATAGACAGTCACTGTTTATTGGGCCGACGGCTGTTTGGGCCTTTGTGTACTTGAAATACCAGAGTCTATTTTGAATCCCATTCTGGACCTTGAGGAGGCCTAACATCACTTTGCCTTTGTTAGCCAAAAGCAATAAATTGGGTCTGTAGTTGCAGCAGGCATATCCCCATTGTATCTCTTATTGTATTACAAAACTCTACATTAAAACTCTAGGTATTCCATCCTATTAGTCACCATTCTGCAAGCAATTTAACAGATGCTTATGTCTGCTGGTGCAATTGTTCCAATAACTACATTAAAACTGTTGCATTTACATTTAAAAAAAAAAGGAAATGCATATTTTAATGTTACTAAGAATGGCTTTTTGCGCCCCTTGTAAACTATCACTCAAGATAAGGACCATATTGCAGAAATGGTCTTGGCTACCAGGGTGCCTTTAAATCTATTAGAGCTGAATAACTAATATATTCCATTAGGGTTTCAGTAACAAGACACACTTGCCACCTTCCTATTTGTAAATTCATTAATTTCTGATCCACTTTACAATTCAGAAGGCATGAGAATGTGCCATGTGTCTCAAGACGAAAGGCTTAATTAGCTTTTGTGCCGCAGACGTTTGTATGTGAGTCAGGGAAGTGTAGCAGAGACTCACATTAGAACACCGTGTTGTAGTCGCACAATGACCTTGTGATATATTCAGTACGTCTGAGCAGCACATACCTTTCTCTAAATCCGCTGGGAACAAATCTAGTTTCTCCACACGTTTTTCTAGTTCATACTCTGCTGAAGCGGCCACTGGGTCTACTTCATCATTCCTTCTGTCATAGTCTTCGTTTGAGTATGTGTTGAACACCTGTACAAACAACAACAAAAAAAACCTATTAGCTGATCTAGACAATAATCTGTAATTTGTCAGCAGATTTATTCAACATTTATTTTGAAGTTAAATTTAGGATTTGTGGACATGAAAGAGATTATTGGCTTAGTGCAAGGGATTGGGTTGGGGCATGAACATTGGGCGAGGGTTAGGGGACACGGGACCCCAATATTTTTTTACCCATGAGCAACACTGAGACGTAAAATGAGTTTGGGAGCAACACAAGCATTAAAATTGTTCCTGGGTGATGCAAAATAAGTAGTGTTGTGATTGGCTATTTGGAAGCTACTGGTTGAGTATAACTGATGTAGCGTATTGATCCTCTGTGATTTATCCTGCCCAGAACAAACAATATTGGAGCTAAAGTAATCAAGGGGACTCAGTGCTGATTCGGAATTTCACTTCTTTGCAAAGAGGGGCACCATATTTACAGTATATGTAGTGTGTTTCAATGTTGTTAATGAGATCTGTCCAAAGGACACATATAAGCCTGATTGCAGCCTGCTGACATTATAAAATAGGAATGCAGCAATCCTGAATCCTTTGTGAAAGATTCAAGGAAATCTGAACCCTAATATGAATCTGCAACGTGCGGCCAAAAATGTTTTTTGCATTTGTGTGACAAAAAGGCAAATCATTTTAAGGATTCTGCTGAAAAAGTCAGAAACCCGAACTGAATCCTGGATTTGGTGAATCCCTATAAAATACACATCTCACAGCTGAGCAGACACTGATCTATAAGAATGGTTTCCCCTTTGAAACAATGCAATTTCTTGTACAATATAACTGTTACTTCTCAGGAACATAACAAAAACCTTATAAGTAACAATTTGCCTACAAACTTCCTGTAATAAACTGCACAAAGGGAATCACCTAAATTGTCCTAATTTAAGATTATTTTCTACAATTGTTTCCTCCTTTTAAAAATGCTTCCTGCTCAGTACCACATAAACCAGCCAAGAAATCTTCTCCACGTTTCCAAAGCCCAGGGGCAAGGTCATTTTAATTGAAGTGGCGAAATAATCCAGCCCCATGCCTAAATAATACAGTTTAATACTTGAAAGTCACAGTCTATGAACATATGAGCAGTCTGCCTTTTTGCTTAAATTTAATATTTATATACAGTAGAACCTCCATTTTATGTTTTTCTGGGGACTAGAGAAAAATTGTGCAAAATCCAGGAAAATGTAAAATCAGGGAAATGTATTGGGACCACAAAAAGCAATGTGAAAATGAGGAAAAACTTGAAATTAGGGGATGTAAAATGGGGGTTCAACTGTGTATATATATATATATATATATTATTATCTTACACAGTACCTTTCCTAGTTTTATGTTCAGAACCAAAGGGTCTCTGGCAATCAGATTTTTTTGTACACACAAAGCACATGGTTTTGCATTGTTTCATATCCAGATCTGCTCATATTCACAGTGTAATTAGGCTGAACATGCCATTTGCCCATGCATGTACACTTTCCAACATTGATTGACACTCCAATGTAAAATGTTATGGAAGCCTTTATTGGCAGGAAATCAGCCCTGTGTGGGGTAATAATTTGTTTGTCGATTAAAGGAAAAGTAAAGCCTATAAAGGACCTTGACAGCATGTCAAATACTTTTAGAAAATGTTAGTGCAATTCTGATCAAGTCCACTCGAGTGAAGGGGAAAAAAATAAAACCTTTGCTACTCCAGCATATATCATGAAACTGTATTACCTACACATTTTTACAAGCTACGTTTCCATGTACCACCCAAGCCCTTCTTTACCTATTTGATGGCTTTTATATGCCATTTGAAGAGGTTACGAAAAGCAGGTAATTACATTTCTGCACTGTTTTTCACACTGCCTAAATATAAATCTTACTGTACATAGGGGACCTGCACCAAAAGCATTTCATTATGTATAGGGTATGTGTTTTCCTACTGCGGAGAGAAAGCTGTAGCATTGCCGGAAATCAGAATACCGATCTATCTTGCATTCTTCATTACTGTTTAGAATTCAGCAATCAGTAGCCTTTTTATGATTCACTAAGACAGGAAAAACTATTTCTACATGCAGCCTCCATTCCCATCTCTGAAGGGGATTGTGTAGGTACAGCCGCACACAGATGTAAATACACAGCACACAGACTGGCGATTCAGCCTAGAAACAGATGCAAGTTACAGCAGAGAGCAGACACAGGGTTACACAGAATGGACAGGCTCCAGACTCCCATAAGACAAATTAAAAGTGGCATAATCAATGTGACATTACTATCATAGAAAGCCTTGTACTTGGACTTTGCATTGACCTAAATACAGGTCCCCCCCATGACATATAGATGCCAGTTGCCATGATCAGTTTAATTGTCTCCCATGCCCTAATGATGCAACACAAAGGAAAGCTGTAAAGAAACTGAAACGGCAAAAGAAAAGCTAATGAACATGTCAGGTTTTGAGGAAATGATCATAATTCATAGGTTATAAACAGAGGCCAAATGCAGTATGCTGTCTTCAGCAAACACTCATACACTGTATGCATCTGTATGCATTTGTACACAGACATCTACTAAGAAGAACAGCAAGGAAATGTATTATTTATTAGCTTTCACCTATATCCCACCTACACTTTTACACTGCACTTTATACAAGTTATTCACCATTCACATCTGTCCCTGGCCCAGAGGAGCTTCCAATCTATCTAAAATGAAAGATGTGGTATTTTTGCCATTATTAAGGAACATTAAGGCTTCTTTCAAGCGTTTGTTGCATGTACTGTGCATACACTGGCTATAAAATACAGCTTACTTCTGCTTGGGTGACCCTTACACTCGGACCCATGAACATTTCTCCTAGGAAAAATTCTGAATTACTTAATGAACAGTTTCCATAGATTCCATTATAACCAAATAATACAAAAAAAAAAAAAAAAGATTCCCTTTTTCTCTGTAATAATAAAACCATACATAGTACTTCATTAAAACTGCAATCTAATTAATCCTTATTAGAATCAGAACTAGCCTTTTGGGTTTATTTCATGTTTACATGATTTTATAGCATAGCTATGAAGATCCAAATTACAGAGAGATCTGTTATATGGAAAACCCCAGGTCCCAAGCATTCTGGATAACAGGTCCCATACATGTACTACATTGTATAAAAACAGGAGTAAAATCATGTACAGATAGGAAGTATATATTCTTTTATGGGTTTTTACAAGTTATACCTTTGCTTAAATAATTGCATTGCAAATATGATCGTAATTATCCCATTAATTATCCCACCAGTAATATTTCTTCCTAGCCTGTAGCAGCTGCTTTCACTTTGGGCAACTTTAACAAATAAGGAGCATGCAGGGCACTCTACAAGGACCTCCTGGCATTGTGCAGTGACCAGCAGGTAGTCCTTGTGCTGCCCCCTTAGACACCACACCAAGGCACATAGCACCCTGTTAGCTGGTATACAGAAGTAAACATCAAGGGGAGCCATACACTTCAAGGTGGCCTGTTCATAACCAGAGCTAATAATGAATGTCTAATTAAAGGGAACAAACTGTGAAAAAATGTAATGTCGATGATTGCTGTCACCAGTTTCTAAGAAATAGAAGATAACAAAGAAAGTCAGCCAATACACTGAATATGTCCATATATTCTATATTCAACAGCAACAGACTTGAGAGAAATTCAGTCTTTAAGATACATGATCTCATTAAATGAAGAGTAATCTCTTAATTATTAATTATTGTTGTTAAAACATGGTTTCTGTCCCCAAGAGTCATTCTTGGCTGGTGCTGTAACACTGACACTTTTTGCCCATATTGAAGCATTCCAGATTACCAATGCAATTAGAAGGGGAGGGAAGAGGGAGGGGGAGAGAGGAGCATACTGAGCATGCTCACGCCCAGGGCAAAGAGATTTAAGCTGAAGGCAGGAAGTCTGATACAGAAGCCCATGTGTACACAATAGAAGGAAATAGATGCAGTGGTTCTTTTGACAGAGGACTCAGAGCAGCATTACTTTGAGTGTTTATTAGTGTATTTATATAGACCTTTTTGATAAAGCTTACTTAGTTTTAATCTTTCCTTCTCCTTTAGGGAAAGAGGCAGTAAACTGAAAAAATAGCGACCAAGTACAGCAGAGGGGTGGAGGGGTCTAGCAGTAAAATAGAGGTTTGTTATCCTTTAACAGACATCTGTCCTTTTTGGCTAAGAGCAAAAAGCCTCATAAAAACAAACTTTCAGATATTTTGTTGCCGTTAAGGGAAACTATATTTGCTCTATTTTGAAGCAGTTTAAAAAGTAATGGCCATGGATGGACGAGCTTCTGCTGTGCACCAAGTTCCAGGTACTGCAGTGGGTTGGAACCATAAATCACACCTAACAGGCAATGGGTCCCTGGAAATTATTTCAAATATTGGAATTATTCTAGCAATGTGTTCTCCCCAAGGCACGCTCACTGATTAGCTGAGCAGTTCTCAAAAGGGGCCAGCCTGCAAACATAGCCTACAGTAGGAATATCTAAGGTGAGGCTCTCTAAGGTGAGGATCTGCTTCTAAAATTAGAGGAGCAGCTCAAAAAGTAATCAATAAAGCCAAATGCCAAAAAAATGGTTCAAAAATGTTGGGAGGTATGCATAATAGTTATTGGGTTCTTAGGGATGGGTTTGTTCTCCTGGCACAAGATGCCCATTGTTTTCTGCATGACACAAAGCTGTGGCCCCTATACATGTGATCCTTGTGCTGCCGATGGCTCATGTAGTAAGCTGTAGTCATAAAACATGACTCTAGGTCATCAGATATGTCAAGATGCCAGTGTTCCATCCACAGCACTTCTGCTTCGCTGCATTGGTGAGATGGCTTTCTTCAGTGGAATAACTAGATATTACTGGGCCATACATAAGGTTGCCACCCCAGCCAGGTTTTTACCTGCCTAGCCAGTAAAATACCTGCCACAGTCGGGGCTGATATTACAAATTTACCGGCAATGTTGTTGCCGGTAATTTGTAATACCCTTAAGAAAAAGCCCCTGGCCCGCCCCCAAAGGCAATCCAGATGATATCGCCGCCTGAGGCTGCCTTCAATATGCCCCCACGGCGCTCACTTTTACAGCGCAGGACAGGGGAAGGGGGATCTATGGCGCAAGTTGCGCGCTCTGCACTAGAAGAGCCGAATTTCCGGGTTGAAAACCAAAATTACCAGGAGCAGCTTTTTGCCACCCCTGGAAATCAGGGGGCGCTGCCGCCTGAGACGAGTGCCTCAACTTGCCTCATTGGCGGAGTGCTCCTACCCGCCCCTAATTCTCTTTTTTTCAGGTTCCTGTCCATCCGCATGCTGCTCTGCACCCTTTTGCGGCGCTGTGCGTGTCTGCCCGCTTTTTATTAAAAATTTCTACAAAAGGTGGCGACCCTAGCCACACAACAAATTAATTTTATGACCCTCAATCAACACATCCAGAGTCTGTACTGTTTTACCAATGTAATACCAGAAAGAGGGACAAAAAGATGTTCTGCACAGAGCTCATTTTATGGCCACACCCCCTAACTACCATGTCCATTTTACAAAATGTGCCAGGTTATGAAAATCTGAACACATTTCTGTGGTTTCTGTGTGTTATTACAGCTTTGTGTCTTACTTCTACCAAGAGACTCCCTTATCCAAAACTGTTACAGAAGTATCTCCTCTGGGCTCTCCGCCAAAAGCCAATTACGTGGCTGTTCAATGCAGGAAATCAAATAGAAAGTATAGACATTTCAGAACAAATGCGGGACTGCAGCTTGAGCTGTCAAAAGCGAGACTGTCCCGCTCAAAACAGGACAGTTGGGAGGTATGCAATATATGTTAAAATTTCTCTTTATTTTGGCCTCACAAGGTCTGCTTCCTCTGTAGTTATGCCCCTGGCTTCCTTTAATAAGTGAGCAAGTTTGTGTCCTAAGCTAATAACTGATGAAGGTAGCAAAATGCTTGTGTGACATAAAAAATGCCCTTCATCATCACCTCGGCCTACAGTGAAATGCTCTCCTTAGAGCAGATGTTTGTGATGACAGACAGGCCTTGTACATCTAGTTCACCCCTGCAGCACTTAAAGGGGTGGTTCACCTTCAAGTTAACTTTTAGTATATTGTAGAAGGGCCAATTCTAAGAAACTTTTCAATTGGTCTTCATTATTTATTTTTCATACCTTTTTAACAATTTGCAATTTTCTTCTATTTTTCTGCAACTTTCAAATGGGGGTCACTGACACCATCTAAAAACAAATGCTCTGTAAGGCTACACATTTATTGTTATTGCCACTTTTTATTACTTATCATTCTATTCAGTCCATCTCCTATTCATATTCCAGACTCTGATTCAAATCAATGCAGGGTTGCTTGGGTAATTTGTACCCTAGAAACCAAATTGCTGACACTGCAAACTAGAGAGCTGCTGAATAAAAATCTAAATAACTATAAAACCACAAACAATAAAAAATGAAAACCAATTGCAAATTGTCTCAGAATATCCCTCTCTACATTATACTAAAAGTTATCTCGAAGGTGAACAACCCCTTTAATAGGAGCTAAGCTTCTTATCATCCTCTGCCCTATTCCTTTAGCTGAATGTGTTAATCAGAGTGGGGCTTATTACCTACATGCAGGATTTTTATTTTCTGTTTTGGTAAAACATCTGCCTGTTTCTCATGCATCTTGTGTTGGGAAGGAATGCTGCATATAGTACAAGCATCGGTGTGCATGCCTCTAGTAGCTTTTGCTAAGGAAAACATTTTGCATCTGGATGGAAGTAGAAAGAAGGGATGTCCTCTGGTCACATATTTTATCATGCAGTTACTTTCAGTTCCGTATCTGAGAATTCATATTGGGGAAGCCACACAGGAAGTCTTGTTACTGCCCAGTGCAGGGGTTTCCTT
>CM044442.1:25280423-25290738 GCA_024363595.1 Xenopus borealis | reverse complement strand
CTGCCAAGTTTTCTGCCCACATTTCAACCCACATACTCTGAAAGGAAGATCTATTTTATTGCACCTATTTGACTCCTAAAGAGAGTTATACATTTTGGCTAAAAGTCATTTTGCCATTAATATATTTTTTCTTTTTTTTTTATTCCATTTTCTTATTTGATTAGTTTGATAGTGATTAGTTTAATAGTCACTTTTTATCTAAACATTTATGCATCAGACTTCATATTTAATCATATATTTAATCATATACAAATCAAAGCCTTACACTTTTGAAACAACACAGGAGGTATTCAATAAATAAGAGAATAGTCGTGGACAGTCTAAAAATAACTCAAGTTTTGAATTCAAGTCTTATAAATAATTTTCAGCTGAATAAAAAAACACATTTATTTATTGATCTGTTATATGTATATCGTTTGAAGCTGCCTCCTTCTTTCAAAATAAGCATTGATATTATTTGTTTTTTCTTACAGTAAACTCTGCTGCTATGGTTAACTTTGTATAATGCCATTTTCTGCGACAACCCCAAGAGGCCCCAACACTTGAGCTCTGAGTTTTTCTTGTCTGACCTTTAAAAGGGGAAAAACTATTTTTTCATAGAAAAGAACTACATTCTTTCAGAATTTATTGAAATCTGATGGTTTTTAAAAAAAAAAAAAGTACTGAGACCTGCCGAGAGCATGTAAAAGTCTATGGCAGATGTCCCGTTTACAATTGGAAGATTTTCTGAACTGCACTGGATTTCTGAAAAAATCTTCAGGCAACTTTATGAAAAAATCGTAGGATTCAGGCGCAAAATCTGAAAAAATCACTGGATTTTTTTTATTGTGATTTTATCTTGAAGAACAATTTGTAAAAAATGTATTGACACATAGTTGGGAAAGTTTATTTTACCAGTAATCTGGCCAGTTAGGAAACAGTTATGTAACAGTAGCTACAACATAGAGTTGGCCACTGCTCCTGTTTAAACTATAGTCAAAGGGACGGGAGTGCAATGAGGGTCTGACCACAAAATTCCTACAGACAAGAAAAAATATCCTCTGTGCTCTCCATTATCACTGTATATTGGATATTAAGACATTTTGTACATGAATCTATCAAAAATGCCCAAAATGTTGTATATAAGCATAAATGTGGTAAAATACACAGGAGGAAGAAGTGCTTGTGCTGTAGAGCATATGGACTAAGTGGGTGGATAACATACAAAGAAAAATAGGGTGAATGAATGATTACGATGCAATGATTTGAATAGTTTTAGAATAAAACTGAAGTCTAAATTACAGCTTACGTCATACATGTGAAAATATATTTACTCAAGAACACAAAATTCTATCTCTTCTAAAACAAGGCCCTTGTTGTTGCCTTTATAATATATATATATATATATATATATCATATCTCAAAAGTTCCAAAATGGAAGTGAAACGTTGGATCTAATAAACCTCCCTTTGTTTTGCATAATGGAACCTTGTTTGACTGATTTTTGACCTGGTGTGCCGTCACCCCTGCAGTTTTATACTTGATGGTAGCCAAGTTGCACAAATCCATACTGGTATAAAATAATGCTATTAGGTTTTTTTTCATGTTTTGGGGCAGTGATCCTCAAACTTGGCCCTCCAGCTGTTAAGGAACTACAAGTCCCACAATGCAATGAAGGAGTCTGACAGCCACAGTCAGGCAAATGCATTGTGGGACTTGTAGTTCCTTAACAGCTGTTGGGCCAAGTTTGAGGATCACTGTTTTGGGGGTTTATTTATTAAAACTCGATTTTTTTTTCTGTAATTTTTCGAGGAAAAAATATAAATCTGGAAATACTCCACCTAAAACCTGTCAAATTCATTTATAAGTCAACAACGGTTGTGCCTTTAACGATTTGACGATATTTCTAACCTTCACAAAGGTCTGAGTGGCAATTTGATAAAGTCCTATGATTTTTTTTGTGTTTTTTCAACCTGAAATGTTATTAAATAAGACAAATTTGTGGGCATTAGGTTGAGTTTGTTTCTGGTAAAATATGAGAAAAAAAAAACAAGTTTTAGTAAATAACCCCTTCAATTTTTTACAGTTACGATATGGTAAGCCAAAGAAAACATCCTTATATAGAATACCCCAGGTCCATTCCCATACCTGTACTATGATTAAAGATTAGTCATGGTTATTACTGAAGATTTCCTATGAAGACACACAAACTTCTGACTTGTTATATAAATATTTTGGGGGGTTTTTGTTAATAGCTGTACAAAACATGAATCAAACATGTATTTTCAGGGTGAGAAGTGTGTGCAGTAGCTGTGCCTATTTGTATAATTTGCCCACTGTATGGGGGTAATCAGCTAACGTAGAACCGAAGGGGTCCTCAGCTTTACATAGCAATCATATCAATTAAATGTTGCCATGCACATAGGTTTTGCACTTGTATAATATGTATTAGCCAACTAAAAGCCCAAAGGACAGTCACAGTACTGACACCTTTATTTATATATGTGTCCTGAACTACAGGACTCAATAACTGAAACAGAAAACCTACGGGGACATAAGAAACCTGAACATATACTTATGAAATAGTATATTGTAAAAGAGACCTGCCCAGTACTCATTAGGAGTTCATACAAAATTAAGCAGAACTATTTCAATGGGATTGATAATGATGCATTCAAACAATTTAACCTTAGTTTCCTTTACTAACCACACTACTGATTGGTTGATGTGAGTTACTGATCCATTTTCATGTTTTACAAAAACCCCATCACCGTATGCTTCACCACTAATTTCTTCCTCAATGTTTTTGTTTGGCCTCTTATGTTAATATGAATGTGACCTACACAATTAGTTCTACTGGAAGCCAGCCATCCTTTGTTCCATTAGGAATGCATGCCAACAAAGCAACTTTGTTATAAAGGGAACACTCCTGTAAAACCACAGAGCTAATTTCAGATTCTGAAAATTCAAACAGTTACTGGATCAGAACCAGCATGAGGGGAAATCAGAAGTCCTGGTAAGGTAACAGAGTAGGCCATAAACTGTGCCCTATTTCACTCAGTTCATTATAAGTGCTTCTCAGTTTAGCTGTAGTTGTATGTAGGATTTCCAACAACTCCCTCCCATGAGCAGCTCCGTAGTTTCAGATCTTTGTCTTCCTCCTTCATTAGCTCTATGCCACCCTTTTAATCTCGCCGCCTCTAAATGTTCTTACTGTTCTTTTCTCCCTGTGATAAGAATGATTATAGCTTTTGGGCTACTTCACTGAAGTGCAACTTTAGAATAAATGGTTTATTTTAACAAAATCCTGATGGAAAATGTTGAGTTAAGGTGAAAAAAAGCTACAAAATATCCATAAAGAAGCAGGTTGGAACAGCTGTAAAATTTTAAAGGCAGCCTAAAAGAACACAATATTCTATTATATAAAGATTACAAGGTCTGTGATTAAGAGTTCTGTTTACTAAAAAAACAGTTTGATGAGGGACCTTATCCCCTCCTATACGGCTTGAGTTTAAGGTTATATAAAACACTGGCAGAAATTCACAAGACCCTGTGTTATTCATGTTTCTTTAACTGTAACTTGTCTCCAGAATACAAAACTGGAGACAAGGTACCATGTCTCCATATGACCGAAAACCTTCAAGGAGGAGTTATGGTAATATTGTGAAATCAAAGTTGTAAACACTCTAAATGGAGTGATGATTGGTCAGAGGAGAAACAGTAGCATGGTGGTAGATTCAAGTATGGGACCTGTTATGCAGAGTGCTCGGGACTTTGGGTTTTCCAGAAAGATTACTGTAATCTGAATCACCATATTTTAAGTCTACTTAAAGCATTAAATAAACCCAATCAGATTATTTTGCCTCCAAAAGTATTAATTATAAGCTACCGATTTATTATTACAGAGATAAAGGAAATTATTTTTGAAACTTTTAATTATTTGATTATAATGGAGTCAACAGGTCACAATAACATGAAATCTGCTGTAAAATAAACAATTCTTGCATCAATAATAACAGGATTTTCTGATTTAGCGTTAACATTTTATAAATGACGTTTATTTAAAGGGAAAATACTGCTTTTTATAGAAGAAATCCCATCAGTCATTTTTTTTTCATTTCTTTTTATTTGCCTTTAAATATATTGCTGGAGGGTCCTCTAAACTTTTCTTGGATAAAGAAATATCCCACCTTATATAACAACATAACAAGTAACCATAATGCAAAATATGGCTATGGACTTCTCCTTTCCATTCAAACAGTAGTAAAGTCAGTTGATCCCCAAGGCAAATAAGATGCAAAATAAAGGGAAGGAACAAACAGTGAAGGTTATTAGGTCTGTAGCAGCTCCTAAATCTTCAGTTCCTATAATGGAAAGTGTCAGCTTGATGGACTTTTGAGAGTCAGTCCTACACCTGTGCAACAATAGTATCAAGAAACCCTTGCTGGCTGTTTGCTGCCACAATTAGCTTCTGCTTTGCAGAGGAGAAAGAAATAACAGGTGTTCACATTTTTATATTAATCAATATAGCAAGTATGATGGTTGGATATATTAAAGAATAAACCAAAAACACTGGACCTTGGGGCACAGGGAATACATGTAAAGCATAGCAATATATTAACATCTTATTCCAGTGCCCTACTAAAAGCATAATGCAAATTTTTGGAACAGATTTCTCGCATACAACAAATTCTAGATGGAATGGAAACAATATTAAACTTTAGCTATAGAATATAGATCCAGTTTAAAGATTTATTCAAAATTCAATAAATAGGACCTACAAATATTTCCAGTTCTATGTTTTTGTTTTATTCATATTCCCCAACTTCTCCTGTAATTAGAATACATTGAAAACTCAATTTTACATACCCGGATTTTAACTTTTCCCTCATTCTACATTATTACATTTTTATGTGGTCCCACCTACATATTATGTGTAATAAATTCCTTTGATTTTATATTTTCCTGGAATTTGCACCATATTTTCTGGCCCTCTGAATACCATAAAAGTTTAAGAGGTTAAATAGAGCTAACCTTCAAGCTGCAGCCTGCTTCAGGCTTTTAGATAAGGAAGAGCTCGTTATCAAATTATCTGTGGACTAGCACTTGGCTAACTACATTCTCCTCCTCCCACAGTTGCTCAGAAGAACTAGAGGAAAATAGAAAGTGAAACTGCTTTTTGATTCACTTTTTGCACAACAATTAACTATAGGCATAAGCAGTGGTGTATCTAGATATTACTGGGCCCCACATCAAATCATTTTTCAGGCACCCAAAATGTCTAGAGGTTGTCCTCTTTTACCAATACTTATTGAATTGATTAGGGCCTCATGGGGCCCCTATACCTCCTGGGCCGCCCTGCAGCTGCAGGGTCTGCTCCCCTGGGCATATGTAATATTTAGCAGAGGCCCTGTTCATTAAACATTTCTGTGCTCTAAAGTGGTTAACTGTTCGGCAATACTACTACCCATTCAGGTACAGGAAAGACAAAACAGAAAAAACTGCCCCCCCCAAAGCTCACACTCTGTGGTTGGTACCTGCACAGTTTGTCTTTTTCTTTTTAGTTCACACAGCCATACATTTAAGTAGGAAAACCAATATATCAATGTGTCCCTAAAATCATTATATCTATAGCTCTTCATCAGCTAAAGGGAAATAGCTGCATGTTAAAGGGATACTGTCATGGGGAAGAAATGTTTTTTTTTCAAAATGCATCAATTAATAGTGCTGTTCCAGAAGAATTCTGCATTGAAATCCATTTCTCAAAAGAGAAAACAGATTATTTTTTTATATTTCATTTTGAAATCTGACATGGGGCTAGACATATTGTCAATTTCCCAGCTGCCCCAAGTCATGTGACTTGTGCTCTGATAAACTTAAATCACTCTTTACTGCTGTACTGCAAGTTAGAGTGATATCACCCCTTCCCTTTCCCCCAACCAGAAGCCTAACAAAAGAACAATGAGAAGGTAACAAGATAACAGCTCCCTAAGATAACAGCTGCCTGGTAGATCTAAAAACAGCACTCAATAGTAAAACCCATGTCCCACTGTGTACTATTCAGTTACAATGAGAAGGACAAACAACAGCCTGCCAGAAAGCAGTTCCCTCCTAAAATACTGGCACAAGTCACATGACAAGGGCAGCTGGGAAATTGACAAAATATCTACCCCCATGTTAGATTTCAAAACTGAATATAAAAAATATCTGTTTGCTCTTTTGAGAAATGGATTTCAGTGCAGAAGTCTTCTGGAGCAGCACTATTAACTGATGCATTTTGAAAAAAACATGTTTTCCCATGACAGTTTCCCTTTAACAAAACCTGTCCAGCCCTGTTCTCTATTTCAAAGTAATTTATAGTTTGAAGAACTGTTTTGGTTATGTCTATGAGCACACTAATCATATTTTTTTCAGTTTTAGCACACACAGCACTTTCATAATAAACCACTTCTTCCCAGACAAGAGGGTTAGTAAATTCCAGGAAATGTATTAAATTTAATATTTTTATAGTAAGTGTGATGAAAACAATTTTTTGTTACATATTGTAAATTCTTTAGGGTGGTGAAACTAAGAGATTTTAATTCTTTCAACCTTTCCTTTCTATTTTATGTCATCTTTTTCATGCTAATGAACTACGTAACATAATTGATTCCTGTCCCTAAACAAATTATTTCAATGAGAGAATTTACCATCAGTTTATGATTTCTTCATATTTTTTAAACCGACTACTACTACTTCAAAGATGTTGACTGTAATATAACATTATAAGCAGTTGAAGGAGAAATTAAAATGTCATGTACTTTTTATGTTCACGCAAAGTCTTTAAATATTAGACAAAACAAGCATGTGGTAGTGGAAATTTGTACATCTACTGCAATAAATAGAAAAGTTCTACTATAATGTACATGGTTGCCTGGTCAACTGAAGCTGTCTAATCAATTCTACAGTGTCATTATTGTATTGCTTTGTGTTCTTTTAACTTTGCTTTCTCATTCTTTCTCTCCATCTCCAACCCCAGTAAACATAATTATTACGCTGCCTGGCTGTTACTGTTCAGAGAACTTAGCAACCATATAGCAATTAAAGTATTATTCAAGAATGCTGCAGAACTTAAAAAGGTAACATTTTCCTTTTTCTTTGTAATATTAAAACAGTACTTTGTACTTCATCCCAGCGTAGATACAATTCATCGTTATTGGAGGCGAAATAATCCTATTGGTTTTATTTAATAATTCAACTATTTTTAAATACACTTTTAAAGTATAGAGATCCAAATTATAGAGAAATCCCTTATTCATAAATCCTCAGGTCTAAAAGTATTCTGGATAACAGGTCTTATACATGTAGTAATAATAATAATAATAATAATAAAACCAGGATAAAACCATACTAAAAGGATGGAAGTCCAAATGAAAACTGCCACAAAAAATACAACCAATATCATAAAATGTACAGTGAAATAGGTTCACATGACACAAGTAAAGTCAGGTACAGTTTTTTTTATTAAATTACCCAAATACTGCTGGCCCAAGAAAATTGGATGACAGTTAGACCATTGTCTATTTTTAAATAACCCATTCTTGCATCGTTATTTTTTTTTCACAGTAATGCTCTCTCTGTCTTATGCACTGTTGGTCTGGGATGCCAGGGGCCTACTAGATACCCCACCTTAGACTGTGGACCCACCAGAAAACCTTACACCAGGGAGGAAACATCATGTCGCAAAGGATATACGAATAGGCAGTAGGGGGGACTTTGCCCATTGCCCAGTTAGCAGTAATAATAATATAATAAGTCTATTTAATATCCAGGTGGTCCCGGGAAGCCAAAAGGTTGGACACCCCTGCATTAGACTGTGGGCCCACCAAAAACCCTTAGACCTTGGGCCCACATTCCAAATTATTATTCCTTCTCTCCTCACTCAACCTCTTTATTCTCCTGGTATTTTATATCTGCGTACTATATTCTTCCATTATTAAGCATTGTTATTCAACACGGAATGACCAAGAAATAGGCTAAATGGTTAGAAGTATAAGGGCCCACTGACACTTAGGCCCACCAAGAGTTTGTGGTATCCCACACTTCTAATATACAGTACTTGCACTAAATGATATAAAAAAAAACTAAATTCAGCAAAAAGTAAATTTTGCAATACTAAACTATTAGCTATAAATTCCAATAAACCTTTATCTTCCCACAACAATAAATGTGACATATTATCTTTGGTACTAAGGTATTTCTATATTGCATTCTATATTTCTTTCCATACAATAATGTCATATAGGTGATGGATGTATAAAGGCATAACCAAATCCTAGGCACAGTGTATAATCTGATACAATGGCATAAGCAACAGCCTCAGAGGCTTGATTTAAAGTAAATTTGTGAGTCAGCTTATACAATCCCAAGTGCAATCTTTCACATATAAATGACCCTGACAGTGACAAATTTTGCTGCACTTAGCTCAATAAGTCCAATGCGTAATAGGTAATCTGTTTTTCAGCGGAAACCCACAAGAAGTACTCAAAGGAAAACTGAAGAAAAACAACGCTTTTATCTCTTGTTTCTCCCCCAGTTATTGCTAGCGATTTGTCCCATGGTGGCTGTTTTGTATTGATATAGGAATCTGTGATATCCAATACTTTAGTAGGCTCTACATAAAAGATTAAAGATCCCAATGAAATGTGATTGGGTAATGAACAACATATTCTACATTGCATCTAATAAAGTACTTGTAGTACCCAATGGGATGAAGGGGTTAACAGCCATGTTGGCTCTGTGCCATTCTCATGCCAAATAGTGATGTGCAGGTCACCCGACCCTAACCCTACCTTAAAGAAGAAGGAAAGCTACCAAAGCAGTTTATTGCCAATATATTAGCCACAATAGTGAAAGCTATAACACTATATTGATTCTGCAGCATGCATATTCATACCCAAGTAAACAGCTCAAGAAGCTCTCTTGTTTAGGATAGCAGTTGCCATATTAGCTTGGTGTAACATCACTTCCTGCCTGAGTCTCTCCCTGTACATTTGCAGCTTTGGTTGCCACCTTTTCTGGAAAAAAATACTGGCCTTCTTTTATTCTTGCAATTTTTTGGCACTGGCATGGAGCATCATTTTTACTGGCCAGGCCGGTAAAATACTGGCCAGGTGCCAACTCTATATGCAGCCCATTATTCAGAGTTGCCTGAGCAGGACACTTGAGCTGCTGTTCCAAAACATGGCTAAACTCACTATTAGAAGCATTTAACAGAAGATGGAAGGCAAATAGATGATATTAGAGGACCTATCTAGATTATGAATCAGTAATGCCAGTCTGTGATAAAAAAAAATCTAGGCCTTTGCCAGGTTGCCGTGGTTCACAAGGGATGCCAGGACTGGGGAAAATAAGCCTAGCAAAGGGGTGAAAGTGTTGATGGCTTGAAGAGTCTACCAAGAGAAAGGCAAAAAGGCCACCAATTGGGACACAGAAGGTGCCAAGCTGAACTGGTGGGCCTTCCAACAGGAGGGCAAAACGGGTAGGCACTTCACAGTTGAGCAGGCTATCTGTTGTGCTCCACTCGATTGAGCAAAGTAAAACTAGTTCATGGGATACAGATTCTAGAGAAATGATGCCATACAAAGATGGCAAACAGAGGAATATTCATCTATTCAAATGGCCTGGTATTGAGTTTGCTGGCATAAAACTGTTCTAATACATAATTATACTTTTTTTGTTCTTTGAAATGACAATTTTAAAATGAATGTTCAGCCTAATTTGTATAAAGGGCAACAGTAGCAAGAAACATATCATGCCAGTTGCTTTCAAGGATTTTAGCCTGTAGCAGATTTCTGGCTGGCATTGTATTATGTAATGTAACAAAGTGTGATGGAAAAACTGAGATTTGACTGCTCAATACTATAGGGCATAACAAAAATACCCCTAGAGGCAAGCCCTGTGCTATAAAATATGAACAGCAGTTCTAAAATATATTTTGCATAGATATGCAAGTACATTCACTGTAAATATATATATATCTCAATGCCTATTTTTAAATGATTCATTGTGACCTTGAGAAAGGCACTTATCTACCACAACCTTTTCATGCTATGAATCACTGTAAACTCTGTGCCAAAACAATCCCACATTATATAGATAGATGATAGATAGATAGATAGATAGATAGATAGATAGATAGATAGATGATGATAGATAGTACTTGGTAAAATAAGTAGCATTTTATAGCTAGAGTATTTGTAATCATAACTTATATTAAAGCATAAGTTAGAATAGAATGGAATGTTGGCCTGGAACATAGTATTTGTAACTGGATAGAGAACTGGCTAAAAGATAG
>CM044442.1:25172559-25184293 GCA_024363595.1 Xenopus borealis | reverse complement strand
TGCTCATAAAAGAAGTGTCCTGAGCTGGAGTCAAGTTTAGGAGGCGGGCAAACAGAATCACTTGAGGGGGCACCCCCAGTGATTCCACATTTCCTTTCCCTTTAAAGGAAAATTCAACCCTAAATTTAGAAAACCCCTACCCCCCATCCCCACCAAGAATCTCCTCAAAACCAGCCTAAGTGTTACCCTGGGCAATTGCCCCTAACTTTTTACTGTGCAGATTCAGCCATCTGACCTCATGGAAGCCATCTTCAGTCGCTTCGGTAATCTTCAGAACAAGACTGGCGCTTCGGAAATTTTGTGCGTTTCATGCGCATGCACCACCACGCTGCTCTCATTCAGAAGATTACCGAAGCAGCTGAAGAAGGCACCCGTGAAGTCTGATGCCTGAATCTGCACCGAGGGGTAAGTAAAACTTTAGGGGCATTTGCCTGGGGTAACACTTAGCCTGGGGGGAGGAGGGAAGGGGTCTAGGTGGAGATGGGGGGGGGGTAGGTGATTTTAAATTTAGGGTTGAATTCTCCATTAAACAGAATAACTGTGTGATCCTCCATATAATAACTTATGCTTGTTCAGGGAAACAATTTAGAAGAGGTAAAATTACAGAAAGCTGCCAAATTTTGACATTATAGATAGATATATAAATACATAATTTTACACTCTTACCGCAAATTACAATAAAGTATTTATAAACAATTTCCAACAAAAGGTTTTGGTACAGAGAGTTAAATAAACATCACACATCCGCACGTATCTGAAACATAGAATAGAGGCGAACATCCATTCCTCACACACACAAAATGCCCCGGTAAATAAAAATAATTCGGAATATTACATTCCCTATTATCTACAATGGCAGAAAATAAAATCTGTACACCCTGCAAAAAAGCCACTCTCAAAGCAGTCACATCCATCAGTAAAGGACAACCTGGTCCAACCCCCCAAAAGAAATAAAGGGCCAGCTTGTCAACTCTTCACAGTTTGAGTGGTCTGCGAAGCTTTGCTATTATTTTAACCACAGGGAAGTCCCAACCGTCAGTTCATCTTGAAAGCACTAAAGTAAACAGAAGTGCTGTTATACAAAAACGTTCTGCCCGGCATTGTTCCACACTGACGACTGCGACACCATATTGGTTTTATAAATATATACAGCACTTACAGTCTTCTTCAGAGTATTCCCGCCTATAGATTCCATTCCTACAGTCTCATACCAATGGAGTTCTAGGTGTTTTGGAGCGCTGATAAGATTAAGAGGAGACAAAAGAATCCAGCGATGCACAGCAGTCTCTTGGCAAGGGCTGATCTATCCTTGGGCACCACAATCTGCGCTAGTTCGTTGGTTATGTGGGAGATTTCATGTGCCACACACACAAATATAAAAGTGCTAACGATTATGTTAAGCATGGGATTTCCAGGAATGAGGACCAGAATTCCCTTTGTATCAGCTGCCAGCCATATGTGATACTGGCATATAAATAACTAGGAAAGAAAGCAGTCATTAGTGTTTTTCTTTTACTTTGCTTTTCAATTAAAGGAATTCTGTCATCATTTTAATGGTGTAGTTTTTATTTCTAAATTACACTGTTTACACTGCAAATAATTCACTCTATAAAAATGTAAAAAAGTTGCAATATTGGAGTGTAGGCAGCCCTGGTCATGTGCTTTCAGAAAGAGCCAGCACTTTAGGATGGAACATCTTTCTGGCAGGCTGTTGTTTCTCCCACTCAATGTAACAGTGGGACCTGGATTTTACTATTGATTATTGTTCTTAGATCTACCAGGCAGCAGTTATCTTGTGTTAAGGAGTTGCTATCTGGTTACCTTCTCATTGTTCTGTGGTTAGGCTGTTGGGGGGAGGGGGTGATATCACTTCAACTTGCAGTACGGCAGTAAAGAGTGATTGTAATTTTTCACAGCACAAGTTACATGACTGGGGGCAGCTGGGAATATATCTAGCCCCATGTCCAATTTCAAATATAAAAAATCTGTTTGCTCTTTTGAAACCGATTTCAGTGCAGAATTCTGTTGGAGCAGAACTATTAACTAATGCATTTTGGAAACATGTTTTTTCCCATGACAGTATCCCTTTTAATACACTCTTTTGCACAAAACTGTGAATGAGGATATAAACCCTATCATAAAACAATGTCAGATTGCTCAGAGAACGTTTGCCGGTTACACAGGCTTTTTTTTTCATGATATCAGGTTTACACTGTAAATATCATAAATGTGTAACAGAAGCTGCCTGACAAAGGCTGGGCAGGACAGCAAGAGCTAATTATATTGATGCAGGAAGCATCTCCTGACACTTCCCTACTGCATTCTCCATATTGCTCCATAAGACAGAAGTGTGCAGGAAAGGTGCAGGAAATGCTCCCTGCTTCGTTTAATTTAGCTTTCTCATTCTGCCTAGCCCTTAATCAAGCAGCGGACATTTGATAATCATTTTCGGCATTACTACTAATTTGTAGTGGTGCAAAAAAGGATTTCAATCATTTGCATTAAAATGTCTTTTATGGACTTTATGAACTGGAAGGAAAGTTAAATTTGCCAGGTGGTTAAAGGAGAAGGAAAGGCTGGAGGCACTTGTATCTACTTACCTGAAACCCCAGGCCAGTGCTCCTATCAGCAGACATCTGCACCGACCCAGGGTTAAACTTTTGAGCACCACGATCAACTTCGGTCTTCTGCTGTCTTCCTACGCAGGGGCGATCCAGCCCATTTCGCTGCCTGAGGCGGCCTTCAATTTCAATAATATAATCACTTGGGTGTGCCTAAAGTTTGGCACCCCCAAGTGCCTCCAGCCTTTCCTTCTCCTTTAAAGAACCTTTCTGACGGTGGGTGAATTGTTAATAAGGTGTTAATACAGAAGGTGTTGCAATTTGCCTTGATTTGCCTCCAAATCTCAATTTTAACAGTAAACAAAGAAGACATACTTACTTCTAAAGAAATTTTGCCAAACCAGGCAAAAAAAGAGCTATATACAGAACGTGCATACCCAGGAATGTTCCTTATAAGCACAAAAGATAAAATCTGTAAACAAAACCCAAATAAAAATAAATGTGAGTGTGTTGAAGTTGAATTATTGTAAATATAGAATTAATTGACAGCACTATAGCTGAGAATGCAGTATATTTAATTACAGGTTTTGGGGGGATATATATTAAATGGAGTCAGAAAGAATATCTGCACAAAGTTAAAGATCACTGATGAACAGAAGATTTTTTTTTAATGATGGGAAGCTGTAAAAGCCCACCAGATCCCAGAGCAGAGATCTCCAACATATAAAATGAAGCCCTGGGTCAATGGATATCCACAAAAGCTGGCAAAACTAAAAAGTTAAACCCTTTTTTCCCTCAAAAAAAGTGAATTAAAACTAAAAGCCAATTGCAAAAGTGCTGATTGAGCACTTTATACATTTTTATAAGCTTTTTTCTTCCCCTTTAAAATAAGATTTACAATATTGCCCTTTTCTTCACATGGATGGATGTTACTTTTCATGTATGCTATTATTTTGGTTCCCGGTTCATTAAATGCTTGGCACCATGCTAGAGTGATATAAATTGAATCTGAAATCAGTGGCTGAAAGGCAAAATACACAGGAGCTTTTCTAATGAGTATAGACACGGGCATTACAGTACAATACCTGCACAACAGAAATAGAAGGATGCATCTCATTGCACTCGGATTTGTTCTTGCAGCTACTAGCCCAGATTGAATAGGTCTTGAAAACAAATACAAGAGTGAGATATTAGCAATGTCTGCATTGTAGAACCTCAATAAATGTTGCCAATCTAACCTCTTATTGCTAAAGGAAAAAGTAATAATAATAAAAACTTTATGAACTACATATACTGTACATACTCGAGTATAAGCCAAATTTTTCAGCACCCAAAATGTGCTGAAAAAAATCAACCTTGGCTTATACCTGAGTCACTGGGTGCACACAGGGGTTTCGAGTATAAGGGACCCGGCGCTAGGACCATGTGGCAACAGGAGGGGTGCTCGTGAAGCGATAGGTGAAAGATGGAGGATTTCCTATGGTGAGTGCCTTGCTCTTGATGCCAGGGATTGCTGTGTGTGTGCGCTGTGGAGCCAGATGCGCTGGGCAGCCAGGGGCAGGTTAATAAATGTAAATACTTTAAAAACTCCTCTGTGGGAGTGCTTTCTGAGGCTGACACATATACCTAAATGCAGTAGGCGGAAATGAGGGCAGAGCTTGATGAGCATCCGCTTTTATGACATGAGGCGCTACATGTGCCACCCCTTGGATGAAGGCCCTGACATCTGGAATCACTGCTCGTCTTCTTTGGAAAAGTACTGACAGGGCGGAGAGCTGTGACTTGAGGGAGCTGAGTGACATGCCCATGGAGAGCCCTTCTTGTAGGAATTCCAGGATATTTGGAATGGAGACTGTCTTGAAACTGGCTGTGTCTGGTACACCATTGTTGGTAGGTGGACCAAACTCTATGGTAGGCCCTGGCTGAGACTGGTTATCTGGCTGCACACATTGTGTGTGCCACGGCCCTGGAAAAACCCTTTTGGATCAGAATTTTTGTCTCAAGAGCCACACTTATTGGGTTTGGATAGCAGATGGGTCCCTGAGTGAAAAGGTCGAAGTGGAGGCAGAGATAGTGTCGTTTAGGGACTGTCGGCTTAGGAAGTCTGCCTCCCTGTTCAGTAGGCCTAGAATGTAGATGGCCGACAGTTGAACTTGAGGAGTCTCTGCCCACCTGAGGATGAGCCTGATCTCGTTTAAGACTGCTTTGTTCTTTGTTCCTCCCCAGTGGTTGAGTTGTCCGATTGCACTTTCACTGATTGGCCCTTTAGGTCCTGCTGCCAATAAATCCAGGCTATTTCGAGTATATTGATTTGCAGATGCTTTTCCTTCAGGCTCCACGTCCTGTTTGCTGATCTGCCCTCTAGAACTGCTAACCAGCCAAGAGACTCGCGTCTGTAGTGAGGATGCGCCAGAAGGGTTCCCCTAGGCATCTTCCCTGAGTGAGGTGAGTCGATTTTAGCCACCAGCTAGAGAGTATGAGAGTATGTATCTGGAAGTACCCTATAGTTTTCTCAGCCCGGAGATATGAGAGGAGAATCTGCGTGCTGTAGTCCTGTCTGCCCTGTGTCCTTTGCGCTTCTGCGTGTGCAGTTCAATGGGAGCGCAGTTAAGATGGCTGCCGTCAGTTCTCTCGCGACTTTGTTTCGCGAGCGCCAACTAAAATAGTGGCTGTGAATTTTCGTACGACCAAACGAAAATCGCTTGAATTTTCATCACGTGCAAAAAAAAAGGCAGCTGTGAGTTTTGTGAAACAGAACAGATATAGCATGAATTTTCATCACACGCCAAAAAAGGCACCCGTGAGTTTGGTGCGGCCGAACAGATATCGCACAAACTTTCATTGCGCGCAACTGACGGTATACAGGGACTGTGCGCAAGACAACCATAAGGGCGAAAAAAACACAGAGCGCTCCTATATACGCAATGTGCCACTGAAGAAGGGGGCGCCAGGGAACTAGGCATGCCCCTTTAACAACTCTGCTCCCCCCCAGAGTACCCTTTCGAGGGTAGAAATACAACAAGAGTTTCCATCTACAGTACAGTACTGCTGGGGGTATAGCCAGTGGAGGAGGAGACAGTTTCTTTCTTATGGTTGTGTCCTGCCTCCTAGTGATACCAGCTATAACCCACATTCCCTGTGTCCCCCAAGGTGACCTGGAGAAAAGGGCCCTGTGTGGATATACTGAAGCCTAGGGGCCCCACATGCTGTTAATCCACCACTGTGGGTGGCTGCATGGGAAGCTAGCGCTTATGTGCTCTAACCTGCACAGGGACTATGCTTCTGTTTTGTTTGTTTCTGCCACATAAACTGTAGTTTTTCTTATCTTGACCATGAACCTAAAAAGACATTCTATACCTTTCCATTCTAAGGCCAGAGTGAATTGCAACTATTTGTTGCCCAGCTACCATTGATTGTGGTTTGATACTTACAAAAAACGATACTACGGAGAAGAAGAGCAGCACACTGGAAACTTTGGTGGAAAAAAGAGCTTCAGCTTTCCCTTCAAAGAGCATCTGGTGCTTCTGTAGCAACAGATAGATAAAGGCAAACAGCATCCCATGGAAAACAGCCTGAAATACAAGAATAACAGGACGCCAGCTTTACTAAATAAAAAAATCATTAAAAAAAATTAGTTCTTATGTAACAATCTTGTCAGGAGATTTGAAAAGATCAGAGATTCATTTTGAATAGGGATGCACCGAATCAAGGATTTAGTTTAGGATTTGGACTTTTTCAGTAGGATTTGGACGAATCCAAGGGGGTTATTTATTAAAGGCATACGGTGATGGGAAAACGTTTTAACTGATGCATTCTGAAAAAAAAAAATAGTGCTGCTCCAGCAGAATTGTGCACAGAAATACATTTTTCAAAAGAAAAAAAAAATTAAATTTTGAAATCTGACATTGGGCTAGACATATTTTCAGTTTTTCAGCCAAGTTGGATGTGATATCACCCCCCCCCCCCCCCCCCACAGCAGCCTAACAAAAGAACAACGGGAAGACAACCAGATAGCAGCTCCATAACACAAGATAACAGCTGCCTGGTAGATCGAAGAACTGCATTCAATAGTAAAAGCCAAGTCCCACTGCAACACATTCAGTTACATTAAGTAGAAGAAATAACAGCCTGCCAGAAAGTAGTTCCTAAAGTGCAGGCACAAGTCACATGGCTGGGATCAGCTGAGAAACTGACAATATGTCTAGTCCCATGTCAGATTAAAAAGTTGAATATAAAAAAATCTGTTTGCTCTTTTGAGAAATTGATTTCAGTGCAGAAGTCTGCTGGAGTAGCACTATTAACTGTTGCATTTTGAAAAAACTTTTCCCATAACAGTTATACCTTTAAAGTCTGAATGCCAAAAACCCAGAAATTTTGTGTTTGTTTACTGTAAAATCCAAATTTTAGTGGAAAAAAAAACGTTATTTTCTCAGGATTTGTTATACCCAAAGGATAAAAAAAAGTCAGAATCTGAAAATCTGGCATCTCAGACCTGACTAGGTTGCATATAAGTTAATGGGAGAAGACCCAAAGATTTCTTGAACTGCACTGGGTTTTGTGCAATATTCAGAAGATATTGTGGTTTTCGGGCAAAAATCCAAAACAATCTAACGGGAGGGAGCTCCTGGTACGAGCAGCCATGTTCTTTTACTTGCATGCGTGTGACGTGCATGTGACCATGCACATGCAGATGATGAGCAATTTGGGGCAGCTTTTCATTATGAGCATGCGAGTGACCAGACATGGCTGCCAGGAGCTCCCTCCCGGTGCAGGTTGCCTAGCCCTTGCGGGGGGCATTTAAAAAAAAAAAAAACCTGCCAACCAGAATGTGGGTTCTATTAGCCTGCACCTTTGGTCGGGGATAACATTTTTACCCAACAGGTGCCCTTTAAGCTAAAAAAGCTGCTCTGAGGTCAGAGAGATATTGGCATAGCACAAACAGCAGTAAAATGTTAGTGAAATAATATCATCTCAACATCATTTTAACTTTGACCAAACCAACTAGCAAGTAGAATTTACTATTCAGCTGCTTGAAAGCAAGAAACTTGTTGGTTACCAAACTTTATTCTGATTATTATTATTATTATGGACAACAGTAAAATGCAGGGGTATGTAGTGCAGTAATAGCTGATTTTTTTTCATTTAATAGTGTAATGTAGTTTGGCACCTGATGAGCTGTTCTCATTTAAGGCTGTACACAGGTCAAACCCATACAAATAAAATGTCGGATTGTCCTCATAAGGCCAAATGTCTATTAGCACTGTTCTTAATTAACATACTAAAAGATGGAAAAAATGTAACTAATCAAATATTTAGGCTGCCAGGGGGGTGCCCACAGCTGTATACTAAAACCTTTTGAAAAGAGTAATAAAAAAAAAAGCATACTTACAAAACGGTCCAGTTTCCACCTGAACCACCACTCGTAAACGTTCCCATTTAATTCAAACAGCTTGGAGAGAGGCCACAGGGAAAATAAATTCTGAAAGGCGCCCTGTGACAGAAATGAGTACTAACACTAGTCAGAAGTACTTTGACACTTACTCCTTGGCAAGCAAAATCAAGGCAAACTATTTCCCTGAAAAACACTGAATTCCAATTGCCTTTCAGAGCCGATTTATTATATCCCCCTTCAGTAAGATTTGTCACATATTTTAATGCTCTGATTTCATTGGCGTATTTGTTATTTTGTTTATAAAATGCTATTATCATTTATAAGACATCCTCAGGGCTGAGGATATAATTCATAAGAAAGAAAACTGGCTGGATGCAGGAGCAGTGAAATCAAAGACAGAAATGAATAACTAAACTAGTATCTACATTTATATTAATGGTTACATAGTTTGGTGGGGTGGGGGGGTGTTATGAAACTAATCGGTATATAAGGCAGTTGCTACAATAGTCAAATCGTGTCCTTTTGTTCATACATACCTGAGAATATGACAGAAAGACTATGCATAGCAAAGCAGAAGAAAGTTTCAGGATGAGGCCAACATTCCACAGGCTGTTTGCTGGAAGAAAGGAAAAATCGATTTATTCTCTGTCTGGGGAAAAAATATTGAGGCTCATCTACAGACTGAGCCGATTTACACATGTGCAGCAACCTATTACAAACAAGCAAAGATTTGCTTACATTATTCAACATTTAGTAACAGATTAATTCCTGATAGGCTGTATGGGTTACTGCACTGACACAGATTTGCCAAAAGAATCCCTTTAAATTTAATCTCTCCAATTATCATTCACATGCATCTGTAATATAAAATAAACGCTTTTTGGTTGTCACCAAGGCTGCAGACTAAGGGAATTATTTATTAGAGTCCGATTTTTTTCTGGTCGGACTTTTAAAGGGGAAAAACACAATTGTTTGTAGAAAAAAAAACTTGAAGTTTTCAAGATTTGTTAAACCCCAGTGGTGCGAAAACTCCAAATTACTGCAACTCAGCCCTGCCTAGTTCATGTAGCAGTCAATGGCAGATGTCCCCTTGACATTTTGAAAGTATTCTGATCTGTGTTGAGTTTCCTTCAATAATAAGATTTTGTGGTTTCAGGCGTCAAATCCAAAAAAGTTGCAGCTTTTGGTGACAAATCCGAAAAATTGTACGATAAGGATTTTTTCACGATTTTATTGGGTCTTTTCCCAGTCAAGAAATTTTGGTGAAAATGTATTGAAAAAATAGGGGGGAAAGTCTGTGTGGATTTCTTCAAGTGGTTTTAATAAAATGGAGAGAACAATTTGGGTTTTTGATAGGTAACCCTTTAATTGTTGTTGGATGGTGCCCAGAGCCCTGGGGTAGCTCAGAGACGCTAAAGTGAGTACTACTTTAAATTAGAACTAAGTGCTCTATGCATGAAAACACCTTGAAAGTACAAGAGCCAAGGGTGTGTAACTCTACTGGTGTGTGCCTGAAGGGTGGCCAGACTGTGGGCTGCTGTACAGACTGTACCATACAAATTAACAAAGTGCTATACATTCCTTTCTGAAACAGCCTTATTTTGGCATGTTCACAAGTATACAGAAATTGAATCATATATTACCATTTGCGGTTTTCTGAAGTATCTGAGGCCAGACAGCCATCGATACATAGATGAACATGAACCAAAATGTTACCAATGGAACAAAGTAATAGAATTGGTATGGCCGGTCCATAACTATGCAGAGCGCCACCACAAGGAAGTTCAGGCGGAAAAGAACCTGCGGAAAAGATACCAATGAAATTCCAGTGTATAATAAAGGTGAAAAGGTTGCTCTACAAAATTCCACTTAAGACGAAACCCTTGCTAATCTTCCTATCAGTGCTGGGCAGAGTCGGCCGGGCGCAATAGGCAACCCTGCTAACTACGTAGCCCATCAATGCTCACACATGGGCACCAAAGAGCACCGTGGACACGTAAACCCTACAAATGAATAAGGTTTATACTCTGAACCAGTCTAAAGTTTCAGCTTGTCAATAGCGGCAATGATCCAGGACTTCAAACTTGTTGCAGGGGGTCACCATCTTGGTAAGTGCACATATGCACACACTAGCAAGAATTGCTCTGCAGCTACTGAGTACAGCGGTCGGAACTAGGGGAAGGCATCAAAAGAGGTACTGTGGCTGGCGCCCTTCTGTATTTTCGGCCTAGGCATGTGCCTCTTCTGCCTATCCCTAGTTCCAGCCCTGCTTCCTATAAAATATTAGTAATAGTAAGTAATTAAGTATTGGTTGATGCCTATAATCGATCAGCGTATTGTGACAATTGTGCCAAAATATGTGGTCATTGCTTTCTGTAACAAAAAAGAAGGTGGCTTACATATTTCTTAAAACTTATCCAAACAAAGTGTTATTATGCTGTCAAAATCTATTTTACCAAGAACTACTAAACTATTTTATTAAAGGGTGCATTGTTTTTAGGCAAAAGTGCAAACTCTGGTTCATTTGCCAATGATAGTGGTGAAAGTTACCAAGTACCATTAGCAAGTGCATGCTATGCTGTTCTACTTGAACCAGAATAAAAATACTGTGCAAGGAGCAGGACATAGAACTGTCTGGTGCAATTAAGCGATGTACTTAAAAGAACAGTTCAGTGTAAAAATAAAAACTAGGTAAATAGGCTGTGCAAAATAAAAAATGTTTCTAATATAGTTAGTTAGCCAAAAATGTAAATGCTGGAGTCACTGGATGTGTAACGTAACAGAACTGAATATAACTTCCTGCTTTTTAGCTCTATAAAGCTGGCCATAGACGCAATGATCCGATCATACGAATTGAGGATTCGTACGATTTTAGGACCGTGTGGGGAGCGTCCTGACATTTTTCGTCCGGCAGAGATCGGTCATTTGGTCGATCGGACAGGTTAGAAAATTTCTGTCGGCTGCCAATATCATCTTTGAATGTACTGCTGATAGTACAATTTTCAGTGGGAGACTGTTGGACACAACTTTCTTATGATCCCTGTAGGGGCAGAACATCGGCTCATCTGTGCTTTTACTACTTTATTTGATCTAAAAGTTAAGTGGCAAGTCGGGAGAAGGACACACGGTCCGACAATCGTATGAATCCTCAATTCGTACAATCGGATCTTTGTGTCTATGGCCAGCTTTACTCTGAGTTAGTCAGCGACTTGAAGGGGGCCCACATGGGACATAACTATTCAGTGAAAATGCAACTGATCCTCAGCATTCAGCTCAGATTCAAAAGCAACAGTTATGACCAATGTGCTATCAGTGGAAACAGACAGAGCTGCAAAGCAGGAAGTAGTGTTCTGGCTATTATGTTAGACATCCAGTCACTCCAGACTTTATACATTACATTTTTGATTTGCTAACTGTATTATAAAAATGTTTTATTTTACACAGCCTATCTATTCCTCCACCCCTCCGCCTACCTCTCCCCCCGGGCTATTGCCCCTAAGTCCCTACTTACCCCTTAATGCATCCCCTCGAGCGACGTTCACAGGGGCCATCTTCTCTCTCTTCTAAACGATTCTTCTCTTCTTCCGGGAACTGAAGGCGCTGGGCGCACATGCGCAGTAGGTCGCCGGTACTACTGCGCATGTGCGAAAGTTCACAGAGTTCAATTGGCAAACTCCGTGAACTTTCGGTGCATGCGCAGTAGTACCGGCGTCCTACTGCACATGCACGCCCATCGCCGTCAGATCCTGGAAGAAGCAGTTTGAAGAGAAGATGGCCCCTG
>CM044442.1:25136807-25149408 GCA_024363595.1 Xenopus borealis | reverse complement strand
TGCACACTGTACAACACAGATATACATAATTGGCACTTTATAGACTTTTGAGGTACATAACTTTTTTTTGTTTATTGTTTTGTTTGTAGTGCGCCTGTCACTGTACTGACCGTAGTGTGTCTGTCAAGCAAAATAATGTCCGAGCAGTCCCTTCAGCTGTTGTCAGATGATAAAATACATTGAAGAGTTAAAAATTACCTCACATTACAGGGGAGGGGGGTGTACAATGTTTGTAGATGTGCGGCAGAACGTAAAGCAAACGTCCGATTGTCTGATATGAGTAATTGCGCTTCTGCAGGTAAATAAGCGCTATCTGTGGCTGTACAAGGAATTTAAAGGCAGCCTGGCACTAAAGGGGTTAGAAGGCCCTGGCAGCAGCAGGTTTAGTGGGCGCGCAGCAGCCAAGCCCCGGACTTACCTCGGAAGTATCCCCAGGACACGGCATGGCAGACGGAGAGCAGCAGCACGGCCGCCAAGGCCAACACTTTGGCATTTTTCACGCTGAAATGCTGATTGATTTCCCGCTTGCCCAGGTTGTAGGCCAGGGCCGCCATCTTGGCTCCTCCATGACAGCAGCGTGTGATAGAGCTGCCGGGCGCTGAGGGGCAGCACTGCGGCTGGGAGGGAGGGGATGAGGAGGGATGCGGCGGGGGGTCTGCGGTGAGGGAGGAGGAGGGTTCTTCGAATGACAGCAGTGCGGATTGCTCCTCCTCGGAGCCACCTTCTCGCCGCTTCTTTGTGCCCCTTCCTGAGCTCGGGGATGGCGGCTGTGGAGTATGGTCTTCGCCCACGGCACGGCTGTTGCTCCCGCTTTTACTCATAGTCCCGCGCATATCTGCCTCCTTCTGTTGCTCATCCACCACAGTCACTGACATAGGGGCCAAGGCACTCTAATAAAAACAAAAGCAGCATTTATTGCACTACATGACAGGGCACAAGCAATACTCTTCTCTCACTACCCTGGCTGGCACCGAATATTCCCTTTATACAAGCTGAATCAAGTGTGGAGTCAAAATAGGCCCTGGCTTTCCAAGTACTCAAAGGCCCAAATAATCCTCACCAAGCCCTCTAAAAAGTGACTATATGGGATCATACAGCAGCTCTCTGGCATCTGCCAGAATCCACTGATTGCCAGTCTTGGCTGAATAGGGCATGACATACTGGGACATACACACATAAGGGCCACTATGCACAGGCACATCATATGCATGATACTATGTACAACAGGTCCGGACTGAGAATCAAAATAGGCCCTGGCATTTCAGGTTCATAGCATAGAGGCCCAAACAGCCCCCACCAGCCCACTAAATACTGAATTTCTATGGCATCTTATAGCAGCCCCTATGGCATTTGCGAGAACTCACAGATTGCCAGTCGGGGCCTGATGTAGAATTAGGGTTGCCACCTTTTCTTGAAAAAAATACCGGCCTTCCTATATATTTATCTTTTCTTCCTATATATATAACATTGGGATCAAACATCAAAAATACCGGCCAGGTGGCAACCCTAAATACTGACAAGAAGTGAGAAGAAATGATAGTCAGTATATGCACAATACTCAAGCTGTGAGAAGAAATTACCGTAATGATCTGTGCACAATTCCTACAAGATGTAAGAAGAAATGACCGCCATATTTTATGCACTGTACTGACAATATGTGAGAAGAAATGACAGCCATATTCTGTGCACAATACTGACAAGATGTAAGAAGAAATGACCGTCATATTCTATGCACTGTACTGACAAGATGTGAGAAGAAATGACAGCCATATTCTATGCACAATACTGACAAGATGTTAGAAGTAATGACAGCCATTCTATGCACAATACTGGCACACGCCCAGCACAACACACCCAGTCACTTTAACGTAAGACTAAAGTATACTGTATAAAGCTGGCCAAAGACACACACATATATGCATATTATTTTTGAATCCCTTGCCCCAACTTTTTTCATACCATGGTGATCAGTTGTATAGTCAATCAAATAGATTCAAAAGTTTCTGTTGGCTAATTTCTCTGCATGTATTCCCTGTCTGACATATCCATGGGTGACTGTCACTACTATTTCCGGGACATAACTTTTGTTTGATTGCTGTCTGTTAATTAATGGCCAGAACATCATCTGATTTGTTAATTTTCCTATTCCAATCCTACAATTTAAATCTAACTGGTTAGTTTTAGATCATTGCATTTAAAGGAATGATCCAAATGTTCGTCGTACAAGAAATTAAACTAGATGTCTGTGAGAGGCTTAAAGGAGAAAGAATACTATTTTACACTTGAGGAGGCAAGTTAGGCATCCCCAAGTAGGGCCGCCATCAGGGGGGAGCAGTTGTACAGGGCCCAATGCTTTAAGGGGGGCTTAGCCGCAGATAGCCAGGCATCCCTTGCATCATCGAAACCTGCCAAAGTTTCAGAAAGCTTCTCCCAAAGCCACAAAAATAACCAAGTTGAAGTACTGGAGCGGCGAAAAGACAAAAAGCCACGAAAATAGGCAACTTGAAGTCCTAGATCGTGAAAAGACCCAAAGCCACGAAAATAGGCAACTTGAAGTCCTGAAGCAGCGAAAAGACCCTAAGCCATGGAAATAGCCGGAGTTGAAGTCCTGAAGCCACTAGTTCAGTTCTATTGAACACCAATGGGGGCCCTGGCACCAACTTTTTTTTAAATTTATGGGGAGTCCCTGGTCACCAATTATTTTTTTAACTTATAGGGGAGCCCTGACCACCAATTTAAACAAAAAACTTTTATGGGGGGGGGCCCGGCGTCACAGTTTTTCTTTTAGCTGATAAGGGGGCCCTGACCATCAATGGATTTTTATAACTTGTGTGAGGGGGTACCATTTTTAGTGCTTATGTCTGTGTGGTCTTTTAACTATGATGTGGGAAGGATCTGGGGTGGCCGGTATCCTAGGGGCCCCAAAAATTTTGTTGTATATGGCCCCTGTGATTTCTAATGGCAGCCCTGCCCCCAAGTGATTACTTTTACTTACCTGACACCCTGGGCCTATCGGCAGAAAACCTCACTGGGACAGAGTTCTAGCAAGCACCACGGCTTCTTCGGCTTTTAACTCTACTAGCTACTAGCCACGAGAAGACACGAAAATGCAAGAAGAGGATTGCTCCGTGGTGCTCTCTAGAAGAACTCTTCTGCTATTAGGAGCACCGGCCCGGGGTGTCAGATAAGTAAATATAAAGCACCCCCAAGTGTAAAATCGTATTCCTCCTTTAAGTGTGCAAATGTGTCATGTACGTGGATATATACTTATTGTAAAAGAACAATGAGGAACGTGCTGATCTCTAACACCAGTGCCAATACACAGAAAGGTACTTTAAACAAGTTAAAATGTGCTGTAATGGGCACACTGTGTAGGGTCATCCAGGCTATATACCAAAACCACTTTTTGCATAACAAACAGTATCTCCCAATGGAACATGGCTCAAGTAAAGTATTCTTTGCGTACTGTGAAGTCACAGCAAGGAACAGTACCACAGTTAGCAATACACTAATATAATACAAAAAACCATGAATATCTTGTGAATTATATCCTTATAAACGGTGAGTTTATCAGTTTATGTCATCAGTTATAAACGGTTAGTTCTGCTGTAATTTCTGTCACATGATTCACTAAAACATGTGTATTATAATAAATAGCAAAATATGAGGATATTATAAGTTACCTCAGAGTTCCATGACCTGTATAAAAACACGACCTTTTTAAATGATCATGAAACTCCTCTGTAACTTATAATATCTTTATAATTTACAGGAGGGGGTACTTTATTCACTATATAATCCTAAATAAACAGGCTGCGGGGTACCTGAGGATCAATAGACAGTGCTGTCAAACCCTGAATTCAAACACAACTAGACCTCTTGTATGATTTATTTGCAGCAGTGACTGTAACTTGCACCCAGTATAACAAGTAACAAACCCAAAAGAACACATAAAAACCCAGGTACCTGGTATTTCAGCAGCTACACCCCAAAGAACATTTTACAAGGAATCCCCAAGGTTGTTAAAATGTGCAGATTGCAAACACAACCATAAGCAGTTAGAGCAATACAGTCTTCAGTTGCTTCAGCATATCTACCTTTTTCCTGGGCAGTATCATAAATTAGCACATAATAGCACACCCACAGAGTTCAGTGTTTGCTTCTTGATCTTGTGAACTGGCCGAATATTGCTTGCTTAAGGCACAGTGTAGATTTGCTCCTAGTTGTGCTGGCTGGCATGCACTTGTGATGTCCATTCTCTTGTTGCACCCTGGTATAGTTACCTCGGAGCACAAGCAAAATAGTGGGTGGGAATGTTCACAACAGGTTTGACAACATCACATAACTTTCGGGTTTATGGCTTGCGTGTTAATTTATTTTAGTATATTAGTATTGAATCATGGCCTATTTTTGAAGGTTCAGGTTCCAGGTGAATGAATCACTTGCATTTAGTTTTAGAGTAGACTCCAGCGAGTTATAAAACATACATTATATAGTTTAAGGTCAGGGCTTTGTGCATGCCAGTCAAGTTCTTCCAGTCCTATCTCTGAACCCCACTTCTATATGGCCCTTACTTGGCGCATAGTAAGATCCATCCTGAAAATCGTAAAGGGCCTCCCCCAAACTGTTGCCATAAACTATTTAGCAGGGATGTCAGCAATGATGGGTATGGCTTAAATAGCCATTTAGGCTATTCATTCAATAATAAGAAGGGATTTCCATATATGTTTGGCAATTTAGTGTATCAGTGTATAGTTGAACTTCACTGTAACTCTATCCTTAAAGGTGAAGGAAAAGCTTTGTGCACTTGGGGGTGCCAAATTGATTGTATTGACTTACTTGAAACCCCGGGCCAGCGCTCCTATCAGCAGAAAACTGCACCAGCCCAGGGTGATACCAGTGAGCGCATGTGCAGTCGACTTTTTCGTTAAAGTTCGTCCTTTCAAGAGTATTATATGTCTTTATTACTACGACAAGGCGCACTTGTCAGTGAGTGCAGAGGTCACATCATGAGAGGCGTTTACAATTTATGATTATTATAAACATAGGGGCATTTAGCAACTCTGTAAAAGCTGTTTTCTTTTGTATTTAAGAATGATGCATTAGAAATCTGTGGAGGACAGAGCATAGGGGTTTGAAATAGGGTTGCCACCCGGCCGGTATTTTACCGGCCTAGCCAGTAAAACAGCCGCCAAGGCTGGGGCCGGTATTACAAATTTACCGGCAATGTAGCTGCCGGTAAATTTGTAATACCCTTAAAAAGACCCATCGGCCAGCCCCCAATCCCCCGTATACTTACCTTTCCTCCCCTTGTTCAACGCGCTGGGTTGTGACCACGCCCCCAAAACATCATAGGCCCTCCCCCTTTGACATCATGCACCACCCCTTTTTGGTCCCGCCCCCCGCAGGCCGGTAAAAATTTTTAGAAAAGGTGGCAACCCTAGTTTGAAATGGAACAACACATATTCTTGTTATGGATCACAAGCTGATCCTAAGAATATCTATTCCTGTCCAAATTAGATTATAGGTCTAGACCGGAAGAATCACACTGACACAGGGCGTTCAGTATAGAAATACTTCTGCTTTATTGTGTATGTGCAAAGCTTTTTATATTGGTTGGGTAAGGGTTAAGCAAAGCTGTGTATGAAACACACATCACAGTCCTTGAGGCACTTGTGGTGATTGGTTGCATCCTTATATGGGCAATGTTATGTGCAAAACACATGTTATAGACGTCTGGGAGCCTTGGCTATTACATCTAGTAACATCTTAAACAGTATGAAATCTGTTGAGCTATAGCTGAGCAAGGAAGGAATGAGTATACAGTAAAATAGACATTTTAGATATATGAAATATGCAATAGCTATAATTCCCTAACATTTTTGTACAGGGGTGTAACTACAGAGAAAGCAGATGCTCCGGGGGGACCCAGGAAGTATAGGGGGCCCATGAGGCCTTAATTCATATGCAATTTCAATAAATATTGGTAAAACAAGTCAACCTCTAGACATTTTGGGGCCTAAAAAATAATTTGCTGTGGGGCCCAGTGTGATATCTAGTTACACCACTGCTCTTGTAAATATTAGACAATATTACTTGGAATTACATTTCCTTTCATTATACGTAAAAACAGTATTTGGGTTGAGATGCCTTTTACATGGGACACTTTCCCTTTGTTCACAAGACTTTTTCCCCATACCAAGTTTTGAGAAATAACATTTTCAATTGTTTGTGGTTTTTTTTCCTTAGAAAAATGGCCAAAAGATAAGAAATCAGCTAATTTAAATTAGATACCGAAAGCTGTTTTAGGGAGCCTCAAGAAGGTGATAAAGAAAAGAAGGAAATTTTTTTTTAAAAAAGCCTTTTTTCTTAAAGTGATATCTGAAAACAACTGGGTATAGAAGGTGAACAACCCCTTTAAAGGGTTTTGTTATGAGTGTAGGTTACACTGTACATGCTGAGTAGGTTCTGAGCAGCTATTTAAAGTCTAAGGGGGTTTTTAAAGTCCATTTTTTTCTGGTCAGTTTTTTGAAGTGGAAAAACACAATTGTTTCGTGGGGAAAAAAAACTTGAATTTTTCGAGATTTCTTAAACTCCGATGGTGTTAAAAGTCAGAATAAAAAAGTACTCCAACTCAGACCTGACGAGTTCACGTAGAAGTCAAAGGCAGGTGTCCCGCTGATATCGTGATCTGCACTGGGTTTTGTTCAGTAATCTGAAGATTTTGTTGCTTTCGGGTGTCAAATCTGTAAAATAAATTTTCAGGCATGAAATCTGAAAAAGTCGTAGTTTAAGGCGATAATTTGGATTTTTTCAAGGATTCATCAAGATATTTTCGGAAAGTTTTTATTGATAAACGGGGGAAAAGGTCTGTGTGGATTTGGTCGGAGTAATTTTCAGAAAATAGTGAATACTTTTTGGATTTTGATATATAACCCCCCCTTAGATTAGGGGTTGTTGCAAAACAGAAAATGAGGGTCCCTTGTCATAGAAGCCAACCCAAAACCTCAACCCCCTTAATTTAGCAATTCTTTACAAATCAGAATTATTCTACTGCAGAACATTAACCTTCTTACTGTATTCTTTTATAGGTACCTAAAGTATATTGTATGGACATAGACATAGACATTAGCTCACTAAATATATTTTAATTGTTTACCCCTATAAAACATGTAGGAACAGGAACACCCCCACATTAAAGGAATTGTTCGGTATAAAAGTAATAACTGGGTAAATATATAGGCTGTGCAAAATAAAAATGTTTTCAATATAGTTAGTTAGCCAAAAAATGTAGTGTATAAAGGCTGGAGTGACTATAAGTCTAACAGAACAGAACAGAACACTACTTCTTGCTTTTCAGCTCTCTTTTGTTTACACTGACTGGTTACCCTGGTTACCAGGCAGTAACCAATCAGTGACTTGAGGGAGGGCCACATGGGACATAACTGTTACTTTTGAATCTGAGCTGAATGCTGAGGATCAATTGCAAACTCACTGAACAGTTATGTCCCATGTGGCCCCCCTTCAAGTCGCTGACTAACTCAGATTTAGGGAGCTGAAAAGCAGGATGTTGTGTTGTATTCTGTTATGTTAGACATCCACTCACTCCAGACTTTATACATTACATTTTTGCCTAACTAACTATATTAGAAACTATTTTTATTTTTCACAGCCTATCTATTTACCCAGCTTTTCATTTTACCCTGAACTGTTCCTAAAAATAATTAATTTTTAATTGACATACCTGTTATTTCCATATTGTATCTGAAATCTTTTCTATGGATTTCTAGCAGATATGCTAACGTGTGTTGTGTATAAAGTAAGTTAAAGTTTATTTACCTTATTTGCTGGCGTATAAGACGACTTTTTGCCCCAGAAAAATATGCCCTGAAGTGGGGGGTCGTCTTATACGCCGGGTACTACTTCATCTTACCTCATCCGACGCCAATCACGATCTGCCCCGCTGCTCCAGCTGCACTTCCTGGTTGTGACGTCAGAAGTCTCGCGAGACGAGACTAGACGCGCAACCAGGCAGCAGCTATATACGGTATATAGCACTTTTCGAAGCGTAGCTACAAAGTGCTTTACAGACAATATAAAATAAATAGAATAAGCATCCAATACACAAAAAGAAATGACAATAACTAATCATTCCATCCCCTTAAAAACAATAACAGCAACACTATATTACATAACATGGACTCACACTAATTAAAAGGCAAAATATAAAAATTTGTCTTCAGTCGCCTTTTAAAAATATCAATGGAACTGCCTTGTCTAATACGGAATGTCAAATTATTCCAGAGTTTTGGGGCATGTGCAGCAAAATCACAATCATCTTTCCACCTCCACCTTGTTCTTGGAGGACTAGAGGACCTTAATAACCTAGTACCTTTATGAACAGTCAGCAACTCCGAAAGACATTCTGGAGCCTCACCATGTAAAGTTTGATAAGTTTGCAGTAACATTTTAAAATCAATCCTACACCAGTGCCAATCAAGCTAATGAAGAGCAGCCAGCACTAGACTAATATGCTCAAATTGTCTTGAATTTGTTTACAGCTGAGCCAACGCATTTTGAACTAACTGAAGCCATGCCAAAAATCTTTGACTCTGGCCCGTGAATAACGAATTACAGTAATCCAGTCAAGAAGAAACAAATGCATGGATAATCTATGTTTTTGATGAAAACCTGATTGACATTTTTTAAACATATTATTATCCTCCAAATCCTCTTGATTTGAAACTGCCCTCTCCAAAATCTTTGATAAAAATGGCAATTTCGAAATCAGCCTAAAATTGTTCAGGTTTTTAGGATCCAGGCCGGCATTTCTTAAGAAGAGGCTGAATGATGGCCAATTTAAAATAGTCCGGAAAACATATTGATGCAAGTTATAGATTAACAATGTCTTGAACCTGGGGAGCTATACATTCAAAAATGTTCTTAAAAAAGCTTGCTGGAAGTTGCAACGGGTTAGAGGATGGTTTTAGGTTCTGCACAATCTTGCTTAAATCCTCCAGGGATATTGGAGTAAATTGATCCAAGATCTCAGTATACATGTCAGGGAGTAAAACTTCCATACCTGATGATGAACATGAAATATTGGCTGTAATATGATGTATCTTATCCCTAAAATGCATAGCAAAAAATTCACAGCTAACATTTTTATCTAGAGCAGGGATCCCCCGTCTTTTAAACCCATGAATAACATTCAGAAGTAAAAGGAGTTGGGGAGCAAAACAAGCATGAAAAATGTGATTGTCCATGAGCTGTGATTGTCCATTAGGTAGCCCATATGTGGATTGTCAGCCTACATTATGGTTCTGTTTAGTAGTGCACCTGGTTTTTATACAACCAAAACTTTCCTCCAAACCCGGAATTTAAAAATAAGCACCTGCTTTGAGGCCAATGGGAGCAACATCCAAGGGGTTGCAGAGCAACATGTTGCTGGATTTTTAACTCTCCCCTATTGACATCTGGACAGTTTTTGGACTGGAGAAGCCAATCGAAGGGCCCCATACAGGGGCTAATAAACTGCTGACTTGGTCTGTCGGCAGCTTTTATCAGCCCATGTATGGCAAGCTTAATTTTCTATATAAGCCAGCCAATGTGTAATGTGATCTGTGTGTTCTACAGCAACGCATACATGTTGCTTTAACAGTTAACCTGTTTAACAATAAAACCTGGCAGTTTGGATTTGCATGAATACATAGAGTGCAGTGCTGGGACAGACAGTTTTTCCTTGCCCTTTAGACTTTCCTGGAATACTGCACAAGGTTACTTAGCCAAGTAAAACAAGGAAGAAACAAATTCTTCCTTGTTGCAATAATAATCCATGTATTCATTAGTGGTATACCATTTCATTTATAGGTAACAGAGCTTCACGACATATAACAGTAACCTGACATTTGAAATGATTAGCCCCATATGTATACACCGAAAGGGAAGATATCATATGCCTTTGAGCACATACATGGGCAGATAAGCTGTTGAATTGCTCTGAAAGAGTCTGCATTTTACATCTGCCTGTGTGTAGCCAGCTTTATCTGCATCTAAATACTGGCCTGACTCAGTCTATAAAACCCTACAAATGACCTGTTGTGTGCTGAACTGTTATTGCAATCACTCCAGTGTCCCAAAAGTCTTGTGCTTTTTATTATCAGTAATGGGACTGGGACAACTGACTGAAATTCTGGTCTATTGCTGATATATTGAACTGAATTGATAGTTTCTTCTATGTTTCTCTCAATGGTATTAAAGTTCTGAGCATCCTCTAGTGGAAGGCTGTGGTATGGATCATTGTACCACATTTAACACAAATTAGATTTCAAAATTCATTTTTAGAGAAAGATTTGAAATACTAGTTCATGTTGTGGTCATTGTACATGCAGTGATATTTATGTCATAGAGCTATTCTTAAATTGTTGTCTTCAGATCCATTTTATTGCCAAATTGGCAAAATAAGGGGCATATGCTGTTATTGAAGGGCCAGTTATTAGTATTCAAAGGCTTAGGCTTCCAGGAAAGATACCAGCTTCCATGTACAGGAAAGGGATCTCTTTTTCCAGAAGAGAAGCTCCAGTTACCTGATGGTCATCTCACATTGCATACCTCCCAACTGTCCGTTTTCAGTCCTGATTTTGACAGCTCATCCCGCAGTCCCGGCTTGTTACTGAAAAGGTGACTTGCTATTTGACCTCCTGCACTGAACAGCCAGAAACAGATACAAAACGTTTCTAACTTTATTGGATTTTGTTAGAGAGCCCAGAACAGCTACCAGGTGTACTTGGATACTTTTGTTATCATTTAAGATAAGCAAATAAATAATTGTAACAATTCACTTTCATTTGCAAAACTGTAATAACACATAAAAACCACAGTAATGTGTTCGAACTTTCATAACCTGCCACATTTTGTAAAACGAACATGGTTATAAGTTAGTGGCCACAAAAATGGGCACCCAGCAAATCTTTTTGTCCCTCTTTCTATATCCGACATATGCATTATTATTAACATGTATTTCTATAGCGCCAATTTATTTCGTATGCATTGAGTCAATTTAAGCAAATAACCCATATGTTTTTCTTATATTTGATGGTAATTAAACCACTTAAAGGAGAATTGAACCCTAAATTTAAAAAAAAACCCTACCCCCATCCCACCAAGACACCCCTCCCTCCTCCCCCCAGCCTAACTGTTACCCCGGGCAAAAGGCTATAACGTTCTACTTACTCCTCGGTGCAGATTCAGGCACCGGACTTCACGGGCGCATGCGCAGTATTTGCAAAACAGAAAATTGCTTCAACTGCGCACGTGCCGAAACGTCATACGCACCGATATGTCATTCTGAAGATTACCGAAGCGGCTGAAGATGTAGCCTGCGAAGTCCAATACCTGAATCGATCTAAAAATGCTGAAATAACCCTATGGGAGCTTCCCATAGGAATTCTCATCCGACAGTCCCGCCGGATCAACCCAGACCGAAATGCTACAAGGTCTTCCGTGTAGTTCTGCCCTAAAGGAGAACTAAACCCTAAAAATTAATATGTCTGAAACTACCATGTTTTATATCCTGAACATTTTGCACCAGCCTAAAGTTTCAGCTTGTCAATAGCAGCAATGATCCAGGACTTCAAACTTGTCACAGGGGGTCACCATCTTGGAAAGTGTCTGTGACACTCACATGCTCAGTGGGCTCTGAGCAGCTGTTGAGAAGCTAAGCTTAGGGGTCGTCACTAATCAGGACTGGACTGAGAATTAAAATAGGCCCTGGCATTTCAGGTACACAAGAGGCCCATCAGCCCACATAGAGGCCCAAACAGCCCCCACCAGCCCACTAAATACTGACTTTCTATGGGACCTTATAGCAGCCCCTCTGGCATTTGCCCTAACCCACAAATGGCCAGTCCGGGCCTGTCACTAATTATCCAGCGGAAAATGAGGTTGGTCTGTAATATAAGCTGATGCTACAGGGCTGATTATTAAATTCTGACGCTACTTGCACTGGTTTCTGTGCTGCCATGTAGTAATTATCTGTATTAATGACTAATCAGCCTTATATTGTGACTATATTTCTATTCTATGTGTACTGTATATTGTGACTATATTTCTATTCTATATGTACTGTATATTGTGAGTGGGTCCCTAAGCTCAGTAAGGGACAGCAGCACAGAGCATGTGAATCAGTGAATCAGCAGAAAAGAAGATGGGGAGCTACTGGGGCATCAACTGTAGTTGCCTTGGGCTGGTACACAAGCACAAAACATCATGTATAACATTTCTAGCTACTTCTTTAGTTTAACTTTCCTTGTCCATTAAAGTATAGTAACTCTTTAATCCCATGTAAAGAAACTTTTATGTTGTATTTAGAAAAACAATATTTACCAACGTGCTTATACTCTAAACTAGCTCTCTGTAATTATTTTGGTTAGTGTACGCCTTCTCTCCTCTTGTATTTTTGATTGATCCAGGAGTATGAGATGCTCTGCAAATTATTTTTTGACTATAGATGGAGCATGGAATATTAAATTATAATTCATTTATACTTATATTAAATATTATTATATTAAATTATAATTCATTTACCCCCAGGAATATCCCA
>CM044442.1:25092528-25120675 GCA_024363595.1 Xenopus borealis | reverse complement strand
ATATATATATATATATATATATATATATATATATATGTATATAAGTATATGGCCACTGAATGGTATACATCCATTTAGCCCATGGGTTCTATCAGTAAAATACCATGGAGGGTCAACCAGTGGAAGGCCATATAGTGTTCTTACTTTAAATGACAACAATTTGTACTCACATTAGCTCCAGGGCCACCAGGGGAACCACGTTCACCTCTAGATCCTGGAAGACCAGAGATACCAAGAGGACCAAGCATACCAGAAGGACCAGAAGCTCCAGGAGCACCCTGAAATGCAAAGGGAAATATTTAGATCTAATTGTTTAAATTTAACAAACAAGTATCATATGTTAAACATGGCACTCTGCAGTGCATGTTGGACAAAAAAGGTCAGCATAAGAAATACAGAGGCCAACTACTCACCTACACTGACATGAGTAAATATTTTTTTACAAATATTTAGACACAATTAGACACCTTTATACTGACACTCTTTATGAGAACTCCCATTTATAGGGCTCATTTACTAAAGGTATGAAAAGTAGACAAAATCTGCAACACTTTGCTCTTTTGTACCCACAATGCAACATTCCTCTCATAATTGCACTACATTCGATTCCTAAAACTCCTGTGCCAAATGCCAGAGGTGTAAAGATGTGTGCCAGTTAATCAACTGCACACAATTCAGCACAACTTGCCCCTGCTAGATAAATGGGGTCATACAGGCATTATAATGGGCATGCATTTATACAGTACAACCTACTCTAGACAGAAACTTAAGGTCATAACACCAATTAACGGTATACAATAAAAAGACTTACAGCAGGACCAGCTTCACCAGATGAACCCTTCTCGCCAGACAAGCCTTGTGGACCACCGATACCTTGTTCTCCGGGGCGGCCAACTGGTCCACTGTCACCACGAGGACCTCTTGGGCCATCTTTACCAGGGTGGCCTGTAGGGCCACCAGGACCAACAATACCCTATGAAACAACAATAATGTAAACATGTATTATGGACATGAGGTGATAATATTAACTTTTACTGTGCAGTGTTCTGTCAAAACAACCGAGTACTATGAGGGTGTACAGGATGTATGCAGTGATATCCCTCCCAAAATAACTTTTGTTATAGAAGTCTGTCTTGCTACAGCAATGGTTGCACGACAGCATCAAGTGTGACTTTTGTGCCACTGAAATTATAGTGTAAGTAATGTTCTAAAGAGCTGAGTAGCAACATCTGAGCCTGGGTAGACTTACAGCAGGGCCAGGAGCACCAGTTCTTCCAGCAGGACCAGGGAAACCATTTGCACCCTGAAATAGATATACATGGCAAATCACTATAAAGTTCACTAAACAAATTCTCTCTATGATAGGTATGGATATTAAATAAAAGATGTTTACTCACAGGAGCACCGCCATCACCTCGGGGACCATTAGCGCCAGCTGGACCATTGGGACCCTAGAATTAAGGACAAAAAAATGAACAATATGAATTTCGAAGAATCTGAAACCATGCTTGAACCTCACTGTTTCGCACAGTCAGCCCAACTGTGTAAAATGTTTTTGTACTTCATAGAGTATCTTGGATGATTTCTACATACTATTAGATCTTAAGATCTAAGATTAGTAAGTACAGAGATTGGTGTATGTATGAATATAGATCAGATATGTGAGTGTATAGATGAGTCTTAATAAGTGTATATATGTACTTTGGGGATCATTTGAAGGGGTTGAAGTTGATGGACTCTGGTCTTTTTTCAACCCACCCTAACTATATAATTTTACTTATCGTCCTGAACACCATATTCTCGGTCTTCATAAAGTGTGGGAAATCCCTGACCTCTGTCTAGTGTAGACCGCAGTACAATATTCTAAAATATTTTATAGTAGACTTTAGTTTTGTAATTAGACTTATTTTTCTTCCACAGCTCACAGGCTTGACATTTACACTGCTATCTGGTTTCTATTGTTTAATAACTCAAGCAACTATGAAGAAACCAGGAAGTCAGAATGGAGAATCAACAGGGGATGGCTTTTATGGAAGGAAAATCAATCAGAAAACGTTTTGCACTGTCGACAAGCATTTTCCATCAATTACGTTCCATCTGTGAATTTGTGAATTCCCTCTTTAACCATCCATATGCGTAATTCATAGTCAAAGTATACTCATATTCTGTCTTATTGCTGCAAGTGTCCATAGGGCAAATATTAAAGTGTATCCAAGCAAATTGTGACTCTTACAGAGGCTTGGAATAAAAAGTTCATGCTGTAATCCACAAAGGGATATGTTCTAGCAGGAAATCCCTGCTAGATGTATCTGCTTCCCGCTAAAGTAACTGCTACACAAAAAACAAGCAAGGGTATAATTTTACTTTAAAGACATCTCTGTTTTGCAATGGTAATGGTGCTTTTCTATGAATACAATGATTTTCTATGTTTGCAGGTTACAAAGTTAAACCAAATGTTGCCTAGAACAATGCATTAAGGACATGGGACCCCACCCAGAAAACAAAAGTTTTAATACTAAATGGCTGAACAAGATAGTTACTTTTTTCTTTTTTCAATGCAGCTCAACTGCATCTGTTCAAAAATGGAATATGGAGGGATATACAGTTTTTACTTTTCCTGAACAAAGTCCCTAGCTCTATGCCAATTTTTGGTCTTGTTGGGCTACTTACTGCAGGTCCATGAGAGCCAACTGCACCAACAGCACCGGGAGCACCACCTTCACCCTTTGGTCCTTTTGGTCCTCTTTCTCCCTTGACACCAGTGTGACCAGCTGCACCCTATTAGGTAACACGTCCAGCTTTAATATCTTATCACATGATAGACTGGATTCTCAAAACAATATTGCTTGTTTTACTATTAGTTACTTACAGAAGGACCAGCAAAACCAGTAGGACCAGCTGGACCAGCCTCTCCACGTTCACCCTTTAAAAAAAAAAAAAAAAAAAAATTTAAGGATGATGTACATGATTATCAGTTATTTATGTCACATTATAATGTGCTTTTTTTTGATTAGTCGTTACTTACAGGAGATCCACGAGGACCAGCAAAACCAGCAGGACCAGCAGGGCCAGATTCACCCTAAAAAACAGACAATAATTATACAAATGTGTTATGGGTTTGGACATTGAATACAAAGGTCTTATTATTAGAGAGCCAAAACTGATACATGTTGTGGTATAATGAAAAAACATCAAAGGAGCAAAAAATAGCAGATGTGATAAGGGTATATTTAAACAGAGGGTATTTAAATGCCTCATGCTGCAAGTAACTACAAATATCGCTCTAAATGGAGGTTTTTCCCTTATCTCTCATTTTTCCTTTTTCTCTGTGTCCAATTATATATATCCAGATCCAAACAAGGATCAGGGCAGATACAGCCTGAATATTCAAAGACTTATATTCAAACTTGCAACTTGTTTTGGTCTTGTTAGATATTGGAATATGGTTTCAGGATCTTCTTATCATTGATGTTAGTGTAATTGCAGCAATAATTGTGTATAGACTAGATACTATTGTAACGATGCTCACATCTTGTAAATTCTATTGGATTCAGATTGTGTTAAACCCCACACTTGGGATTTACATGTAACTGACAATGAAGACAAAATAATTTCTTGCCAGGGATGCATTTTGAGCACAGAATAACAGGAATACTACTTATTGTGGACTACTGAGCAATTAAAAGGCCTTGATCAGATTCTCTTGTTTGCATATGCAAATAAGCATAATTCAAGGATGAAATATCTCCATAATAATAAATTTACATAGTCAAGTCATCTATTTTCACATGATTTTAAAGGTTTGGATTTCGTTTCACCAGGTTCTTCGATTCAACCAAATCCAATCAAAATGGTCTATCATCCTGAACCAAATCTGGCATTTGATGCATCTATATATATATATATATATATATATATATATGTGTGTGTATATATATATATATATATATATATATATATATGAATATATATTTGCCATAAAACAGTTTTTTTTTTATTTTATTCCAATTTATACCACAATAAATACATGAAGTATAGCAGTAAGTACTAGTTCACGCTCCTTTAATTTCATGTTTTATTTACTCTACATCATGTAAGATATAAATGTATTTATTATGTAATTACCCTGTCACCAGCAGAACCAGCAGGACCGGGAGCACCAGCAGCACCAGCAGGACCCTAAGGAGAAACAAAACAGAGAATATGAATAACAGCCACAGAACAAAAACAAAAAAATGTACTAAAAGCAACAAGGAAAAAGCTACATTTCTATTTTATTATATTTTAGAGAAATTGGCCAGCTCTTTACAATTGCGCAACTCCAATTACCACTATATCTTATACAGTACATGGGCCAATGGAAGCACTTCCATTACTGTTACAAAAAGCCCAGTACTGTGCAACATATACAAGAGCTATAGATTTAGGACAATGACAGTCAAGGAGATAAGTCGTCCACAAAAAGTCTTCTCTACAGTCTCCTGCTAATGCTTTCCCACTGGCAATAAAGTAAATTGGTGTTGGGAAAACATACATGGTGCTTCGTTGCCCAAAGTTTCGGCTACTTCGTAAAGATCAAGCAATGCATATGTTTTCCCATGGGCAAGTGACATTATTGCCATGGTGGGAAAGAATCAGCAAGAGAATAGTCACCCAGTGTAGAGCGCGTTTGACGTGGGTGACTAACCTTTGAGATTCTGTATCAGACATACAACACAGAATGCTAGACCTTGCTGCAAATAAATGTTGGATCCCAAACAATCACACAGTGTAGTGGGCTTTAAGTGTAAGATCTGTTATCTAGTAAACTAGTGCCTGATATATTTTCTTATACAAAAAAAAAAAAGATACATACAAGGGATAAACTCAATAATGCAGTGTACTTACACGGGCACCATCTCTTCCTGGGCTACCATATTCTCCAGCATGGCCACCATCACCCTACAGAAAAAAAATTGCATATTATATTTACCATATAACCAAATCTAATCTATCAGTCTGCCATCTTGCCTGTTTATCTAGCTTTCTTCATGAATGATTCACTGGGTGTAAATAAAATATGTATTGTACATTTATGGAATAAGAATTTGAAGATTAACTAATAAAATGCTAGCATCCTTCAATTTAGGTTGATTTAATGCAAAATAAGGTCCGAACCCAAGGAAATGATATAAGATCAGAATCGTATGTTAATTTGCACCTCACAAATCTTCATGGTGTGTTAACAGTCTAAATATGTTTATGTGTAGTAACATTTAGGAATAACACAGCAGAACACTGAATGGAACATATATTATGGCTTATACTGTCAGACAAGTTTATCAATTGATATTAATATAAAATGGCCATTGTTGGTACCTTCTCTCCCTTTGGTCCAGGAACACCAGCTGCACCTCTCTCTCCTGGGATTCCGCCAGGGCCAGATGGTCCAAGAGCACCATTTAATCCAGCTGCACCAGGTTCACCCTAGAACATCACAGAAAAGCACAAATCAGTTCTCTACTGGACACTTTATTGCAAAGACTGACAACTTATGCAGCCCAAGCTTATAACTACAATACAGATATGGGATCCCTTATCTGGAAAACCAATAATAATAGATCCTATACCTGTAATAACCCAGGGAATTAGGGGACTTTATTATTAAAATAAATTCAACAAGTGTCCTGCAGCATTTTAAGTGGAAGCTACAGAAGCTTTAAGCTGCAAGGTATAGATAGCAAGAGTGAAGGTGTAAATGGATTTGGATAATACAGATATTGTAAAGAACACAACCATACCTTGGTTCCATCAGTTCCAGGTGCACCAGTTGGGCCTCGGGGTCCAAGAGGTCCTAATGGACCTGCAGCACCACTCTCTCCAGAAGCACCACGTTCACCCTAGTTTTTTTGAGAAGAACAATGAAGAGTCAAAGAATAAATAATCATAATCTAAAAGATGGACATTTTGCCTATCTATGCACCAATTGTGTTGCTCTCAATGGTAAGTGCTGCTCTTACTGGTAAGTGCTGCTCTCAGTGTGTCCATACATATGGCTGCTATATGCTATATCACTTGGTGATTTCGAATAGCTTTATATATTCAAGTAGGTGCTACATTATACTCTTTACATTAATACCTAACAGGGTCCTGCAACAGAATAAAATGGGATCAGAGGGCCTGGCTCACAAGAGAATCAATTTATACTGATAGGCGTAAATGATAATATTAATCTATGATTCTATTTTTACAGCATGCATCTCATCCACGTTTTAGTCTAGTCCTACAAAAAGAACAACAGATGTAAATTTAAGGCAAGACTGATAAACTATAATATACATTCATAGGATTATTTAAATTGAAAAAAGAGTTGGAGAGCAACACAAGCATGAAAAAGTCCATGGGGATGTCAAATAAGAGCTCTGATTGGCTTTTTGGTAACCCCTATATGGACTGGCAGCCTACAGGAGAGAATGTTTGGCAGGACATCTGTTTTTTATGCAACCAAAACTTGCCTCTAAGTCAGTAATTCAAAAATAAGCACCTGCTTTGAGGCCACTCGCGAGCTACTGGTTGGGGATCACTGCTCTATAGCTTTCAAACAATATATGATTTTTTTTTTCTAGTTGGAAGGGTTGAAGAGCTTCCTGTGATTCATTCAAGGGGTCTGAAATTATTGGCTTTTTAATGTCAAGCCAGACAAAGGTATTTGATTTATTAGATACAGAATCACCTAGCACAGGTCTCAGACTGTAGGCTTTGAAATAAAAGGTAGCCTGACCTCTTAACGTTCATTAAATGGTAATACAATCGACAAATTGGGATTTATACAACACCCTCTGACCCCATTTTTACCTCTATTATGCGGCCTAAGCATCAGTTTGATAAGAAAATACATATAAAAAGTATTTGGTGTGATTGTTAATCACAACTAACATCATGAACAGTCACTGACCTTGTTGCCAAATAATAGCATATTACTAAATTATCAGTGGGATAGCCTCCATTTTAAACTACCTCATGAATGGACTATGGATTTCTTATAAATTTTAGGAAGAGTAAACAAGCAATTGATAAGAATCTGTGTTCTATGTTCATTTGTATCCACTGTATCTGTGTGCAAGTTCCTATAACCTGGCTTTATCACAAATGATTTATACTCACTCTTGTGCCAGCTGGGCCAGCAGGACCAAAGTCACCAGGAGCACCCTAGGAAATGGAAAGAAAAATGTGCTTATTAGCGCTGCCACAAATGGAATATTTCCTAATGGCAAAATGAAACAGAACTGTTCTGTTTCTCTTAAAACAAAGGTTTCTAAATAATGCTATTGCAGATAAATTTGGAAGTTTTTTGTTTTTAGATTTTTTTCCATACTGAGCAACATATTAACATTATGTTCATGTAACAGATTCAATAAAGTAATAATAAATGCAAAATATGTATTTGTCCAGTAATGTAACACCAGGGGGGGCAGACCCTGGTGCTGGACATGGAGCCGGGGCCCCCTCACCCCGGAAATCGGCAGAGCGTGAGCTGCCAGGGGCCCCTGAGGGGTTGTGGACCCTGACCCAATCGCACCCACGGTATTTGTCTGTTATTTCAAGGAGTAAATTTTAATTTGAGCGATGGGTTAGAGAAGTATAGGGTCCCTATCATCCTTAGATTATAGCAGTGATTTTCAACCTTGTGCCTCCAGCTGTTAAGGAACTACAAGTCCCACAATGCAATGAAGGAGTCTGACAGCCACAGTCAGGCAAATGCATTGTGGGACTTGTCGTTTCTTAACAGCTGGAGGCACAAGGTTGAAAATCACTGGATTATAGTATAGAAAACTTCCATTTTTTTCAATGAACCATATAAGTGTAAGCTATAGAATAAATGGGGGCAAGCCTTCCCCAGCATCTTAGGTGTTTCAGTTTGATCCCTTACATAGGAAGTATCTCAAAAGTGTTTAAGGAAGTTATTTTTGAATTTTAATGGGAGGACCCAAAAATAGTGATAAGTGTCACTGTTTGTCACAGCATTAGGGATCTGATGTATTTTAATTTTTTACCCTACTCGTAGAAAATTAAAAGGCAACAAATTTTAGAGCAAGGCACAGATTAATCCAGTTGGAGAAATATTTTGAAACCGGGAATTTTGTTTTATTTCACATTCCTACATTAATACATATTTATTATTTAATTAAGTATAGGCGCTTGGGAATCATTTAGTAGGGACTGCAACCAGCTAAATCTCAGTAGAACACCAACAAGGTGTCTCAAACATATATATCTAAAGCTTAGATATCTGCTTATCTGTTCTCAAGGCTTTGCCTGTGATGGGTACAACTTACTCTTTCTCCGGGTTTGCCAAGTTCTCCAGCAGGGCCACCGGGGCCTGGAAGACCCTATTCATGAGAACAAAGGAGAGTTAATAAACAGATCCCTTACATGAATAGACAAAACTTTGTTTGAACTAATATGTAAGCATCTGTTTATAAATGAAGTCTGCGACACAGTAGGCAGCAAGATATTCTATTATATTTGTATATTTGTACATAGTTACCTGGAAGCCTGGGGCACCAGCAGGACCTTGTTCACCTTTGTCTCCTGTATTGCCCTGTTGATTACAAGCAGGAGTTAAATAAGAATATTCGTCAAAGATATTGTCAGTTAGCTTCATGCTAAAATAATTAAACTTTAAAAAGACGCCTCTACTTACAACAAGTCCTGGGGGTCCTTGAGCTCCATTGTTACCATCAGGTCCAGGGGCTCCCTAAATAAATTCAACATAAAACATTTAAATGATGTTGTTAGTTCTTAAAAATGAAGCATTGTCTTGTACAACAAGTTATTTATGATCCTAAATAACATGGCATTTACTAAATGTACAGGTTTAGAAGACAGCAGCTCTCCAAAACTAGAATAGGCAGTATTGTAGTAATAGGTGCAAACTTTGTTGCTCCACAACAACCAATCAGAAGGTAGCATTTACTATTAGTTATTTAAAGTAAACATTTGATTGGCTGATACAATTTACTAGATTTTGAGCAAACCTTGTGCTTGTTCTTAAATTAAGATTTGCATATGTAAACTAAATAAATATGTTAATAAGCAATAAAGAAATGCACTGCATTAAAAGGCAATGGCAAAATGGACAGACATACAAAAACAATACAATCTATCTGACTTGTCATTGCTTTCAATATTATATTATGGGATAGGATTAGAGATCTCCTACCTGCTAATCTACAGTTCCTATAATGTCGATAAGCCTATGGCTGTCAAAAAGTTCTAATGCTGATAAAAGTCCTATTTCCTGAAAAGTTTGGATATCAGATGTCCCATATAATTGTCCAGTAGATGACTAGAAGAACCAATTCCCTGTCTCTTAAAGTAATAGCGACACTAAAAACTACTTTTTAAAATATGAATGTACAATAAAAGTTACCTATAGGTCATGTTGCAGAGAGGTTTGTTTTTGTAAGTAATTGTTAGTTGACGTTTCTAAACCTGACTTTCCCATCTCAGCCTGTCAGTTAGCGTTTCTAATGCTGCACAAATATGACAGCCCCCTCATACAGGAATATGGAGGCTCAGACAGGTAATGTAAAAGTATTGTGCACATACAGTACATCATGGCAAAGTTATAAGTAGCTTTCAAAGGCAATATTATGATAGATGTAAAAAAGAGTTTAATTTCTGGTATCAAGAAGAGTGTCTTTGAGACAGTTTTGTAAAAGTGTCATCTGAGCCATGGCTCACGGCAGGATTAGCACTGCCTGTGATATAAATACTAAAAATACCCATGAATTACACCTTGTTCATACTATAGCTTAGTATATATTTTATTATACATACCCTGTTACCAGGAGGACCTTGGCTTCCCTTATCTCCATTCTTTCCAGGTTCACCCTAAAAAAATAAAGTGAATCATGTTTTGTTTAGTGCCAATGTACCATCATTAACTGAATTAAGCAATTATCAGCTGTCTTGCCTATGGATAGGATTTTAATATTTTAGCAGTACCTTCCACAGGACCTGAGATCCTAGGGGTGGCCATTTACCTGCCAAACTGTTTATGGCTACAGGGCCCAGTTACTCAGCAATGACTACAAAGGGTCAGGTTTAACTTCTGTCTGTTCAACTTCATGGAGGTAGGCTCCCTAAAGCACTACTTAGGCAAAAAAGCAAGCCTTAAGATAACTGGGTCCAGGTGATGTCTCTGCAGACATAGTCAGTATCCCATTAAAGTAATATCTGCATACTGATTATATTGTGGCATATGCAGTAGCTCTGTGCAATATTACAATATCAAAGTCATTACAAAATATCACATTTTTTTAATAAACAAATAAAATCAATTTATTTAATTTAAAACCAAAATCAAGTTTACTAAACATTATACATTGTTTGCAGACACGAATGCAATTTTTTTTTTTTATATTTGTAACCTTAGTTGACATATCAATGCACATATGATCTTAACACTTACAGATGGGCCCTTGGGACCAGGGAATCCAATGCTACCAGGTTCTCCTCTTGCGCCAGATGGACCAGCGGGACCAGAACGACCTTCAATACCTTGAGGACCCTAAAAAAAGAATATTCAAAAAATATGTAACCACTGTGTTAACTTTAATTTCAGTAAAATACGTTTAATTTTAAATATGATTACAATACAAAAGACATTAATACAGAAAGTAGTATTTGGCAGCTTTTTAGTCATCAATATAAATGGTTACTTACACCATATTCTTTGTGTATTGTGTCTCTACTGACATTATTTTAGAACAATATAAAATGGTTATGATGGGTATGTGCATTATGTTAGTCTGCTTTTAAAATGAAATAGGTCCTTTAAGGGATAATATTTCCAAAAAATTAAGTAAATTAATAGAATAAGTATGCAGAAAGGGAACATCAACCTGATCTATGTAACAAGTAATGAAATAGCTGCCATCATTTTCTAGTCCTCTATATCTGAGCATGTCCTGGGGCACCTCCTTAATTCCTAACATGACAAAATGTTATATATGTCTATAAAATGTGTGTATATATGTAATATTTGTAGCAAAGTTGAACTTACAGCAGGACCTTCCTTGCCAGCAGGTCCAGGGCTGCCAGATAAACCAGGAAGACCCTATAGTGGAGACAAATATTAAAGAAGCAAAAATAAATTAGACATGTATATCATTTGCATATTTCTGTGTTAAAAGTGTTTCAATGTATGGCAGAACACAGTTTCATTCACTGTTAATGATACTGGAAATACACCTTCTTCCTTAATATTTTAGTTTTTGAATATGAATGTTTGAATTCTTTTGAGAATTTCCTATCTATACCATATTTTGGACAGGTGCTTAACTTAACTTGATAGATAGAGTTTAAATAATGATATTAAAAAAGATAAAATGAGATTTGTTTCCTTTTCATCAACACTCGTTTTTATTGTTGAAAATCAATGGGCTCTATTTTACAGTCTGTACAGAAATGCTGCACAGATAAAAAAAAAAAACCTATGAAACAAATATTTATACGTTCTGCAGGTTGAAAGCTGTTCAGTTAATAAAATGCTTCACTGTCTGCGACCTCCTCTGTTTCAGTGTGAATACAATTTCTCTTATTCGTGATGCATCTCTTAACTTAAAACAGATTTTGATGTTTACTTTTCCAAGACTGTAACTGATGGAAGCAGTCGACAAATGGGCATGTAAATCTATTTACTAAGAGTTCAAAAAATGTACAGTCTACATAATACTGAACTTACTCTTGCACCAAGAAGACCAGGCTCTCCAGGGCGTCCAGCATCACCATTTGGACCTCTTGCACCAGGAGGACCAGAAGCACCACGACTACCAGGAGCACCCTGGCAAGAATAACAGACATGTTTAAACATATTAATGAAAAGTAGAGTTAGGTAACATCCACCAATTACTTAAGTAAAAATCACTTACCATTCCACCAGCTCTACCATCAGGCCCAGGCAGACCACGAGTTCCAGGAACACCCTAAAATTGGAAGACAGGACTATGTAAATAAAGTATTCATCAAGATTACATACAGGGTACAGTTAGTCCCTAACTCCTTTTTTTCTTGGTTCATCTGTATATAACAGCCATATACTGTCCTAAAATGCTTTTGGAAAATGGTGATAAACTACAACATACATAGATATTAGCTGAACCCAATTACACTATACATGGCTACCAGTAAGAAAGTTTTCAAAAATTTAGCTACTGCAAATTTTTAAGCTACCATGTGGCTATGGCACTGAATCAATGCAAAGATCTGTCATTTAACATCTGGTGAAATACTATGTGCACTTCTTATTTATGCCTGACATTTTGAGATGACTGTCTCCATTCTCATTTGTTATATAAAGATTTCAGGCTTGCATACTCCTGAATTTGGCACCTGTTCTGAACTAATAGTGAGACTGTGGAGAACATACTCTAATTCCAGCATTGCCAGCAGGCCCAGATGATCCAGGTTCTCCGTTGGGACCTCTCCTGCCTTCTTCTCCAGATGGACCAGCAGGTCCAGAAGGACCAGCAGAACCCTTTGTAAAGCAGAATGCGTATTAAGCAACATGATGATCCAACAAACCAATAACAACCACACAGCAGGTAAGAGTTTGGTAATAATTACTTACAGGTTCACCCTTTGCACCAGTATCTCCTTTTCCACCAGCAACACCAGGATCACCCTGCACCAAGAACACAATCGTTACAATCAGCACAAAATCATTTGAAGGTTTAGTTTGTCTTTGTATCCAATTTAAATATAAATGAAAATGAAGAGTTTCATAAAACAAATTAACTCTCCTTACTATATTCTAACCTAGTACCCTTTTACGTCCAAATTATGTCTGCTTACAGTAAGTCCTCTAGCTCCAGCTGGACCAGAAGGTCCTGGGGGTCCAGGGATTCCGCGTGCGCCAGGCAAACCAGGAGCACCAGCTACACCAGGGAGACCCTGTAGAGACAGATCAACATAATTGTATTTCTTCTGTTCAATAAATGTCCTTGGTCAAAAAACCCTTATTTGCCAGATTTTGATACGTACAGCTGCACCTTTAGCTCCGTTGACTCCATTAGCACCAGGGTTACCCTAATCAATATAAAATAAGGCCTTGTTAGTAAGAATATTTGTAGTCAAATGATTTCCAAAATTGATAAATAATGTATCTACTCACAGCAGGTCCAACAGGCCCAAGAGCACCAGATGGACCAGGTTCACCTCTAGGACCAGCAGCACCAGAGGGACCAGTGCTTCCTGCAGATCCAATTTCACCCTGAAATAATAGTACAGTTATATAGTCGTTTACTAAGAGTGAAAAACTACATCATATGCAAATAGGATAACTATTTTTACAGTAATTACTAGCTGTAGCCAATAATCTTATTTAAAGACTAGTACATAACAATACTTTTACATGGTACTAACTCAGGTCAAAGCACTTTGTATTGAGGGCTATAGTTTAGTAGAACCTATTTTTTTAAACATGAGCCTTATTATGCATGGGACACGTGTACATACTGACAGCATTCATGTAAAGACAAAATAACAGTAAAATATGTGTCTAATAAGGCAACAGTAATGCTATATCAAAAAATGCAGAAACCAATTACTTGAAAGCCACAAGTAAAGGCCACCAAGCCAGCCATCACAATAAGCTGCACACTTTTTCCTAATAATTCATTCCCATATGGGACCTGCTAGCAACTATCCACTGCTTGCTGATCAGGTAACATGATTATTAGCAGCATCCATATAATTGGCCCATATAAATGTCTTACAACAATAATACTGCCTTATATATATTTTTGGGTAATATTTTGTGTCCTCTTGATATATATATATAACCAAAATGATTACTTTCAGGTTCAGGAAATTAGCTTGGTATTCGTCCATGGCTGACTGCTAGTTGATTTGAAAGTAAAGATCAGCTCAACTGGTCACAACTCTCTCGACAAGCTGATTTAGACAGGTGTAGCCAACATTGTTTTCTAAGCATAATAAGCTAAACCTGTTTGGATCTAACTAAGAGATAAGATGTACTTTTTAACTTACCTTAGAACCAGGAGCACCGGGAAGACCAGGAGCACCAGCAGAACCAATGGGACCCTGAAACAAATTCCAGTATGTAAAATATTCAGAGTTTCTATTAAAATAGTATGAGCAAAACCCAACAGTGTCATAAGCCCACATATGAAAGCCAAAAATAGATTTTAACATTCATCTTTAAAAGTCACATTAATTGGAACATAATTCTAAAAAATAGATTTAAAATTTTTTAAACTGTTTTTAAAAATGGGCAATGAATTCGCTCTGGGAATGTTGAACAGTCAAGTAATGTTATTATGACATATAATAGAATTTACAGTTTATGCACAGTTAAGCTTTTCTTAACTGTTAGCAGTAACTAGTCATCTACCATAATGATTTTCTTGATTTAAGAAGAAAAGGCAAGTTTTTACTTACAGCTGGGCCGGTGGGACCTCCACTGCCATCGCTTCCACGGGAACCCTAAGGATACAAAAAATAGATTCTATAATGTGGGAATATGCTAAAAGTCTCATGATGTACATCCTTCTATATATACATCTCATCCTGTGTATACATTTCAGTTTCTTGTTGGATGACAGACAGAGAGTAGTTATCGATATTTATGTTTTGTAGTTATGTTTTGAAGTCTTTCTTTTGAGCATGAATACTACTCCATTATTGCTTTTTTTTGCCATGGTTAATATTTTAGTATGATAATATATCATTTGTATTTGAGTGTTGTGTGCAATGCACTTACAGCTGGGCCAGGAGGTCCAACGCGTCCTCTTTCACCTGGGAGACCACGTGCACCCTAAAAATAGCAAAGAAAAATGAATACCAGCTATTAAGCCTTAGTGGAAAAACATTCTTACTTTACAAATGAAATATCAGCATTCTCTGTTGCACATGCATCATATTTATTTCTTTTTTTCATACTTTATTCACCTCCTGGTGGCTCTACTTTTTGAGCAGTCTTTGTAACCCCTGTTCTATCACATTGTTTGCTCTACTTTAAAGCCTTATTTTTTTTTTAACCTCTGTCCCAATTTGCTTTTCTCAAATCATACTGTATATTTGTCCATAAATGAGTTCAACTCCCCTGCTTCGGTTGTAGCTACTTTATTTGCAATTTAGTTAAGGGTTTGATTCCTTCCTGAACAGAAAATGCTGTACACGAATTACTTTCTCAAACACCTATTTTATGAATATGCCACCGTGTATCTACAGCATCATAGAGAAATAAATACTTACAGCTTGACCAGGGGATCCGTTTTCACCATTAGCACCAGTTTCTCCCTATAAAAGTAAAAATGATTGAATATATTAAAACATTTCATATATTTAACATTCCATATAGTTTATTTGGATTATTGTTGTTTTCTGATAACTGTTGAATGACTATTATTATTAATTACAATTTCTGTGGAGGTTCACACATTTCTATATTTTACTGAAGCTACTACTTGGCCCTTTCTAATAGTTTTACACAAATCATATTACATCCACTGTACAGCTGAATATCTAATAGTTTTGGAATGATTGATTCACTGTTGAACAGTGAAAATGACAGTATATTATGGCCCTACGGTTTCTAATTTAGGAAATAATAATATGGAATTTTTCATTCCGTTCTGTTTGTTGTTTACATTTCATTGTGTTGACATAACCATTACAATTTTAATTCAAAACAATGCTTTGAAGAAAGCTGAAACTCTGTTGGACCTACTTCGCTAGGAAAAGCCAAACATCAATTATTAATGGATTTGACAGCAAATTAATAAGAGCTGCAGCTCCTCTTACCTCCTTATCTACTGATCCCCTGTGAAACTGTTGCTGAGAATGACCCTAAACTGTCTGGACAGACTGACTGAAATCAAATGAGAAAGCACAGTGGTCTGTCTAATATGCCTTGCTCTGAGGTGCCATTCATACCCAGATGGTCAGAAATGGCCAAATCTGGCCATGTTTCATCCAGTTTTTATTTAGTGGGGGGGGGGGAGCTGTAACCCTAAGACAATGGGGCTCATTTATAAACACTGGGCAAATTTGCCCATGGGCAGTTACCTATAGCAACCAATCAGTTATTAGCTTTTTGAAGCCAGCTGCAAGCTGAACAATGAATGCAGCAATCTGATTGGTTGCCATGAGTTACTGCCCATGGGCAAATTTGCCCAATGTTGATAAATGACCCCCAATGTCTCTTCAAAACTAAAAAAAATACTACCAATTTCTATTCTGTGGTTCTGCATGTGATCTGATTGGTTACACCTCCAGGCAACTACAAGGTCTTATGGCCAGGTAATTATATACAGTAGTTAGTCTCAGGCAGTAGAAAAATGCTTGATACCCTCTGTACTACAGTGACATGTGAATGACAGGAACACAGAGCGGTATTAAGTACTTATCTGCTGACAAAAAATATGCAACTGGAGCAATTTTTCATGTGCCTTTTGCCTTTGCTGACACTATTCTCTATACAGTTGAAAAACGTTTGTGGTAATGGATTATGGATATCTGGATTAGATATTTACCTTGACACCTGCAACACCTGGGGCTCCCTTTTGACCATCCAGACCATTGTGACCCTAAACAAAAAACAAGGGAAAGATGAAATCTATATATTCACATATGCAAAAATATCATGTTTCTTATGAAAAAGATTTATTATCATTACACTCCCATTTTAATGTTGCTGTTATTGCTACATCAGTGTACTTGGAACGCTGTAGTAAAACCCAGTGGGTCTCAATCATCATAGCAACCCCAGAATACTGTAAATCCCCAGAAGAAATACTGGAAAGAATATTTGCCCTGATTTGTAGGGAATGTGCTCTTACACTCAGACCAAACCCTTTCCCAGTAGAATGAGACTTGTATCATCCTCTAAACAGCCATTGTAGACTGCAGACATTGAGGATTTTGCAATAGCTAAATGGGGCCTGAATCTGATGATCAAATGATCAATGGCTAACATGTTAGCAGGCCTAAATGAGAAAACTGTCAGAGGACAGTATCAGTGACTCCTATGACAGCATGCCCAAATCCAAAATAGTTTTTAATTTCAAAATGCATGGTAATCTTCTTCTGTTCTAGACATTAAAATGTACATATTTACACTTTTAACAGTGTTGGTAATATTCACAAAACTTACCCTAATTCCTTTAAATCCAGGGAGACCAGGAGTTCCTGGGAAACCACGTGCACCCTGAAAGGCAATGTAATTAGTTAGTTAGAATTAATTATGGTTAAAAACAGAGGGGTTGACCTAAGTGTTTAATGAATGGTATATTGGGATAATTATTTTATGTGACCTAGAAAATGTGACTCCATTTTTGTTTTATTTGGGCTGGCATTTCTGGGAATATTCTAATTAATGTACAGCTGTGTTGTCAGCGAAACTTTCAACTTCATCCTACATTTTCATTAGTGATTTATAAATCAGTATACAGTTTATGGCACATGAGGGATGTTCTCTACTACAGTGATGGTGCCCCAGTCATCTCAGATTCTTTTAAATAAAAGCACCAGTACATTTGCCTTTTAACTCCAAAATACCAAAGTAAGTTTTTTTTGGCTTAAATGTGCCAGTATTGGTCCTGTCGAATGTAGCCTATGCCAGTGAAATTGAAGGGGCAGATGCAGATGTGGGTACTTCTCTGCTGACTAAAGGAATTTGGGGAAGAAAAAGACCCACGTGCCATGAGCCTTATAATATTAGCAGATGAGACCCTGTAATAAAAAGTGTTTTGCTTTCAAAGAGCTAACCAGTAATTGCTATGAGTTGCTTAGTTACTAGACAGGTTAAAATTTAGAGACTTTTTAATGCATTATCCCATTTAAAACAGGATCTTAATTGTAGCAGGGTCTAAAAAAAGCTGTCTGTTATCTTAGATACAACAGTGAATATGTATGTTTCTCTATGAGCATCCCAGCCTTTGGTCTAATGCCAGCTAGCTGACTGGAATAACTTTTGTACAGGGTTCTATATTAATTGGCACTCTATTGTAAAGTGTAGAGACCTGCACCTGTCCCTATGAATATAAAGAATTAAAAAATGCACAACAGTGCCCTGCACCTACTGTCTGCCATATAGCAGATTGTAGGGACATGCATGTATATATAGTATCTATTTATTTTCTGGCCAAGGTCTACTGATGTCAATTTTTTATCTAGTGCAAGCTACACAACACTGCCCATTCCCAGGCAGTAGTTCTATCTGTATTAGCACTAAGGGGCGCTGTCTATCTCTACTGCCTGGGAATGTCTGCCCACTGGGTATCATAAAGGCCCCTTATATCTTATACTTGGCAAATTCTCTTTTTAAAAAAAGTGCATTATTACATTACACTAAGATCTCCTTACCTGAGGTCCAAGAACTCCTCTCTCGCCAGGTCTTCCAGATTTACCAGGGTGACCCTACAAATGAATTTAAAAAAAGTTTTTTTAATTCACATAATAGGTCAACAAAATTACACTATTTTGCAGTAGGTTTCTCAATAAACTTTGGGGTGATGCAAAAAGCTGATTTGCTGTCCAATTTGTTGAGTATAGTGTATACTATCATACAGAGGTGTCTAGGGGCCCATGATAAGCATGAGGGACATACAAATCTCTTGGAGGGCTACATGTAGTACATGGAATAAGAAATGTGATGTTTTCTTACACTTTATTCGACCCTTAGTAAATCTGCCCTATATGTCTCCTGGCAAGTTTAAGGCACACATTAATACGTAGAAGAAGAACATTGCTGTTTTTGCCCCAACTTACATCTTCGCCGGGTTTTCCAGGTGGCCCAGAGGGACCTTTAGATCCTAAAGGACCCTATGGAGATAGAAATATGACATCAATAATATGATATTTTATAAGCACCCAAAATTTCACTGTCATAACATAATTTTACATGACTTACAGGTTGGCCAGGTTCACCAGGTTCACCGGGAAGTCCTTGGAAACCTTGAGCACCCTAAAAAAAGGTATAAGGCACTTATCAGTCTTGTACAAAGATAAAAGACCAGGATGTAACATCTAATCACTGAAAAGCTTAATACATATCACATCACAGCACTCAAATGAATGCTTCCCAGGGTATATTAATACTTACAGGGGATCCAGATGGTCCAGGGGGTCCTCTTGGTCCCATTAAACCCTGCAACATGAATTAAATGCTGCATTATAAAACTGCATGATTGGAAAAAAAATGTATAAAATAACATAAATGCTGAAAAATGCAACAGTTCTACCTCAAACTCCAGACATACTGCCTCAATCTGAGTATATGACATATATTCTGACTGTGTTGTGCTTTTGGTGATGTTTGTAGCTGCCAGTACTGGGAAGATGCATAAAGCTGCAGTTCACTAGTGTTTAGAGAACATCTAATCATTAAATCTCTGCTGTCTAGCACTACAGGCTTCATATACTAGCAGAGAACTTCAGCTGAGCCTTAGGTGCATCATAGGAAACTACTTTATAAGCAATTATTTGTATTGTACATTCTACATATAATAAGAAGGATGCATCACTATGAACCAAACAGTACAGCATTTCTGATAAATAATAGTATATTATGGATTAAAAACATGGCAGTTTTTGCACAATGCATTTGCTTAAAAATTGGGTCCTTATATCCCTCATTGACCATTATAAAAAAAATTAAATGTGTGTCCTTAGGGGCTCTTAGAAAAATGAAAAAAAAAAACCCCCAAAGACTAGTTAGGACAAGGTCTCAAGAGTTCTTGCTAGATATGATAGATATTTTCAAAAGTCCAGGTCACATATAACATAAATTTGGGCAAACACGTATATAACAATATAATGTCACAACTGTGCGTAAATATTGTTGCTTTGTATAGCTGTGTATGTTACTATGACTTGTAAATTGTTGCATACACATTATGTATCTATTTGTCTACAGTATTATTTGTATGCTGTAATAATCTGTTGTAGACATAATATCAAAGGCTATTTTGATACTAAACTCTACAGTTAGTATAGCTATGGGCATGTATGGTTTGTGTGAAAGAGTGGAGGGGTGTGTGTGTATGCTGGGTTTTAATTTGGAGGGGTTGAACTTGATGGACTTTGTCTTTTTTCAACCCAATTTAACTATGTAACTATGTATACTTTCAGTATGAGATTGGAAAGGAGCTTTGCATTGTACAGTATGTGCTCATCATCGTCAAATAGCACAATGATCACTGCCAATCACATGGCCTATGAACCAAAACAAAGATTTCTACTGAAAGCTAATTGCTGGCTCACAACTGTGCCTATAGCAAGCATGCAGCCCAAAACATATCCTTCTGAATGGGTTAGGGCCCTCACACACAAAGCAATGGTTAGCCTGTTTGGTTGCAAACATTCAACTTAATAAAGAAATGGTGCACTGTGCACAGGAAGGTAGTAGTCTCCTTTTGTATTTGATTTTTAGTCTATGGTAAAAAAAAATGTACAGAACCTAGAAAATGTATTTCAAAATGTCACTAAATGAAAAAACAATCAAACGGTAATATTCATGGTGGTTACCTACCGCAGGGCCAGGTTCTCCGCCAGCTTTAGATGAGTCATATTGAGCAGCAAAGTTCTAAGAAAACCAAAATCAGTAACATAAATGGCAAGATCATATTGGGTAACCACATCAAAGTAGACTGGACATTGATAGAAATCTAACATGAGGCTGAAGTTGCCAATGTTATATTATATTTAGGGTACACAGAGACTGTACTGTGGAGAATATAATGGTGTATAGAAGAGAGAATTATTTGCAATTGAACATATTTTCGGTACACTACTGCTGACAGGCTGACATGTCAGACAAGACTTGTCCGAAAAGGCACAAATTGCCTCCAGCTAATAAAATGTGTCTTCCAAATAGGCAGGGCTATTACAGTGATTTTGTGTTTTAAGGAGCCTCCACACACACCATTTCCATTTGATCTACAGATGCAGTCACTTTTGATTGTGTGTTTAATGCGTCGTGACTTAACTCATTTATCCCATTTATCCCACTTATCACATAATATTGTGTCACAGCATCCCATCCAATTAAAGAGTTCACCATTGAAAACAATGGGGCTTTGGTATGCTAATGAAAAGGTTAAATGCATTAAATGAGTTAAGATAACTTTAGATAACACAGTTTCTTCAATTAGCCCTGAGTCACGACGCATTTAACTTACAAATCCAAGTGACTGAATCTGTAGCTTAATGAGTGAAATAATATAAAAGAGAATTTGCTTTTTGGTCAGAAGAAACATAAATGAAAACATTTCAATGAAACATTTCCAAGGTCCTAATGGGCAAATGGACACTAATAGGCCCTGCCAGGGTGTCCCTGACTTTAAAAAAACAGTAACACCAAAAAATGAAAGTGTTTTAAAGTAAAGGAAATATCATGTAGTGTTGCCCTGCACTGTTAAAGCTGATCTGTTTCCTTCAGAAACACTTCTATAGTTCATATAAACAAGCTGCTAAGTAGCAATGGTGGAAATTGAAAAACGGCTATATGGCTCAGGATAAGTAATGGATAACAGATAACACCATTATGTTCTACAGAGCTTATCTGCTGTGTAACTTGAGCCTTCCACCTTTAAATGGCTGCCCCCATGGCTACACAACAGCTTATTTATATAAACAATAGTAGTGTTTCTGCAGCAAACACTGTAGTTTTACCAGTGCAGGGCCACACTGCATCATATTTTTTATTACTTTAAAACAATTTCATTTTTTTGATGTTACTGGTCCTTTCACTTTCACTGCATTACATTGTACACAATGCTTTTTTTTAGGACCTATTAGTTTAGTGGGGCTTTAGAGTTCACTGATCCTATTGCTATCCTTTCATCTGTATTAGGGTGAGGGTTAAAGAAGTCCATCTTAGGGCAGAGACACATGAGCAGATTCGGGGAGATTAGTCGCCCAGAGACAAATCTCCTCTTCTTCAGGACGACTAATCTCCCAGAACTGCCTTCCCGCCGGCTAAAATGTTAACCGCCCTCGGGATGGCACTTGGAAGTTGCCCAAAGTTTCCTCATGAGGCAACTTTGGAAAACGAAGCACTCTGAGCACCATCCCACTGGTGATTTACATTTTAGCTGGCGGGAAGGCACTTTGGGGAGATCAGTCGCCTCAAAGACGAGACGATTTCTCGCCGGGTGACTAATCTCCCTGAATCTGCTTGTGTGTCTCTTCCCTCACATTGCAGATGAAGCATAGCCTGTAATTTGAGAATTAGAGCTAACCTTTGGCCATGTTATGGTGGCAAAAGTGTAGCAAGACTGCCCCCCCCCCACACTTTTAAGTAGTAACGCAGACTGAATAGAGCAGACATATCTCCTAAGCATTTTTAATTAACATAGTCATCACTTGCTTAGTAACTTGCTGTCCCTCAATTGGACCAAAACTATTTATTGTTGAATTTTTCATACCCAGAATGTGCTATAGACTCTAGACATGCTGTATTTATGACTACGATACACCTACAAACGCATGCTTGAATTCTGCCCTGGATATATTCCAGATCTACAAGGTTTTTTCTGCCCACATGCAATTCATTCAGACAGCTGGAATCTTGTATCTAGTAGAAAAATAAGAATTTCTTACTCCGCCAAGGCCAGGTGGGCCTGGGGGTCCGGGTAAGCCTGGTTCTCCATCAATTCCGTCTCTACCTGGAGGACCTGCTGGGCCCTGGATTTAAAATGATAATCTTTTAGTAAAGGCATTTGCATCCACAATGGGACATTGAATAAAGATGCATCATTTGTGTGCCCTGATATCAAATTAAACCCTATGTTACCAAAATTTACAGAATGTTTCATTTAGAAAGAGGCGGATTCAATTAAATTTAAAAAAAATTAACAAACAAAAACCCCATATGCGGGGAGCTTAGAGGAACTGCCTGGCATACATAGATACATTTAAGCAGTTCCACTAAATATTGACCCTTGGCGAAATATAGGTATGGGACTTGTTATCCAGAATACTCTGGACTTGCGGTTTCCCAGATAACGGATCATGCTTCATGCCTTAAATCTACTGGAAAATCAGGTAAACATTAAATAAACTCAAAATGTGTGATTTTGTTTCCAATAAGGATTAATTATATCTTAGTTTGGATCAAGTACGAGGTACTGTTTTATCATTACAGAGAAAAAGGGAATCGTTCTTAAAAATTTCCATAATTCTGAGCTTTCTGGATGACGGGTTTCTGGATAACGGATCCCAAACCTGAATTTTGCTAAAGAGAAACCTGCAGCAGCAGAAAAAATGATTCTATGAGTAAAACTGATTTGGCCAAAAAAATCACATAGACCATTGGTGGAAAAGCTTCATTTTATTTCACAGTTCTCCATTAACAAAAGACAGCTTTACATAAAACGGGAATTGGTAACGGGATTATTAGGCACAACAAACCAAGATGGAAATGATAAGTATAAAAGCCTCTAAAGCAGACAATATGTCATTTTATTTGGTGAATAATACAAACATAAAAATAAATAATATGATAACAATTAAAAGAATAAATGTTATTATATGTGTAACGTTTGACTGCTGTTTACTGTTTTCCTATTGCTCTAGCAGTGAGGATAAAAGAGCAGCTTTGCTTACCCTTTCTCCCTGTGGGCCTTTGTCTCCTCTGGGCCCCTGTGGGAAGTAACACACTTACTCACTATTCATGCGTCACATCAAGAATGCAGACATTACAATAACAACCAAGCCAGGCACTCCTAGCTCCCACCCCATGCCTGTTGCCAAATTCTGTAAGTCCCAGCATCCCCAAACAGCTTTCAGCTGTGGAGGGATGCTGGGAACTGTAGTTCATTTACAGGTCTCCCTGTATCCAGATTACATTGGGTTGTCAGGCAATGCATGCATTGGAAGCCTCTATATCACACCCAGCAGAACAGCAGAAGAGTCATGCAATAGCCCTGTATTATACCAGTAACAATGTCTCAAGAAAGTATATCTGTTGATGCTTTAAGGAAAAAAGCCCCCTGTAAATGTACAAACTGGTGCCAGGTGTCTGGCCTAGATAATGCAAATAACAGGGTTGATTCTAGGGTACACAAAAAAAATATAGAGAGCATTATCAAAGATATTAAACATGGGGCCCTCCAGCTGCTGTTGGATCACAACCCAGTATTCCACCTACAGTCAAAAGCTGAATACTTATAGTCTAGTTTACCTAATGGTGTCACTGTCTCAGCTAGCCACGGCTCTCTCTTTACACTTTTTTGTCTAGCGTTGTCACTCTCATAGCATGTCTCAGCTAGAGTTGGGTCTCTCTTAATCCATTTAAGGTAGAGGGGAAGCTAAAAGTTGGGTGTCTCTTAGCTTAACATATTTAGAGTAGCCTCTCTCTTTGCTTGGGGTAGCTAAGGATTGGGTGTCTCTTATCTTAACATATTTAGAGTAGCCTCTCTCTTTGCTTGGGGTAGCTAAGGATTGGGTGTCTCTTATCTTAACATATTTAGAGTTGCCTCTCTCTTTGATTGGGGTAGCTAAGGGTTGGGTGTCTCTTAGCTTAACATACTTAGAGTAGCCTCTCTCTTTGCTTGGGGTAGCTAAGGGTTGGGTGTCTCTTAGCTTAACATATTTAGAGTAGCCTCTCTCTTTGCTTGGGGTAGCTAAGGGTTGGGTGTCTCTTAGCTTAACATATTTAGAGTAGCCTCTCTCTTTGCTTGGGGTAGCTAAGGGTTGGGTGTCTCTTAGCTTAACATATTTAGAGTAGCCTCTCTCTTTGCTTGGGGTAGCTAAGGGTTGGGTGTCTCTTAGCTTAACATATTTAGAGTAGCCTCTCTCTTTGCTTGGGGTAGCTTAGGGTTGGGTGTCTCTTATCTTAACATATTTAGAGTTGCCTCTCTCTTTGCTTGGGGTAGCTAAGGGTTGGGTGTCTCTTAGCTTAACATATTTAGAGTTGCCTCTCTCTTTGCTTGGGGTAGCTAAGGGTTGGGTGTCTCTTAGCTTAACATATTTAGAGTTGCTTCTCTCTTTGATTGGGGTAGTTAACTCTTGGGTGTCTCTTAGCTTAACATATTTAGAGTTGACTTCTCTCTTTGCTTGAGGTAGCTAGGGCTTGGATGTCTCTTAGATTAACATATTTAGAGTTGATCTCTCTTTGCTTGGGGTAGCTAAGGATTGGGTGTCTCTTAGCTTAACATATTTAGAGTTGACTTCTCTCTTTGCTTGAGGTAGCTAAGGCTTGGATGTCTCTTAGATTAACATATTTAGAGTAGCCTCTCTCTTTGCTTGGGGTAGCTAAGTCTTAGTTGTCTCTTAGCTTAAAATATTTAGAGTAGTCTCTCTCTTTGCTTGGGGTAGCTAAGGCTTGAATGTCTCTTAGGTTAACATAGTTAGAGTAGCCTCTCTCTTTGCTTGGGGCAGCCCTCTATTATCAATAACATTTATAGAAGATAGGACATGTCTCACTACTGGCCACATATACCACCTAAGGAGGTCATGGGGTTGGCCCTCAGACACCAAGGCAAACTCCATGTCCTGTATTAGTGCCCCTCTCATTCCTTTCCATGGCACACACACTTACTAGAGAGGAACCAACAATCGTTTGCATAGAACACTAACTTCCAACCTCCCAGACCTCCACATGCTGCTGAACTACAGCTCTGCAACATCTAGAGGGCTGTGGAATCTACATTACGCCTCTGTTGTGCATATCACTACCCGCCACTCTATTAGCACACACTAGGAATTCAATTGCAGCATGCACACTTTAGTACAGACCACAAACATAAGAAGTGCTTACCCTCCGAACCTACGGAACAGAAACATAAACAAAAATCTCAAATTAATAAATTCCACAGACATTGCTCACAGTTCCTATTACATAACACAAGCATATCATTGCAGCTTTTGCTTAAAAGTCTCTGGAATCTGCAAGCAGATTTTTTTTCCCATAAAAATTATTCCAAAGTGAGAAATCTGGAAACCCATTGAATGAAGTCCATTTCAGCCAAACAGGATTTGTCCAGTCCTGAGTTTATCCATAAATTGCTGAAGCTCAAAAGAATCCGCATTTCCCTTATTTTCTCATGGTATAGTCCACTCTGTGCTGAAGACAACTTAGTTCCCAGATTTCCCATCAGGAATATGTGACTTTGCCATGTTGACCCCCTTATGAGGGAAGCCCCACGTGGAAAGCCGTCCCACTCAGGAAATCTGGGTGGGCTCATTCCCGCATGGAGTATGTTAACAGGACAAGTCCTTACAATAACATGGTCATTCAGTTACACTAGGTAAATAAATGAAACTGCGGGAGAGGGGGCAAGGCAAAGTGGGTAAAACAAAGAATGAAAATATACTGACCTCATTTACAGCTGGAGAGGAGGAAGGCACAGGAAAAGAAGAAAAAGAGAAACAAAATAAATATATGATCTCCAAATCAACATATAAATCTAAGTGTTCCATTATCATTTAATTCATATTAAAGGATTCAATATTATTTTGCTATAATAGGACAGGTTCTATTCCCCTGACCTGTATCAGGCAATTGCAGCCTGTCCTGACTTCCGCTCTGCTGCTGCACTACAACTCCCAGCATTCTCTAAAGGACACTGTTATTAACGCTTGGTTCAGCAGCAGTAAATACATTGTCAATGATAAGCCATGTAAACCCTTTGCTGCCCAAAACTCAGCGACATTCCCTGGATAATGTCGTTAATACTCCTGACTAGAGCCAATTTGAGGTTTGTTTTTATTAATCAAGCATCATTAATCTGATCACAGCCAACAATTGATTGGTTTCTATGAAAATCACAAAAACATTCTGCACTCCAAAAAAACTAGTTAATACACAGAAATTAGAACATGATTAAAATATACTAACCCCACAGTTTTTCACCTTCAAACTAATAATTGGTTTCAGACAGGTCACCAGAAATAACGACTTATTCAGATGACTCTCCATTATCTTTTTGTGACCGTTTTCTAATACTGTAAAGTGTCATTTTACACCTTCTAAAGCAGCTGTGGTGGGTCTCTGACACTGTAAACTGTTCTAAATGGATTCATTTAGTTAATATATTTCCTATCTTTGTCCCTGCTGAGCAGAATCTCTGGGTTTCATTACAGGCAGCTGTTAGAATTGATACAATAGTTGCTAATACTCCAGAGATGCTGCTGAGAAATGTATCAACTAAATGTTGCAAAATTGTATCAGTTTAGAGTCTGCACCTGAATTACTGAGCTGCCAGACTCCAGAGACACCAACATTCAACTTTACACTTAGATTTTGGAAAAACAGTAAAAAATTTATAATGGAAAGTAATTTAAAAAAGTCTTTATTTCTGGGGAACAAGCTGAAAATAACTGAACAGAAAAAAGTGTTTGGAAGGTGAACAAAGGCAAAGGCACTTAATCATAGGCAGCAAGACATTAACTTCTATGAGTTAGTGCCTTAATGCTAACTGTACTTGTCTAAAATTAAAAAAAATAATTTCTTGCACTTATCAGTAATAATTACTTCTGTTTGCATGATAGAAATTCATAGATATATTTAATAATGCTGCAGTGGGTTTAATAAAGCGTGTGCCAGCAAACAGAAAGAATGAATACCCTTCTATGGGAACGGTATTAATGGAGTGGTGACATAGAGCAATAGAACTGCACAACTTTAATTTCCACTACAGTAAATAATCATGGAAAAATCAAAATGTGGCTTCATTAATACAAATGTTTCTAGTGCCAAACTGAAAATGATTATAGGGTACAGGACTTGTTATCCAGAATGCTCGGGACCTGGGGTTTTCCGGTTAACGGACCTTTCAGTAAACATTAAATAAACCCAATAAAATGGTGTGTTATATTTTCATTTGGATCAAGTACATGGTACTGTTTAATTCTTCAAAATTTGGGTTATTTGGATAAAATGGAGTCTATGGGAGACAGCCTTTCCGTAATTCAGAACTTTCTGGATAAAAAGTTTCAGGATAATGGATCCCATAACCTGTATAAGGAATACCAAAGGTTATTATACGATTTGGCCACTAGTAGGAGTTGATAATCTCCTTGGTCATTGCAAGGCCAACCCAGCAGCTATTTAGCAGGGGTTAAAGGGGAAAAATGGCAAATTGCTCATTAAGAGCTACTGCATTGGATCTCTATACATAATATATATATA
>CM044442.1:25043779-25077854 GCA_024363595.1 Xenopus borealis | reverse complement strand
ATTGTGTTTATTAAAGCTGTGGCTGATTTTTACCCAGTGACATTGGTGATTGTGTATTTATAAGGTTAGGGGTGCCACCTGTCTGTTTTTTGAACTGGACAGCCTGGCTTTTCAAGGAGCTAACCAATTCAAAACCACCAACAACATAACTACCCCACCTCAGAACATCTTTTACAGGGTGTGAATAAGGGTAAAACTACACAAGAGATTTTGATCAATTTTTGTGGGTCAGATTTTTTCTGATCTTGCCATGCAACAACATGCAACGGCATGAGATTTGTAAGATCCTACAAAATCTGATCCCCCTGTAGCTAGAATGTAAAGTTGAATCAGATATAGTTGAATGGTGTTGTTTGTTCATGCATCTACATCTGACATTCAGATGGGGCAGATTCACTAAAGGTCGAAGTAGCGGAAATTCACTAGGAATCCATTCCGCAGGGACATCGCCAATTCACTAACAGGGGCAGACGACTATTCCCTAGCAAAAGAGTCTCTAGCGTTCATATCGCCAGGTAGCTTTTCGCTCAGGTGAATGGCATTGATCTGCGAATTCAGTAAAGTGTGGATTTTACTGAACATTTCCTCTTTCGCCAGAGTTGACTTCGCCACCTTAGACGAGACGAATTGCTAAAATGAAGCTAGATCTTCCTCTGATGTCACTTACATCATACCCTGTCTGGCGAAAATGCAGTAAAGTTTAAAAAAAAACGCTGGCAACTTTTCCTTTTTTTAAGCGGGATTGCCTGCAATAGTCCTAACAAACTTTTTTTGGCTTAACATTTTTTCCCCGTCCACCCAACTTTAATGTACCTGCAATATTCATATTGACCTAGCAAATTTTCACTAGGCACAAACAAACGCTAGCACATCTTTGCTATGAAATGCTCGCACTGCTGAAGTAATGCTAGTGAAAAGTCGCCAGCGTACGGTGCCCAGGATGCAACTTTGCATAGTAGTGAATTAGTGTAGTTCAGCTTGGTGAAGTGGTGAGAGGTGTGAAAAACAATTTGCCCTTTAGTGAATCTTCCCCAATGGATTTTATTATGTTGAATGAAGATGTAACATGTAGCGTTCCCAACCCACACGTTTTGCATTGGATGGAAACATTTACACATCCATTTTTTGTATCAGTCCCATTATATTTTGACCCATGCAACTGCATCCAACTTGTAGGATACATTTTGTTGGTCCAACACCATCCAACAAAATCTCCAGTGGAGTTTAGCCCTAAAACGAGATGTCTGCGGTTTCTAGGAGGTGCTTAAGAAGTTATTCAGTTCTAATTCTTATCTGCATTGCAAAACAGTTGCTGTCATTGTTCTGTTGCGGCCCGGTGGAAACAACTGGCTCAATCTGGTAAAAAGTTGGCATGTTTCAATAAACAATATGAGAACCCTCATACATTCACTTGGAAGAATATTGGGAAAATATCGCACACAGGAAAGAGGTGATATAACTGCTATGGCACTGTGTTCATTTTACACTTTTTAAATAAATCTTTTTTTATATTCTGCACAAAGTATGTGCTGCATAATAGCCTCTCCTCTGACACCTTAAACATCAACATCACCCCTAAAGCTGCTCATTCTGCTTAGCCCAGTCCAGAATGTCGACTTGTCAAAAGTTGCAATCCTTGTCCACCTGCCAGTTAGAAATATAAGTCTGGGTGACAGCAAGCAATTTAGCAATATTATATTACATATTTTTTCAATAATTTCACTGTTAAATAAGAGTTAATGCTGCCCTTTTTTTAATAGTGTCTGAATACAAGTTGTACTCCATCTGCAATCAGTTGTTCCACACCACTGCAAGGGAACACAGTAGAAATTAACTGTGCATAAGAGCCCTTAAAGGTCAAGGAAAGTTAAACTAAAGAAGTATCTAAAAATGTTGTACATTATGTTTTGTGCTTGTGTACCAGCCCAAGGCAACCACAGCCCATAGCAGTAAAGATCTGTGTCTCCCCAGTAGATGCCCCAGTAGCTCCCCATCTTCTTTTCTGCTGATTCACATGCTCTGTGCTGCTGTCACTTACTGAGTGACACTCAGGGTCGGACTGGGGGGGTCAGGGCCATGCCACCGCCCCCAAAGTAGCAGGGACCCCGTCACTCCCCCGTAGCAGGGCCCCGCCGCTTCTCCCCAGTGGCAGGACCCCGCGCTGCCCCAATCTCCAGACTCCCTCTCCCCCGCGGGCACGTATCTGCTTTGCACAATGCGCAACATACCTTCCTTACGCGAATGGTTGGGGGGAGGTCAGGAGCCCTAGCAAGCAGAGCTGGGCCCAGGGTCAAACTGCAGGGGATCAGAGCCCACCAGAGCTGACACATCAGAGCCCCACCATGGCCCTCACAGTAGCCAGGTTCCCTCCCTCCACGCTGGCACATACGTGCTTCAAGTATCGCACCTTTCTTACGCGATCAGGCGGGGGAGGTCAGGATCGCCAGCTATGTCTAGCGATCCTGTCTGGGCCAGCGTGGCCCATGAGGGACCCACTCACAATATACAGTACACATAGGATATAAATGTCACAATATAAGGCTGATTAGTAATTAATACATATAATTACTACATGGCAGCACAGAAACCAGTTCAATTAGGGTTAGAATTTAATAATCAGCCCTGTAGCATCAGCTTATATTACAGTCCAACCTAATTTTCTGCTTGATAATTTGTGACAACCCCTAAGTTTAGCTTCTCAACAGCTGCTCACTGAGATGGTGACCCCCTGTGACAAGTTTGAAGTCCTGGATCATTGTTGCTATTGACAAGCTGAAACTTTAGACTGGTGCAATAAGTTCAGTATATAAAACATGACATTTTTAGCACTGTTAATTTTTAGGGTTTAGTTCTCCTTTAAGCTTACCAGCTACTTCAAGGCAAATCTCACGCGTTTGAAACACATTAAAGGGATGTAGAATCCATCTTTACATTTCAGGAGTTCCCCCTCCAAAAAAACACTTGACATAATCACTAGTAAAGATTTAAAAAGGCAGTTATGCTTAAACAATAAATTAAGAAAGCATTGCTCAAACATTACTCTAGCATAGTTTGTTGCCATTTAAGGCACATTATTTTATTGCTTTTTTGCCTTCAAAGCTCAGAAAACCCAACATTAACCAATAACATCTGTTTTTTTTTTATTTTACATCTCTACTGCTGGGCAGTTTTCTGTTACCAGACCTGAACAGTTTCCATAATGTTTCACTGCTATGGTATTGTTTACTCTTTCTTCTTTAATTACTCTGCTCAATAATTGAGACAAGAAAATGAAAACCCTGCATTTATGTAAATTATCTCCAGAAAATGAAAACCCTGCATTTATGTAAATTATCTCCAGGACACATTTTTTTTTCTAAAAATCATGTCTCTTTCTTACTGAATTAAAAAGCAACGGGTGTTGGAATGCTAAGTTGGTCTGGCTGTACCTGTCTGAAGTGGGGAGAAGTGTTTGCCTTTCTTGAAAATCCATTAAGAGGGAGGAAAATTGTACTCATAGGGCTCATATAGCCCGCCTCAAATCCAAGTTCAGCCTGGATCATTGTTTTCCTATGAGTCATACAGGGAGAAGCAGGGGGGAGAAAGAAAAGCAGAAGTAAAGACCCCAGGAAGCTCAGAGAAATCAAAACACATCTAAGTAAAAAACATTAAAAAATATTATTATTGATAATATTTGTGTTATTATTACTATTAAGATCTAAAGGATAATGCATACATCCCGAAAATCTATGGAATAGCTAATACAGGACAAAACTCATTTATCAGTGCATGATGGGAAATGTAGTTCAGCACAACTAGACTTCAGTTAGCTTACTGGATGTTTAAAAAACACTGCACTCACATATAAGAATGTTTGCATTTTTGGTTTCATTTGCTTTTGCTGTTTGAAAAAGCTGACATTTTTTTTATACAGATAAAGTCATTTAATGAGCATTTACTTTACTCTATACTTCTGATGGCTTTTGCCATCATTCAAACATCACGGAGGTTGTGCACAATTGCACACAATGTACCAAAAATCCCACTATTCTCCATTCGTGGCTAGCATCTTTATAGTGGGGATTGCATCACTGGTGGCACATGCCTTAAAAATGCCATTAAGCAACTTATTCTCTGGGTGCAAATTTGTAGCAACTATTGATAAAACAATGCGGTGCAAACTCCAAGTGATGGCAGCCTTGGTAAGTGTGATTTATCAGAACGTTAGACACAATAGCATTTTGTTAGGGATGCACCGAATCCACTATTTTGGATTCGGCTGAACCCCCGAATCCTTTGCAAAAGATTTGGCCAAATACCAAACCGAATCTGAATCCTAATTTGCATATGCAAATTAGGTGTGGGAAGGGGAAAACATTTTTATTTGTTTTGTAACAAAAAGCCCTCAACGCCCCTAATTTGCATATGCATATGCAAATTAGGATTCGCCTGAATCCGAATCCTGCTGCAAAAGGCCGAATCCTGGATTCGGTGCATCCCTACATTTTGTAGAAGTGTAAGGTACAGTATGCGTTTGGTCACAAGTACCTTTAATGATGTCCACACAGTATAGTGTACATTTTACTATGTCAACATTTAGGATGGTTACAGTGGTACAGTAAATAAGTTTTTTTTTTATAGTTTTAAAGCTGAAGACATTTGAAAAGATGAAAACATCTTTATATACAGGTATGGGATCTGTTATCTGGAAACCCCTTATCCAGAAATCCTTGAATTACAGAAAGGCCTTCTCCCATAGACTCTGTTTTATCCAAATTATCTAGATGTTTAAAAGTTATTTTATTTTTCTCTGTAATAATAAAACAGTGATAAAAACTAAGATATAATTAATCTTTATCAGAAGCAAAAGCAGCCTATTGGGCTTATTTAATGTTTGAATGATTTTCTATTTTCATGGATTAGTGGCTCACATTGCTACATTGTGTTGGAGAATTTGGACTTAACACTCTGGGATACAATGATTTTATGTGTCTAGAAACCCATAGCAGCCAATGAGTTGTTTGGTTTTAGAAGTCTGAGGGATCATACAGACGAGCAGTTTTGTCTGTGCTCCCCTGCGGTCATTTATATATGTAATGCACTGAACACAGGTGGAACGCAGCATGCTGCCTTCCACCTGCGTTAGATGCGTGGGCCTTTGTGAGTACTGACCTTTTTAAATGAACAAGTTGCATTCCTTCCTGCACTCCACTGTGGCCGAATGCAGGCAAAAACGCTCGTCTGTACAGACCCTAAAGTTGGCTATTCAAAGATCAATATTTGCATGACATCTTATCTTGAAACTCCTGACCAAGCTGGTAGAATATTAGCACTTTTGTGGGGTCAAAGATTGGCAACAATTACTGATATCTAATTGGGCCTTGATCATATATTGGGAATGTTGAAAAATAAAAAAAATAAAAATTGTACAGGGGTCACATTGGCAGTTGTCCTCTTGAGACTGGTGTACGTTGTTATGTTTTGTTAGCCGTACTCTGCTCACCCTCAGCTATCAAAACACAACATGCGTGGCTCCACATGTAGCATAGTCATTGGCCTAGGGGCGGAGTTGTTAGATCAGCCTGATTTATCCCATTATTTGGGTGGCAAAGATTGTCTTGTTCCATAGCCATGGCAAATAAGTGGATCTACCCATGTGTGGCCAGTGTACCTGTACTCAATTAAAGTTCATTGCTGATTTTGCCTTTTCCACCATTTGGATTGATTAAATAGATTTTTCACTTATTTAATATAGCCCATAGGCCTATTTACATTCTATATAGTTTATCATTTAATGCAGCTAATGTCTTTTGTCAGTATGCCATAAGGATCAAGTGGACCTACTTTCAATATGTCTGTGGACCTAGTGTGACCCCAGACCTACTCTGAAAATGAATGATTTGGGGCAGTTCTGTTATAAAGCTGAGAAAATTACTAGTTTAGGGCTCTTACACACAGGCATTTACTCTGTGTTTTTTAAATGCATGCTAAGGGCAACGAGTGATTTTTTTTCCCATTCCGAATGCAATCCTCTGTTCTATTGATAGATGAACACACGTCAATCGCAAGAACGTTCATCAAGCGCAAAAACATGCTGTGTGGAAAAAAAAAGCACTGAAACACAAAAGGAGAAAAATGCAACTCGGAACGCTCCGGAGTACAACTAGGCAGAATATAATGCAATCAATCAATTAATGAATGCATTTATTCGAACAAACCTGCATTTAAACACACCCTAAGGGCCCTTACACACGGGCGTTTTTACCTGCGTTCCGTTTTGCTGCGTTCAGCCGCAGGGGAGCGCAGGTATAGACGCACTCAATTATTTTCAATGGGGCTGTACTCACACGAACGCATCTAGGCGCTAAACGCAGGAAAAATGCAGCATGTTGCGTCTGAACCTGCGTTCGGCACTTACACGCGTCTTGTGGGTACAACCTCATTGAAAAGAATGAGGTGCGTCTAGACCTGCGCTCCCCTGCGGCTGAACGCAGCCAAACGCAACGCAGGGGAGCGCAGGTCCAAAACGCCCATGTGTAAGGGCCCTTACACATGGATGTTAATACCTGCACTCCCCTGCATTTCACATTCTACCGTTCAGTCACAGGGGAGTGCAGGAGTAGACGCACTGAATTATTGTCAATGGGGTTGTACTCACACAGACCCATGTAAGCTCCAAATGCAGGTTGGGATGGAGCATGTTGCATTTTACCTCGGCGCATACATGATTCTGTGTGAGTACAGCCCCATTGACAATAATTCAGTGCTTCCACTCCTGCTCTCCCCTGCGGCTGAACAGAAGAAAGCGCAACTCAGGGGAGTGCAGGTATAAACGCCCGTGTGTAAGGGCCCTTAGAGTTGGCTTTGCTTGTATTGGGTACATAATATGATACATAGCAGCAAACTTGATGCCTCCTGTTTGACACATGCCTGCAACTGTCTAGTGCAACTAAAAGGACTGAAATTGTTGCAGAATAAAAGCAGACTGATGTGTTCACTATGGCAAATAGTCTGTGCTATAAATCAAAGTCAGGTTAGAATGCTCTTTTCATCTTGCTACACCTAGCCATGTAAAAGATACTTTAGAACTAAATAGAAAGTAAGTATTGCAAACTATTTGTGCTACAAGTTGCAGCCATGTGGTGTCCCCCATAGTAACCAAAGAAACCTACTTTTAGATTGTATTTGGTTACAGTTGCTGCTCGAGAAAAAAGGTTAGGTTAAAAGGGGAATGATGAAAGTTATGCAAAATTAGGCAGCTTTTTCTATCTCACTGATATTTTTTAAAAATGGAGTCAACAAAATACCCCTGATGCGGGGTTGCTGAAAAGGTTAAATCGGGACTCCTAAAAAAAAGTCTGCATTCCGGGTCAATCTTCTTTAATAAACTTTCACTATTAGTGCACAAGGAGTGGAAATAACATTGCCTACGGGCATCTTCATCTGCACTAAAGGCGCACATTGGCTGCAAGTCTGAGCAGCCGGCCACTATTCTTCTAGCAGGGCTAAGTGCTAACATTTTCCACAGCTGCTTCCAAATCCATAGCTTTTTCCTGCTCTATACCATTCCAGATGATTCCATTTAACTATACAGGTCCAGCCGAAGTTTCTTTGGCTTGACTCCAGGTTCTCGTATTTCTTCATCTTCTTTAAAGGGGCAGTATACATTGATGTACACTATTCTTAAAAAAGAACACTTGTGTTGAAAATGTATCCTGCCTGTTTTTTTCAATTAAAGAAATTCATGTCAGTCTGTCTGTCAATTCAAATACATACAAGGGGCAACCTGATTAGGTTTTCTGCTTGCATATTTATTTTGTGGACGCATTGAAATCAGATAAAAATTTCCATGCAACTGGCATTTTGTTATCTCCTGTTGGTGTTGTCCCCTTAGAGAACACGTAGTTACACACTGCTGCAATACACTCAATAAATCAGCAAGGTTTATCCTGCTAACATTACCTGTGTACTAGTGATTTTTCTTAGATCCACTGGAGGTGGGGATGCCGATTCCTCATTGCTGTGCACCAGGTAGCACTGTTCCTGAAGGCCAGGGTGTGCGAATGCAATAGGATTTATTCCCAGTTACACACCGTTCCCATTTGAATGACTGCAGAAGAAAGCCACTGCACAGGATATTACCTGCCGCTGTGTAGGGCCTTAAGAGCAAGTCCTCATCCTGAAAGCTTATTGTCCTGCAAACATTTTCCCTAGGGTCGTCTCATTATGGCCAAATATATTACCCAGTCTCATTATGGCCAAATATATTACCCAGTGTGCAGTTCTTCGCCTATTGGGGCCCAGTGTGCACAAAAACCCCTACACCCCCCCACTAGCACCCCCTTTCTCCCTGCCCTGTTTCTTTTCAGGAAGAAGAACAGATGGAGGGGGCCACCTGCCCCCAAAATGAGGCTTCCTCTATAGTTGAGTCAGTAGACCTCACCTTTCTTGTATGTGTAATGCTATTTTAAATGGCATAGTCTCTGGTACCTAGGACCTTACTTATTCTTATCCAACATGGACTCCCCAAGTTGCCACTCCTGGGATAAAAATGCATTACATGTGACTCTCTCACGTGGACCCTTGTTGTATTGGTGGAAAAAGATTTAACCACACTGAATTACACATAGAACAGATATCTCAAATAACTTGGTGATTCATGCAAACTTTATTTGCTGGATGTTACACAATCTCTTTGGTGTTACCAGTGCTGGTACCTCTCTCATAGGCGAACTTGTCCTGGATACTCACAGTTCTGCCTTACCCCAGGGATCTCCTAGAGATGCCCATATTTACTAATGCAAGGTCTACTTTTAGTGATGTTGTGCTATTAGGATCTACATCCATAAAAGCATTGTTACAATTCTGTACCATGGAAAATATTACTTAAATGTTGATTCATGTGAAATGTATAGAAAATGTATATTACTAATCAAAAACTATTTCTCATGTAACCTTAACTTAAATATCTGAATGAAAAGCATGAAATAGGAAGGTGATTTAGTCAAGCTGTTTGTTGACAGTTTCTTGAGATCTACTGATCACCAGCTTAAGGTTTACTGGTAGATCCCGTTCTACCATTTCAGCACATCTGTCTTGGAGCAAGCTATTACAGATGTTTTGCTACACTATCTCCTCCTACTGGGGCCTGCCTCCACTTCAGACTCTCCTGCACCATCCATGCATCATATAGGAAATCATATATGATAATGAATAAGTTGATTAAGTTATGTACCTATACCAAAGTATGCTAGATTCACATAGTTACATAGTTAAATTAGGTTGAAAAAAAGACAAAGTCCATCAAGTTCATCCCCTCCAAATTAAAACCCAGCATGCACACACACCCCTCCACTCTTTCTCACAAACCATATATGCCCATAGCTATTCTAACTGTAGAGTTTAGTATCAAAATAGCCTTTGATATTATGTCTGTCCAAAAAATCATCCAAGCCCCTCTTAAAAGCATCAACAGAATCAGCATCACAACATCACCTGGCAGTGCATTCCACAACCTCACCGTCCTGACTGTGAAGAACCACCTACGCTGCTTCAAATGAAAGTCCTTTTCTTCTAGTCTGAAGGGGTGGCCTCTGGTGCAGTGATCCTCTTTATGGGTAAAAAGGTCCCTTGATATTTGTCTATAATGTCAAGGGAGAAGTGCAGATTCCCAAGTGTTAATTTTGTAAAAATGCGCTCCACCTTTACAGGTGGGGCAATGAAATATCTATAAGGGGTCATTACTGTTTTAAAACAGATTTTTGCATCTATGTACTCTGGTGCTCTAGTGGTGTCCTATACGTGGGAGAAACCATGCCAAAAGTACAGGATAGATTTTCCCAAAATAGATTTTCCCATTAAGGGCAAGCAAATATCTCTTCCTGTTCCAAGACACTATGCAGACTGTGCACATAATCTGAATGATATCCAGTTCTGTGTCTTGGAAGAAATTGAGGAGAAGAAAGGCTTAGACATCTGCAAAATAGGAAGGTCTATTGAATACAGAGATTTAAAAATGTACAATCGAATGGGTTTCTTTAAGTATGATTTCAAATTGTATAGTCATTGCTGATCAGTGAACTGTGTTTGTGTGACTTGGTAGGTGGTCCCTGCCCCATAGACAGATTTGGGCCTTGCCAGCAGGGTGCCCTCGGCAACCCAGCCAGCCAGCTCGCCCCACATCCTCGTAAGCACTCGTGTGCGATATGCATGCGCGGCATCAGTGTGTGTATGAGCGGCAACATTGCTCAGGTTCACAGCTGCCTTTTATGCCTACCACTAGTTCTGGACCTGCCCATAGAGTTTAGCATGTCACTGGTTAAAAGCAGCATGTTCTGTTAGTGGCAGTGAGTAATTAGTGCAGAGTCAAACTGGGGGGCCCACAGCCCACAAGGGCTGCTGCTTCAGGGGCCTGCCACACCCCTTCCTACCCCCCCCCCATCCCAACCACAGGTTTTTTTTCCGGTAAAAATTAAGATTTTATTCGGCATTTCACCATTAATAAATAACCTCCTTATTGTTCTGTTTGTAAACAAGCCTTGAGTGAAAAAAAGGAAAGGTGACTGCAAAAAGTCAGTAAAAAAGTCCATATGAACTTGGATTGTTATTGTACAGAGTATCTTGGACCAAAGACTTTTATTTAGCCCTTCAAGTGGAAGGCTGTCTGTATGCAGTGGTACCTTTTAACCACAGAAAAGAATGCTCAGGAGGATACAATCACAAGGTAGTTGGGTAAAAATAAGAGAACCATCTGGTTACAATATGGAGCAATCACTTTCTCTTAGAGAGAGCGGAAACCACAAAGTAGGTTTACACTGTTGTTCCCTCAGGATACATTTTGGACAGAATTGTTTGTAAATTTTTACCTGTTTGGAATTATAGATGTTAACACCTCACTGTAAAACTGGTCTCTCTACATAGTAAGTTGTACGTGTGGAGGAACTACAATTCACAAGCCTGTGTTTCTATAAATTAAAAGCACCCATGATTTCTGACAACATGACTTTATTGGGAATCACTACTGGCAGTGTTACTTTATTCATAGCAGAATCAGATTATTGCAGAAGGACATTCATTGGATAAAAATGCTTCCAGAGTCTTTGTAAGAAAAAGTAATAACTCTATTGGGCATGGCTATGCTACAGTTAATTGATCTTAGCTGTAATTTGCAGAAGATGCCAGTTTATGCTAGATAGGTTGATCCCAATGTTATTAATAGGGAAAAAAGATAAATATATAGGAAGACCGGTCAGGGGCGATCCAGCCCATTTCTCCGCTTGAGGTGGCTTTCAATTAGCTGCCCCCCCTTCCCCACAGCGCTCACTTTTTTCACCTGGACAAAGGTAGGGGGGTCCAAGGCGCTAGTGCAGAACACACAAGTCTTCACTAGAAGAGAGGAATTTCCGGGTTGAAAACAGGAAAATCGGCTCTTAGTTACCAGGAGCAGCATTTTTGCCAACCCTGGTAACCAGGGGGTGCTGCCCCTTGAGGTGAGTGCCTCAACTCACCTCAATGGCAGAGTGCCCCTGAGGCTGGTATATTTTCCATAAAAGGTGGCAACCCTAATCCTAGATGGAGATTAGCCATATCTTGAGATGCCCTGTTATTAGCCGTCTCACACTGAACCATGTATGAGCCACCTATTGATCAAATGCTAGCAAACACCACCAATGGAGCAGTAGTAGACCTTTTCAAGTCCCGTTTGATGTTGAGGAGTTTTGCAACCTTTGGACAAGGCTCCACTTAGCTCACAGCATGGTTACAGATATAGGAAGATATCAGTATAACAGTTAGTAAGCCATAGTCCTAAGAATATCTTTGAAAACAAATACATTTGCACCCCCAATTCTCCCCATAATTGACCTTCAAAGTTTATTTTCATTGGCATTTAGGTTGGGTTCACCTTCCACTGCTCCAAGTTCTCCCCCAAGAGGGTGCCACAATTTCCAACCACTGTCCTAAATAAAACAACAAAAAGTATTTTGTTTCCTGCAACAGGTATTCAAGTCGCTGAATTAATTTTTATTATTATTATTAATAATAATATTAGTACTATTATCTATTTTTGTGTATTAAGCTTGATCAAAGAGTGTTTGCTACAAAGTTGACACTACTACAGTGAAAGATGTGCACTCTCTCAAAGTTTCCATTTTCTGATCCTCCTTCCCCTTTCTTGAATGCAATAAAATGTTTCTTAGCAGCCATGCAAGAGCCTTGTATGAGCCTCTTAGCTGACCATGTTCACTTCTGCTTCTCAGCTTGATTTGGCAGCAGCCCCTATTTATGCTGGAATCATTTCGTTTCCCCAAGGTTATTTTCAGTCGAGCTAAGTAAATGTGATTCACTCCATAAGCTGTGTCTAAGGAATTATACCAACAATGGTTAAATAGGTGAACATTAATTAATTTGTTTATTGTAACAAAGCATTGTGCACATTTTCAGTTTGAAATTCCTGTAAAAACCAGAAAAACAGGGAACATTGAAAAAGACTGACAAAGGACAACTAAACACTTTGAACTATAAAGGCTTCATTTGTAAGTTTTAAGGGCTCAAGTCTAAACTTAAAGGCAAATTGCACCTGCCAGTGGATCAGACACAAGTGAACTCTGTCTGAGCCCTAAGGAGCACAACTATACTGCTCCAGCACTAGCAACCAGATAGCTGATGAAAATAACTAATTTTAAAGGGGCTAAACAAAAAGTTTACTATGAAGATTTCCATTTATCCAGGTCATGGTATATCTAATATAAGAAATTATAGAAAACTGGACTTGCTGAGTAATCATTGAAGACATTTCACTACTCATCCAAGCAACTTCTTCAGTTCAGCTGACTGGTGTGGGAAGTTCTCGGCATATAAACTCTTCCAACAATCCAATCACAATGGCACATTGTAACTCTTCAAAGAGGTGACATCTGAAATTACAGAGGTGTTGATGCTGTTTAGTTACTGTGATAGGATTACCAATGTGTCATGCAACTCCTAGAAACAGGTGTTACTTGTGAGAGTTGCAAGAATGGATGTGTGAAGTGTGCTGAAACTGCCAGGGTACAGATGTGAGAACAGCATTGTATGTAGCAGACAGGTGGTGTCGAAGGCCCCCCGCCTCTATTCAGGGATGTTTTCTCAACCTTAACATGAATCGTTTCTTTCAAAACATCTTTATACAAGATTTGGACCTTGCAGTCTTCAAACGGAATGCCCCTTGTCTTTTAGTTGTAGAAATGAGTCTTGCCCTGTAGAGTTCACTCTCCTATGCTGAGCCATTCGCTTGGTGAATTGTTTTGTCTCCCCAATGTATAGATCTGTGCACTCCTCGCTACACTGGACTCTGTACACCATATTGCTTTGTTTTTCTTTGATGTTGGATCCTTTGGGTAAACAAAAAGTTAAATAACCGAAAAAACCCTAAAAAATGAAGACCAATTGCAAACTGTCTCATAATATCACTACCTACGTACATCTAAAGGTGAACTACTCCTTTAAAGTCTTCTAGTGAAGAAGGTTCCACTGTTAAATCTTTGTACAGTATCAAAATGTTCCTTCAAACCAGCAGTTTAGATGCTAGTGTTTGGGTATCTGAAGGAAGTTCAAACCCCTTCAATATACTGCACTTATTTTAGCAAAATTAATTTATAGAGGTCATTTTTGATGTAACACAGAGTTACCAGGTCTCAGAACTGGGCTGCTCAGTTGTATTTAACTAACTCCCTGCTGCTATTTTTTCTATTTTATTGTGGCCAGCAGAAAACAGGAACAGGTGTACACACACAGTCAAAGACGTGTAACACAAGTAACGAAAAACATGCTGCTCACCAGCACAGGACATTACCTTCCTACTCAAGCTTCCCTGGCCCCCCTTGCTCTTGAGGTGGGTGTTCCCCCTCATTATCCGGTTTGGATGTTTGTTTTGGGGAGGCTACTGATATAAGACTTTCCATTGGAGAACATATTATTATTATTAGGAGTATATAGAATAAAATCTCTTCTTTCATTGAGGCAAAACCTTTCCAAATCTTTATTTTTAAACAGGGTTGCCATGAACACATATGGAATCAACAGCCTGCATGGCTAATTAACAATTCATTTAGATGCATGGTGCATGGCTGCACATACTGTAAATCAGTTCAGTCTTCGGGCTCTTACATATGAGTGTCTGAAGCTGCGCTCCCCTGCGTTCCGGTTTTATGCATTCAGCCGCAAAGGAGCGCAGGAGCAGACGCTTTCAGTTGTTTTCAATGGGGCTGTACTCACACAGGTGCATGTAGGAGCCGAACGCAGAAAAAATGCAGCATGTTGCATCTCAACCTGCATTCTTGCCTACATGCACCTGTGTGAGTACAGCCCCATTGAAAAAATTGAAAGCGTCTACTCCTGCGTTCCCCTGCAGCTGAACACATAAAACCGGAGCCCAGCTTCAGGCCCTCGTGTGTAAGAGCCTTAGGGCCCTTACACATGGGCGTTTTTGACCTACGCAACATGCTGCGTCTGAACCTGCGGTCGGCACTTACACACGTCTGGTGGGTACAACCTCATTGAAAAGAATGAGGTGCGTCTAGACTTGCGCTCTCCTGTGGCTGAACGCAGCCAAACGGAAAGCAGGGGAGCGCAGGTCAAAAACGCCCTTAAGCATGCATCTAAACGAATTGCTAATTAGTCATGCAGGCTGTGGATTCCATATGTGTTAGGGCTCTTACACACGAGCGTCTGAAGCAGGAGTAGATGCATTCAATTTTTTTCATTGGGGCTGTACTCACACAGTCGCATGTAGGCGTGGAACACAGGTTGAGATTCAACATACTGCTTTCACTGCCTACACGCGCCTGTGTGAGTACAACCGGAAAGCAAAGGAGCGCAGCTTCAGACGCTTGTGTGTATGAGCCCTTAAAAGGGTGAGGTGGCAACCTTATTTTTAAACCATTATTTTACACCCATGTCACTTTAAAAATATACAATCAGGCTATTTGGCCCTTGATAAAAAGTACCCTTGAGTGTGTTTGTATGTGCCTTATAAAGTCTTATATATTAAGATACTTTGGGGCAGAGACTGGTGAGAATGATGAGAATGATGTCTTTGTAGCATGTCTGAACTTTATAAATAAACCATAACAATGATTGAAGGGGTTGTTCACCTTTAGATTGGTTTCCATTTTTTATAAAATTTTTATTTGTGGGTTTTGGGTCATTTAGCTTTTTATTATTTTAATTTATTCAGCAGCTCTCTAGTTTGTAATTTCAGAAATTTGGTTGCTGGGGTCCAAATTACCCTAGCAACCATGCATCGATTTGAATAAGAGACTGGAATATGAATAAGAGAGAGCCTGAATAGAAAGAGTAGTAATAAATAAAAAGTAGCAATAACAATACATTTGTAGCCTTATGGAGCATTGTTTTTTCCATGGGTTAAGTGACCCCAATTTGAAAGGGGAAAAAACATCAGAAGAAGAAGTCAAATCATTGAAAGTAAAAAAGAAAAAATTAAGACCAATTGAAAAGTTGCTTAGAATTAGCCATAATATAACATACTTAGGGGTTATTTATCAAAGTCAGATTTGTTTTTTTCTTTTAAAGGGGAAAAAAACTATTATTTTTGTACTTCAACTCAGACAAATTGTGGTACTAATTCAAATATGAAAGTAATATGAAGTTACAGTACTCAGTCAAATCTAAAAAAGTTGAGGATTGGAATTTCTTTGTTACAATATTATTGATACTTTTCCCACGCAAGGATTTTACTGATACATTTTATTGATATAATTAAAAATAGGGGGAAAGTCCGTGCGGATTTGGACTGAACATCTATCTAAAATTATTGAGATATATTCGGATTTTGATAAACCCCTTAAATGTTAACTTAAAGGTGAAGCACCCCTTTAAAAATGTGGACCCTGTTATCACTCCTTTTATATAGTGAATAAAGTGCCCCCTATTGTAAAATATAAGGATATTATAAGTCACAGAGGACCATATAAAAACACGGGGGCCGAAGGCCGAGTGTTTTTATACAGGTCATGGAACTCCGAGGTAACTTCTAATATCCTCATATTTTGCTACAGGGGGTATTTTATTTATTATAATACACTAGTTTTAATGAGTCATGTGACAAAAATGACATCAATACTCACCGTTTATAAGGATATAGTAATTTACAAGATATTCATAGCTTTTGTGTATTATAATCTTAGTAGTACACTTTGTACAAGTTTCTCATAGAACCTTTAGCGTGAATGAAGTGTCCTACCTGTTTTGACCTGAGGGGAAAGTTCACAAAGCTGGTGTAATTTTACTCCAGAGAAATGACCCGTAACAACCAACCAGCACCGAGCGCTGAGCTTTCAAGGGAAGTGTGACTATAGGAAGGTACTTTCTATTGTGGGTTATTACTAGAGAGCATAACTCATAGCCAAGACAACCTTAACAGTGGTCTGAGTGAATGTTACTTTATGACATTACTTTATGACATAATTAATTGGTGTTCACAAGATTTGCTGATTGTTTCCTGTTTACACTGTAGTGGTATGTGGGGAGAGAAAACGTAGGAAATGTACCTGTATATTATAGACATTAGGGTTGCCACTTGGTCATTAAAAAATAGACTTGCTACCAATGAGAGGCGATGATTGATAGGCTGATAATTTGCTGTGACTCGAATAAGTGTGTAAATATTGTATATCATGTATATGGGTGTATATTTCTATTCTCTGTACCATACGGGTTATTTTGTCAAGATGATCAAATAAAGAAAAGTCTAAGTTGGAAAGTAAAAATACTTGTTCCAGTCATGTAACCCACGCCAGATGTATCTCATAAACATGTCTCTGCACAGGCATAGCTTCCCCTTCCCTCCCCCTCACTGCTGGCCAGTCCTTGGGATAATGGAATCTCCAGCCTCTTTCATTTTTATGGCAGAATTTTAACCCTATTAGTAAGTAGAGCAGCATTTTTAAAAAGTCCAAGATTAGCCAGAGGTGGCTTGACGTGTCAGAGTTCATGGGTTTTGCAAATACAGTTTGGTATATAATACCTGAAAAACCAAACATCTAATATAAACCTACCACACAGTACATGGCTCCATAATAATACACCTTCTGCATCTCTGTGTAACATGAGTTGTTACCCAGGCACGAAGCATGCGTGTTTGTTTAGATATAGTATTTCAAAGGGATGACGTGACATCCCCATATGTATATTGTCCTTACGTATTGCTCTCCTGCAATATAATCTCCTTTCATTTTCATGTCTTGAAGTTTCTCTAATCACTTTTTATCATGGAAGCTTGCTACATCTTGAACACTGTTTGATTAATTGCTAAAATATACCTTTTAATCAGTCTAACTAAATTCTAAAAAGTCCAGCTCCATTAAGAAAGCTATTGTGTATCGGTTCTTTCTGCTCTTTTCCAGCCTGTGAGTATAGGGTAACAGGACCCACTGAAATCTGAAGTTTAAAGGAGAAGAAAAGGTGAAATCACTGGGGGGTGTCAAATGTTAGGCACCCCCTGTGATTATAAGCACTAACCTAATACCTCAGAATGGTACTTCTGTAGGCAGAAAACTAAACCTGCCTGGGATACCTCTTTGTGATCACCATGGAATGATGAAAAGCTGAATTTTAAGCCAAAAGGTAGCTTTCTTTTACTCTATGGTGTTTGAACTGGCCCAAGGGCATTGATGAATGAAGAAGACAATCATTCCATGGTGGTTACTCAAAAGTACCCCAGGCCAGTGCAGTTTTCTGTTACCAGTAGCTCCTGCAAGGGGTATAAGGTAAGCAATTATAATAACTGAGGGTGCCTAACATATTGCACCAGAACCAACAGGACAGAGTGAAATCTAAACCTAAAAAGAGAAGGAAAATGTGATATCACTGGAGGTGCAAAATGTTAGATAGCCAATTGATTATAATCACTTACACATTTTCTCATATTTGCATAATATTTGTGGATATATTTATGCAGTTGAAGAACTGTTTAAGGCTCATAATACACAGTGTTTTGGCTACCATGGTCCTCATCAGTCAAAAAGCCTATGGCCACTTCTAATCACCTCCCTTTACTTGAATAGACATGCACAAATATTGGTTCTATTAAGTATTGATCACTTGGGAAAGCTCAAAATCATGTTATTCGGTGATTGCTCTTCACAATTGTTTTGGAGTGGTCATACATGGGCCAGAGGGAGAAGAGCAGGAAGAATGAGGTGAGCTGACATTGTATTGATCTATATATATATATTACTTGATATAGGCACAGGTAGCAATGTGGTAATGGCATAAATGTAACAACAATCAGCTGATGCCAAATAAATCAAATATTTAAAAAGCAAAAAAAAATCTATCCAAAAAAACCTACTCATGTTGCGCATTAGAGTAACTCAGAAATCTTCTCTTCTCTTGAATGTCTTAAATGTTTTTGTGGTTTGTAATAAGCAGTTACACGTATACATGAAGCAGAAGGTATCAATTTGGTAGCGTTAAAAGTAGAAGCAGAGAGACGAGTGGGGCATGATGATATAGCCACACACTGAACATACTGTAGGAATGTTATCAAAATCTTGGTGATGTGGCAAGGGAGGCAGAAAGGCACTTCTCATTTGCACAGAAATAATACATGTATTAAGAGGTTCATATTAGATATACACTGGGAAATTGTTGTTATACAGTACTCTTACCTGGACACACCATATCTAGAAAGCTCTGTATGTTCTACTTAATCCTAACTAAGCTGCATATGCAAAAACAATCCTATTGGGTTTATTAATATTTAAATGATTTAGTAGAAATAAATATAATGATCCATGTTCTGGGAAACCACAGGTTCCAAACATTCTTAACATTAAGGATACCCCCAATCCAAGAGTCAGGATTTGAATCCATCCAGTAAAACACATTGTGCTTACTAAAGTGTAATAAACTTGGTCAAAACACTATGGGGGAAATTCACTAAAGCGCTAGCGCTAATTTTCCAGCATGATGTCATTTCGCAACTTCGCAAATTCACTAACACCGACTCTGGCAAATTTTCACTAGCGAAGTAGATAGACTTGCGCAACTTCACACCCTTACACCAGGCGAAGTTGTGCACTGACAAAGGATCGTAATTACGCAAATTCACTAAGATCAACATTTTCCTTGTATGAAGATTAGCTATGACAACATTACTCTAGTTAGTAAAAGTACTGCATTTAGCTACCATTGTATATGATTGCCTGTGAATCTCTTGACACGTCAGCAGCAGAGAGAAGAGTATGGGCAGCTCCGGCACATATTTTCTTCACTCTCTGGCCTAGACTCTTCCTTCTTCACTTATGCATCTGTTTTCCAGATGAAATTCTAATAATGCATCTCAGTAACCCATTGTGCTCAGTATTGTGCAATAAGGGGGATTTATTTTTCTAATTAAAAGCATTTAAACTCAAAATAAAGAAAGAATATAAGGCATCTATGTAGAGCACATATAGAAATGTGCAACTTAAATCCACTAAAGATGTTTTTTGCATCCCCTACAAAGTAGGACATTCTGGTAGGTGTTCAAGTACAGGACATCTATGCACCTTGTGTCTCTGGAATAATGCACAGGCTAGGGGTATTCCGGGGTCACCCATATCTGTCCCTAGTGATGTCCTTCCAGCATGCTGTGCTTCCAAGAGCAGGTAGTACCCTGTATACTGAGTGGGCAGTGTCGGACTGGCCCACCAGATTACCAGGAAAACTCCCGGTGGGCCAAGGTGTCAGTGGGCCTCATGCTGCTAAACGTTTGGCCTATTTCATGGCCGTTCCCTATTTCTACGAGAACAAAGAGGCTAAATAGATGGAATAATTGATTATAGTATGTAAAGAAAACAAACTAGGAGAATAGAGTTTGTTTGAGGAGATGAAGAATATTAGTACTGAGAGTGGGCCCCTGGTCTAAGGTTTTTGGGTGGGCCCCTGGTGTCCCAGTCCGACACTGTGAGTGGGGCACAACTATTTGCAATTGTTGCTGGTAGCACAGATTTTTGCATCTACAGTATACAATCGTTGGGCAAAGTCTGAAGTGACAAGGGGCTAATTGCAAAACTTACCCAATGAGATGTCCGATTTCAGGCCGGATATTAATTGTGTGTGTGTATGATATGTAGAAATAAATATTTATTTATACAAATATTGTTATATATATTGTACACGAACTGATTTGCACAAAATAGAACCAGTCTTGTGCAGTGCTTGTCACACCTTCCCATGCCAACGATCTTCCACTTTATTGTCTTACTGGGCTGGCTTCTTTCTGGATGTCAGTTCATATCTGTACAAGAGAACAGCCCCCAAAAAGTTTTACTGTATGTTGCTTTCCATGTCCAAATAAATCTAGGGATGGCTGAATCTGACTCGTTTAGCTTCACCAAAAAATCCCCAAATGCCTAAAAACTTTGAAAACACATTGGATGACATTTTTGAATCCACACAAAATTTCTTTTAAACTATACATTAGAGTCTATGGGTGTTACTTTGCTGTGAAATGCAGCAAATAATTAGTTAATCCATATACATGAAATTACTCACAGGGGCCTGATGTTTTGTGAACAAAAAGTAGTTATTGAGAACCCATACATAACAAAGCTACCAGCATACAAACTTTCATCTTTTTTGTAGAAAGAAGCAAATCATTTATAGTGTCAGAATATGCTTTCAATGAGATGTTCACTATTGCAATAAAATAAACATTTTAGGTAAAAATACATTTGCAATCATTTGTGTAATAGGGCTTGAGGTTTTTTTTTTAACCAACTCCTTTCTTGCCAAGGATCTGCCCAACTCCTGGCACTCTCTGCCATTTCAAGTACAACAGTCCATTTCTTTTGCTGATATAAGCCCTAGGGCTCACACACAACCAAAATCATTTGATCGGAAACATTTCCTGTATCTACAAATGTAACCCCCCCCCAACAAAAAAACGAATGTAATTGAGAGACATTATGGAGAGGTGACAGAATAAAATTGACATTGCCCATGGTTATGTGGTACGTGTCAGACTGAAGGATCTGAGCAGACGCATCATTGAGGCCTAAGCAAGCCTGTGCAAGACACACGTGCTTTTCACTTATACCTTAAAGCTGATTCCAACTCTGAAATCTGATGCTTCTAATCTATACGAGGGCAAGAAGAGCACTAAAAACACTTTTCCTTGCTGGGGAAAACTGTGAATAATCCCTCAGCATGATACATATTTATAGGTGACCACCTCCAAATGTGGTCCAGGAGTAGGTGGCCATTATTGTGCTGTGTGTCAGTGTAAAATTGCACTAAAGCCTAAAAACAATGCAAAGCAGAGTTAAGGCCAAGTAAAGCCCCAGGCAGGGTGGTCATTTTCACCACTCACCTTTCGTTGACTTATAATAATGAATGTGTTTATTTCACCAGCAACACATAGAAATGTTGGCATCCCATGGAAACTACACATAAAGAAATGCAGCTCAAATCCAGGAACTTTTTGGTAAAAGTGGGTTGCTACAAAATCCTATTATTGTTCTATTAAAGAGGCACAACTTAAATAATTAAAATATTCACGCCCTGTGAATATTTTGACCTGGGAGAAAAAAAACCAGGCCCCACACTTGTATCGAAACCGTCTTCTTAAAAACACTTAAGCTTGTAGGGAATTGCACTCGCCAAATGTGTCGAGTGGCCAGGGTGCATTGCCCAGAACCCGTAGCTGGAGGTATTCCTGAAGGCACTCGTGAAGTAAAAGGCAACTTTATTTCAGCAAATTAGAATCCTGACGCATTTCGTATATTGGGATACATAGTCATAAGCATGTTCCATCCAATGGAAACTGGATATACTTTTCTATACTGCCTTTGGATTACACCATGTCTGATGAAATGCCTGTGGCCCAAGTACAGCATTATATAGAGTTAATATATACACACATATATATATATGTTTATTTAGTATTTCAATCTTTCAACCAAGACTGAAAGATTCAACCTTAATAAAGTACCTTTTAGAGTGACAGGTAGTGATGGGCGAATCTACCCAGTTTCGCTTCGCCGAAAAATTTGCGAATTTCCAGCGAAAATGTGTCTACCCATGCCCCTCTTCCTTTCATATTACAATTCTCCTCCTACCATTGAGCAAGGGGAATTTCTAACAATACTGCAGTTCTATGTTTGCCATAGTCTCAAATTTTGGTAAAGTTTACTCACTAACAAGTAGGGTAGAAATGTTCCATATCAGATCTTGGGGTTCTATGGAAGCTCAAGGCCCTTTAGCATTGAATATATGGCCCTAGAAATCCCCCCAGTAGCTGGTTCAGAATATATGCTCTTTGCTCATTGCATGGCAGCTCAGAAAGCAGCCCAATTAGCATCAAAATTAAATTATCAACATATGCAACAGCAAAACTCATTTTCTGCTTGATGATTTAAGCAAACCCCTAAGCCTAGCTTCTCAACATTATCATAGAAGCACACTAAAAACATGTATACTGTCACCAGATAAATCCAAGATGATGGACTCCTGTTACAACTTTGAAGGCCAGAATCATTAATGTTATACAGATACTGAAACGTAAAGTAGGTGCAGTAAGTTCAATATACTAAGTATGGCATTTGTATACTAATATAGCATACTGTTATATTTAGTATTTCTATTTTATGTTTTTGTAATGGTCCCCATTGTTGCTATAGTAAAGTCCATTTGGTGTGGGTGGATGAGAACAGGTGTCCTTGTTTTTGGTTGGTCGAAGTAGCACAGGGAAGACAGTTAAGGAGGACTATGGGTTTTAAAGAAGCTAGCACAAGCCCACTTTCTTTTAGGATTTATATTTTAATATATCCATAAATTGTTAGTACAAAGATATAGAGGCCCTTTAAATCCTGCAGTAGAAGACATCTTGTTTCAGTGGCTGCTGCCATAAAATCTGCCTGCTCTGGGATTTTTTTTTCTTTTTTTTTAAAGGAAAAAGTAAATGATTCCAACATTATGTCTGGAAACACTGCCAAGTCAAGTACATAAAAGGAAAACAGCTGGAAGTCATTAGGGAACGTTTTTTTTTTATTTTATTTTGCAAATCATGCATTAAAGCAAGAACAAAAATACACATTTAGTTTTCATCCGTGAAACCTATTTGTAATTAACAGTTTCCAATAGGTAAATAATGACAAACAATTTTGCATCACTAAGTAGTTTATAAAGAGGTCACAATCATGCATTATAAAGCATAAAAAGTGGTTTCCAGCTATTCAAATCTCCACCTGATGAAATCATCTGCGCCATGTTAACTCTTTCACTACAATCTTTTTTGCAGCCTTCTTTGTGAAAAATTGTTGGTATTACTTTGGTGAAAAATCAAGCATCAAATTTTATTTATCGACAATCAAATAATCTTTATTTTGATTTTGCTGTAAGGCAGTTTAAGGCTGCAGCATAAGATTGATGCATCAGAAGTCTGCCCAATGATGCCTGAATTTGAGTTTGCATTTTTTGGGCTGGGTTTTACACATTTGTGTTTGGTGGGGTTTAGAAATTCTGGTGGAGACTGGACTGTTATTGTGGGAGAACCTGATAAAGGGTATCTCCGGGGCATAACTACAGAGGAAGCTGTAGCTGCAGGGGGCCCAGGAGAAATAGGGGGCCCCATGAGGCCATAATTATTGAGCAATTTCAATATATTTTGGTAAAACAGGACAACCTCTAGATATGTTGTGTGCCCTAAATTTGATGTGGGGGCCCAGCAGGTCCGGACTGAGAATTAAAATAGGCCCTGGCATTTCAGGTACACAGAGGCCCAATCAGCCCACATAGAGGCCCAAACAGCCCCAACCAGCCCACTAAATACTGACTTTCTATGGCACCTTATAGCAGCCTCTCTGGCATTTGCCAGAACCCACAGATTGCCAGTCCGGGCCTGGGGCCCAGTAACATCAACTTACACTACTGGGTTTCTCCCAAAAAAAACATGTGACTTAACAGTCCACACAGCAGGGCTGGGCTAATGGGTAAGCAGAGTAGGCACGTGCCTAGGGCACAAAGCTGGGGGGTGCCAGGCACATACCTTCTCTGCCACCTACCTCCTAGTTCGTTCCTGCTTGCTGTTCAGACGGGTGTGTGTGTAGCCATTTATGCATGTGCGTCCTTTTTTGTGCATGTGTGTGGGTCCTTTTTGGACGCACGTGCTGTGACAGGCCAGTTTGCATGAGCTGATCAGGGAGGGAGTAAACAATAATGGGGCTGTACCTATTACAGCAGCCACATGATAAAAGTAAAACTATACCCCCCCAAACCATGTAGGTCTCTATAAAAAGATATTGCATAAAACAGCTCATCTGTGAAACCTTGCTTAGTGTAAATAAACCATTTTAATAATATATAACAATATATTCAGACAGCTCCTGACATAGAATCAGCATTGGGTGTATGTATTGTTGGGCTTTTACACAAAGGGTTTTCTTTATGTGTTTACAAACATATGCTGAGAATGTGAAACTATACATATTAGGAGGAATGTCATTAAAATTGCAAACTGTTTTGCAAATGTTTAGTGCTGTTGGCAATGTAAAATCGCTAATTAACGCTAAGCTAAAGTTAGCGTTAATACCTGGAGTTTCAAGAAATATTTTGTAGCAAAAAATGCGTTGTAATCGCAAAATATTATTACATACGCTGCTCACAAAAAGCCATTGGTTGCAAATTTTGCGAGGAAGTCATTGAAGTCTCAAATCAGTCAAAAGGCACAAAAGCAATGAAAAATCTTGGTTGCTAAAGTTTGCAAACCTTTTTTTGTGCTAATGGAACATTTTACATTGCCCCATTTGTGTTTAAAATACTACATATGCACATGACTCCAAGCAGACGTATGGGACCCATTATTCAGAAACCCGTTATCCAGAAAGTTACAAATTACAGAAAGGCCATCTCCCATAGACTCCATTATAATGATATTGTCTAAAATTTTTAATTTTCCTTTTTCTCTGTAATAATAAAACAGTAGCTTGTACTTGATCCCAACTAAGATATAATTAATCCTTATTGAAAGTAAAACCAGCCTATTGAGTTTATTTAATGTTTACATGATTTTCTAGTTGTCAGATTACAGAAAGACCCATTATCCAACAAGCCCCAGGTCCCAATGATTCTGGATAATAGGTTCCATACCTGTAATGTAATGGGATCAATTAGTTGATGTGTTCAGGGTTGGCCTGGGCTGATGGGACAACAGGAGGGAAAAAAACCTGTTGGGCCTCACAGGCCCAAATACCCCACTACAGCATGACTTGGTGATATTGTGCACTAATCTTGACCTCCCCCCACTATGCTTGTGGCCCAATAATACATACAAAAATGTTTGCTGGCACAGGGGTGTAAGGTGTCGTTGGGACCCATGGGGGGCAGGGGGCCTAGGATGATGTGTGGGCCCCTGATGTGGCAGCCTCAGTGAACTTGGACCCCCCCAGTCCAAGGATGGATGTGTTTAGGTGTGCTCAAGCCTGAGTATCAAATGCACAAATAAAAACTAAATAAATAAAAAGAATATTAATAATAATGACCTATTCCGGCTAACTTGATATCCTTATATCCACTAAATCTAAATGATCTTGCACACAACAAGCCCATGAAATGGTTTCATATATGAATCATGAGCACACTGGGTGCACACTCTCGCAACAGCACTGCGGAGGCACCAGGATACTTCTCCCAAGAAGACATTTTTTCCCTGTGTAGTCATTGCCTTAGCTGTGTGTGCCACAAGTACACGTTGCTTAGATACATCCTGAATTCCATGTGCTTTTCCTATTTCACAAATGGTCTTCTACACAGAGATCATATTTGCATATAGTGCTTTAATGCTAGAAACTAACAGACATAATGGAACTAACTGAACAAATGTAGGAATGTAGGCCCCTAATTTGATCCTTTTACCTTAGACCAAATAAAAGCTTTTTTTTTTGACAAACGGTAAACCAAATAAATATCCACATAAAATTAATGTATCACATCATACCACATACAGAACCACCATCAATAGTGGTGTAACTATAGAGGAAGCAGACCCCATGTATATAGAGGGGGGGTCACAGGTGACCTGACACACATATGAATTTGAAGGTCACCCCCAATTTTTTTGCCACAGTGGGTGGCCTACAACTATGCCTAGGTTGGTGGTGGGTACCCAATGGTCTGTGAATAAGATATTTAAAACAGTCATCAGTGTTTGCTATTGATTTGTCTCAAATCTTTAGTAATGCACCAAATCCATAATTTTTTGATTCATCTGAATATTGAATCCTCCACAACTGACTTGCTGAATACTGAATCAAAACACCGATTTGCAAATTCAAATTGAAAAACAAAAAAATATAACATTATCTGTGAACCCAGAAAAGGTGTTGCCCAATGTGGCTAATAATACCAAATTATAAAAAATTAAATCAGGGACATATAGAAAGAAGACCCAAACCCATTTACATGACGATGGTCCCCTGCAGAGGACTCTCTTCTGCACCTCTGACTTTTGCCAATACAATCATGCTCCCTTGTGAGAGGGCACCCCAGCCTGCAAGTGCCCCTTTTGGAAATTTGTCCCTGAACACATCCCGAGTTAACAGTCCATCAAGTTTTAAGAAGTTGCAACCAAATTGTGGCAAATTTTATAAAAGTTCATGAACATTTTGTGGCAACTTTTGACTATAGGACCTGCCTCTCCTCTGTGGAATCCATGGTGAATGGCAAAACTAAGAGTTCTGCAGAGAGATAAATATTGATAGACAAATGATTGTCTCAGCTTCCAAAAAAGATTTTTCAGAAAATGATTGCCAATTTGCCTACAACAATGGTTGCAATATAGTTGTTTCAAAGGGATAGTTGTGGTATGTCACAACCAGGTGACACATCTAGTTTGTCCATGCTCCTTTACTTTTCGCCATAATATTATTATATTATATCCAATTATAATATAAAATGCCATTATATTATTGCCATATAATAATTTGGAGAGATAGATAGCCTTCTTCTTCTACGAGGAAATGGCATTGGGAAGAGGCAACTATGCAGCGCAGGCAAAGTCCAATTATTTGGAAACACAGTTGAGCTGAAGAAATAGTCCAAGAGCAAATCAGTACGTGGAAGGTTTGGGATACAGACAAGAGTTTTATAATAGTAATCAAAGGCTTCACCAGGGTTGGACTGGCCCGGCGGGACACCGGAAAAAACCCGATTGGCCCTGACCCTCATGGGCCTTCAACAGGCCAGACCCCCACTCCTGATATCCAGATTGTACAAAGAAATGTATTTTTCAGGCACAGAGCGACACCATTCCCCCCATTTCGCATGGCTCCGTTAGTGCATGCTCACTGATCGCGCCTTCATGCATGCTCACCGAGCGAGCATCACAGTAGGGGTGGGAGGGCCGGTGGGGGCCCTGGACAGCAGCCCCAGTGGTCCCTGGGCCCCCCCAGTTTGACCCTGGAGTTAACTATGGATGCCTGAACCCCCACACCCACAGGTCATGTAGGATTGCAGAATCTTAGTATCTCTTGCCTCTCTCTCTCATCCTTTTTTTTTTCCACCGAGCCTCCCAAAGCCATCATATGCCAATATCTATTGCCCAAAACAGTATATCAGCAATATCAGGACTCCCTGCATCCTCTGCACTTCTATTGTTTGCCTTTGTAATCGGTCAAGAGCTTGGGTGACTCTGTCTGACTGATTTAGTGGGGAAACACAAATTGCAGCTAATTTCACCGTAAATTACTAATTATATTAAAGAGCTGCCCTAATGAGAGTACAGTATTACAAAATGATTTTCTTTTTACTAGAGTTACCCCTTAGAACACAAAACTATGCACTGTGGCTGAGACTGTACTTTACACTTAGAGATGAGAAATGCCACGTAGAAATCTCTTTTTAACGGCAGAAGCCTGTTTTCATTGCTTTCTTTTCTTTCTTTTTTTTATATGTGGTTTTGGGAGGTAATTCTTTGTTGCCAAGATTTTTTGCTCTTTTCCAGTCTGCAATTGTGCTGGCCAGACAAATCACACAGCGAGAGCAAAACTAATTCACAGGAACCCTCTAGTGTTCTCATTGTGCATGTGTGAGAGAGGAAAGCAGCTGTGGGATACTGAAAAAACAAAAGTGCTTTATAGGTGATCCTTTTGTCTCAGAATGGATTACCCAAAACATACTGCTCATTCATTCCAAGATTCTGCAAGTGGTACCTGCAAATTATACTAGTAATTCTATTAGCCTATCAGGTCCAGTGAGATACTTATAATAATAATAATGACTTGTATTGAAGGATAAAGCTGCTGAATGTAACCTCCAGGGCCACTAATCACATATCTTCTCTTGTCCCCACAGCCAACCCACTGGCATTCACTTCTGTATTTGGAAAGCTACTCTTATTGAGGGAAAAACATGTGCCCCACCTAATGACATCAGGTTAGAGTCCTGCGCATGTCCTTTTTTTGCGACCCATACCCAACCCGTACCCGCAACCTGCAATCCGCAACCCGAACCCGCATTCTTACACGCCTGGACCCGCTACCCGACCCGCAAGTACCTTATCCGCAACCAAGACCCGCAACTTGCTGACCATCAAGAATCAGGAAGTGCTGTCATTGTAACCAGAAGTGACATCATCAGAAGTAGGCGTGATCAGAAAAAAATGAGTAAAAAGCGCTACTGAGAAGACCCACGGCCTGACCTGCAACCCGCAGAACAGCGTCTGTACTCTCGGAACTTCTACCTGCAACCCGCAGAGTACCGCAGGTTTTTGCGGGTAACCCATGGGTACCTGACCAGCTGCAGGACTCTACATCAGGTCCTGGGGAAACACATAGGCTAAAGGGTACATAGGCAACAGGCATGGGCAAAAGTCAGAATCAAAGTACTTTTAAGAAGTATTTCTATTTTCCTTTAAAGGGAACAGAAGCGAGTAAAAAAGAAATGGATATTGTTCAAATACACAATCACTTGTGAGGAGTAGGTAAGGTTAAACCATTGGGCGGCTGCCAAATGTTAGACACCCCCCCAGTGATTTTAATAGCCTACCTGATACCCAGGACCAGTGTTCCTGTTAGCAGAAAACTGCACTAGCCTGGGGTATCTTCTCATTCTGCTTCTTTTTTTTTCTGTAGCTGGGGGTCAAAGCTTGGCCTGCAGAGTAAAACTTTGGCTTTCAACCAAACCCCCAAATACCCAAAGCTGGTGCAGTTTTCTGCTAACAGGAAAACCGACCAAGGGTAGTAGGTAAGCAATTGGCAACCCCCAGTGATGGAGTTCATATATAAACATTGGGCAAAATTGCACCTGGGTAGTATCCCATAGCAACCAATCAGTGATGAGCTTATCGCGGGGTGAACAACAAACATGTAATTGGTTTGCTCCCCAGTGGCAAATTTGCCCAAATGTTTATAAATGAGCCTGTAACTTTCCTTCTCCTTCAAGCATTGATATCTACAGTGAGGAAAGAAAAAAAATCCTTACAGAAAGTGGCACTACAGTATTTAAAGTAAACTGCCCCAATGAAATAATTGCAAAAACTTTTGTACTTTGCTAACTGAGCAAACTAAACATTGCTTTTATTCAATAAGAGTATTTTTTGGAATCGACTATCACAGCCAGCAGGGAAGTGCCATTTGTGCAATATCTCTAAATCTCTTGCAAAGAAGAGGGACTGTGATGAACAGAAGGGAAGGATCACTATGCCAGAAGCAGAGAAAGCAATATATGATTGACAGATCTTTATATACATTTATAATTGGTATGGAGCCTTAGAAAGCTTCCTGTCACAGTAATATAGTGACCCTTCCTTACATTTTGCAGTTACTTATATGTGTCAGACTCTGTTGAGAAGTAATAGGAACAGGATTGGGACTAAGGGAAAAACCCAACACCCATTCCAAGCCCAGCACTTTCAGGGTGCAGGATACTTATTGTTCCTGCTCCTGTAAAATATCCCCTTATAAAAGATACATCCTAGTGATGCCATCCTTTATACTCTGCTTAGTGCTGTCACTTGCGCCACAGGAATCATTGGGGGATATTCGCAAAAGTCGCAGTAAGTAGACGGTTCTTAGAAAAGTGTTTGTTTTCAAATTGTAGAAATATCATAAGCACAACAAGAAAGAATTGTATAGCTTTATAGTTATAGATTTATTGTAATGCTGCCAAATGTACCACGTTGCATACACAGTAAAAAAAAAACATTGTTATTGTGCAGTGAAAATGTAGTGTGTGTGTTTTTCTATATACAGACATAAGCCGAATTAACATTTTCCCCCAACATTTTCATTATGGTGGAGACATTTTATTCTATCGGCATTTTTGTCAATTCCTCATACACAATTGTGTATTAAAAGAAGCAATGTACCCACGTCTATATACCTTTATATGGCAGACCCTTTTGTGCTTGTGTCAATAAAACAACATAAACGGAGAAAACAAACAAAATTTTTACTGACATTTTTAAAAAGGTGTAAAGCTCAGTTCCTTCAACCTCCATTCAGCAAACCTTTAAAGGAGAACTGAACCCTCCATTGTGATAAGTCCCCATTGGCCCCCCTCCCCGTCTCCCCCCTGCACAGTCTTACACCTGAATTCTTTCCCCTCTAGAAATAGACCACAAATGCAGAGTGAGCGCAGCGGAGCTCACAAGCGCCCTCTTCTTCTCTTCAGTAACCTTCATGTCTTCTTTCTCCCCTTCGGCAATTTCGGTGTCTTTCAGCCCATGCGCAGTTGTTGTGAACCGGAAAATTGCTACAATTGTGCATGCATCAGTACACCGCTCCATTCACGAAGATTACCAAAGAGAAGAAGATGGAGCACGTGAGCTCCACTGCACTCACTCTGCATTTGTGGTCGCTATTTCTAGAGGGGATAAGAAAGGAGGGAGCAGGGAGGGGGGCCAGTGGGGACTTATCACAATGGGGGGGTTGAATTCTCCTTTAAGTGCACTATGGGGGGGAGTCATCTCATATGCATGGAGATGTGAGCCTGAATTTAACAATAAAAAGGTCAAATTCATAGAATTGGTGATAGAGCTTTGTAAATATGCTGGGAGATCTGACAAATATATCTTCATTTTGAATTTGTCTCGATATCCTTACTTTTGTGAATTTCCACCCAATGAGTGCACAATTACATGCATTCTCTTTTGCAATGTCACACAGAAGGCATGCACATGAAATTGTGCTCTTAGGATTCACATCTGCTTTCAAAACATGCCAGGGAATGGTATCCATAAGTGAAGGTGAGAGCATCTGGATCCACTTGTCAGTGCTAGCAGCTGCTTCTCCGATACTCCCACTGAAAACACAGATACACACAAGACCAGGCCCGGACTGGCAATCTGTATGTTAGGGCAAATGCCAGATGGGCTGCTATAAGTTGCCATAGAAAGTCACAATTTAGTGGACCGTGGAGGCTGTTTGGGCCTCTAAGTGGGATGATTGGGCCTCTGTGTACCTGAAATTCCAGGGCCTATTTTGATTCTCAGTCCAGCACTGCACAAGACCACAGACTTTTTGCAGGTTGTGTTTGTGTGGACCCGACCTAGCAGTATCCTAGAAGGGAGTGGATGTAGCCCCACGTGTCATTTATCTGCTATTGGCACTTCCCCTCTTCTGCATGCAAATAAAATAGGATAAAAAGCACCAGTGAAAATAGCATGCCGAAGATAAAAGAGATGTAAAGAAGTGATGGAGAAGTGCTATACAGATGTAGAAGGCGGATGTATCAGAGAGAGTTACAGGAGAGGAGAAGAATATAGGGGAAGCAAATATAGAAAATGAAGGTAGAGAATGGTAGCAAATAGCATCCCTCCACAATTGTCACCCCCAATTCCAACACTGCATAACATTCATTATTGTACACACAACAGAGCTGTAAGTCACATGGAATTCTGTGAACTCGACAGAGTTGGACTGGGCAGGAGGGACACCGGGAAAAAAGCCAGTGGACCCTGCCAGCCCAGATGCACGATTTTCTGGTTCCTTCTTGTTGTGACCGCCCAAAAAACATGTGCACAAGTGCTCGGTGGCTCAGTGGGGGAGGGGGGTGAAGGGGGCCCTGGACTGCAGCCCTGGGCCCCCCAGTTAAGACGTGGAACTTTGTGCTTTCTATATTGTTAGTAGGGATGCACCGAATCCAGGATTCGGTATTCGGCCAGGATTCGGACATTTTCAGCAGGATACAGCCATATCCTTGGGCCTGGCCGAACCGAATCCTTAAAATCATGTGACTTTTAGTCACAAAACAAGGAAGTTAAAAAAAAAAAAAAATTTGCCCGAAAAAATAAAATTCGGCCCAATCCAAAATATTGGATTCGGTGCATCCCTAATTGTGGCAGTGGCAGAACTATCCACCAGATGCTTGCTCTGGATTCACTAGCATCTGGTATGATCGCACCCCTGGTCCAGGAGGGGTGGGGGGCCGCCTGCACCCGGACCAGGGTGCGCTATTTATATTACTGCACATGGGTCACTGTTCTTCACTTCAATCATTTCCATATTATTTTTAAAACCATTTGTTTGTCTGTAAAGAAAAATGTGGATGCGTAGTTAGAATGTTGCACTACTGGCCCTACCTGCATCTCTGGAGGAAGAGAGTGTCTGATTGGGGACATACCAGTCCTGCATGAGCTTCATTGCAACATTTAATCTTCACTTGGGACAGAACCCCTGATCCACCAAGTAACTGGTCAGCACCATAAATCTAGGTAAGCGATGTTAATGTATTTCTAATGGGAAAGCTGCCAGAATGTTGAACTGGGAGACTTCACTATGGCTGTTAGTTAATGGGGTTACTATAAATAAGCCAAGGTGTCTGTCCAAGCTGTTGAAGTAGAATTCTCAACAATTTCCAAGTTAAAGTAGGGGTGTCCAACCTTTTGGTTTCCCTGGGCCACACTGGAAAAATAATAATTGTCTGGGGCCACACATGACATTTGAAAAAGAAATACACATTTGAAAATAGACAGAAAAGAACTACAATACTAGTTGGATAAGCAGATGGAGCTATACTGTCACACCTGTATATTATATAGACTTATTATATTATTATTACTAATTGGGCAATAGGCAGATTCCCTCCTCCTACGGTTGCAACCTTACCAGTATTTTACCAGCCTGGCCTGGGAAAAATTATGGTTGATCCCATTGTTATTAATTTAGTGATGGGCGAATCTCCCGAGATTCGCTTCGCCGAAAAATTCGTGAATTTCCAGAGAAATTCGCGAATCGGCAAAAAATTTGCAAAACGAGTCGCGGAACGCGTAGTTTTTGGTGCGTTGCGTCGTTTTCGGCGCGTCGCGTCGTTTTCGGCGAATTTTCGCTGGTGATTCGCGAATTTATTCGCCAGCGGCGAATCGCGGGAATTTGCTGCGAATTCGCCCCTGGCGATTAAATTCGCCCATCACTAGTTATTATTAGGGAAAAAATTGGAAGCCGGTATTTTTTTCCAGAAAAGGTGGCAACTCTACCTCCTCCACCCATATACTTTGGGACATGACGTTTCCTTGGGAACTGAGTGTTTCAAGCTGAGCCACATTCATATCCATCCTGGGCCGCAGGTTGGACACCCCTGAGTTAAAGCAATGCACAGTTTTTCCTATGTGCAATTCAACCACACCTTTTGTGAAAGTAAAGTGCCTATAATAAACATATGACAATGTAATGTCACTTTTCTCACAACTGAACTTCATGTAGTAATGGTGCCAAATTTTCCATATAAATTATGTGGCAGAAAGGTTTGTTGATGATATTTATAATTAAATTATGGAAGAAACGCTGTGTTTTGTGAAAAACATAGCAAATTGGATTTTTTTTCCTGTTACATTGTAGTTACCTACTCTGAACTAACTAACCACTAAATGCAGAGTTTGGGTTTTCTCACCGAGCTAAAACATTTTACTTTCTTATATGCAAGAGAAGAGATGCTGTGTTCAATTGATATTGCTTGGTCAGCCAAGCAAAGGAAACAGTTTAAATCAATTACTGTACATTATCCAGTTATAAATACCCTACAGATAATTTAAACTAAAAATATAACTAAGGGTAACTTACACCTATACTCAAATTTTTTTTTTACATTTAAACATGGAGTTTTGTTAAAAATGTTGACA
>CM044442.1:24952131-24964708 GCA_024363595.1 Xenopus borealis | reverse complement strand
GTTTTCCAGGTAATGGATCTTTCTGTAATTTGGATCTTCATACCTTAAGGGCTCTTACACATGGGAGTTTTTACCTGCGCTCCCCTGCGTTCCGTTTTGCTGCGTTCAGCCACATGGGATTGCAGGAATAGACACACTCAATTCTTTTCAATGAGCCTGTACTCCCACAACCGCATGTAGGCGCCGAACACTGGAAAACTGCACCTCTGAACCTGTGTTCTGCGCCTCCATGCGATTGTGTGAGTACAGGCTGGTTCTGCTTCCGATAAGGATTATTTATATTTGTTTGGATCAATTAAAGGTAATGTATTAATGCAATAATAAATTTTTTGTCAAAATTTAGATTATTTGCATAAAATGGAGTCTATTGGAGATGGCTATTCTGTAATTTGGAGCTTTCTGGGTAATAGAGCCCAGATCTGTACTCAAAAGAGATGGCATGTTACAGATTTTGCCTGGAGAACAGCTTTCTATTCATAGGTTTCCAGTCTAAATTTCTTAAGGGAATTGGCAGCATTTTAAAAATTAATATCTGAAATTGCATATTCTTAATATTATAAAATGAAGGTGGTAAATGTACATGGTGAGATCCGCTGGTTTGGCTATGTCGTGGGCCCTAGGGCCCGATCGGATCAGAATGATGCTGATACGGGAGGTCGGATCGCGGGATCGATCAACGAACAGATGCGGCCGCGATCCGACGGGATTTTTAATCCTGCCCGATCTACATCTGCCCGACTTTTGGCCAGATATTGATCAGGGAAGCCCGTCGTAGGGCCCCACTCATGGGCCGATAAACTGCTGAGTCTGTCGGTAGCTTTTATCGGCCCGTGTATGGCCACCTTTACTCACCTTGAAGTATGTTGTTCCTGATTACAGAAGGACCCCCCTATCTGGAAACCCCTAGTTGCAAGCATTCTGCATAATAAAGCCCATCTCTTTGCTGATCACACAATGTCATTACTAATGAGAATTCCTGTAGATCCTATAGATCATGCCATTGTCTCAAACTAGAGCATGTAAGTTGGAAAAGGGAAATTCCCTGTATTTATTTCTAGTAGAATTATCATTGTGATTTATTTTTTTAAATGTTAAAATATCCCTGAAGAATAATAATGGTTGAATGATTCAGGGCAGAATGCCTTTATATATTGAATACTAATGGTTTCTGCTGGGCTCAGTTTGTATCCTAGGGAAAGCGTGCCAAGTCATGTACAGAACAACAGTTTAATAACTGTTTAAGCGAAAGATCTGAACTAATCGCCTGCAAATCAATAGGTAGCCCACAACAGCAGCATTCTCTTTATTCATTTAATTATACTATACACTTAATTGATATCTACACTTTGTCTTGCAGATTAAGAGCTGTCTGCTTTATTAATACCCCGAGGTAACCACACATAGTGCTCTGGAGTTCAACATTCCTTATAAATAATTATGGGCTTAAATATATCTCTATACTAAACCAGCAGGGCTATTATTTCCCTGCTAATTACTGTGCTTGTTTGGGTGACTCCATATTGAACAGATTGGCTTTCCGCAGCAGTTATTTGTACAGAGACTAATTAAACCATTATTAAGAAAATGTTTTTTTTTTAATATGATTTATTTATTGCATTTCAGCTTGGGTTCTGATATATTTATTAATATATGATATGGAGCTGTTTGTATTCTCTCTATGGGCAGATTTATAGGAGAAGGAAAGTCTTTTTGCACTTACTGAAACCCTGGGCCGGTGCAGTTTTCTGCTGATAGGAGCACTGGCCTGGCGTTTCAGGTAAGTCAACACAATCACTTGGGGGTGTATATTAGAGATCCAGTCACTCCAGCCTTTATAGTTTGCATTTTTCCCTGACTAACTATATTGGAAACATTTTTTATTTTGCACAGCCTATCTATTTATCCAGTTTTCATTTTTACACTGAACTGTTCCTTTAAAGCATCTGAGATCATTTCAGCAGAGCAGCCAATCATTTTCTACACTGCTTTATTTGTTTTCCAACCTCCAGTATTTTTTTTTCATGATAGTACACTGTTCTGTCTGGAACCACCCATTATTTTGAACAAGCCTCAATTAATGATTCTGTGCCACTGACAAGATGAATGCTGCACGATAATGGAATGCTCAACCTTACCTGTGTAAGGGCTCCTACACACGGGCGTTTTTACCTGCGCTCCCCTGCGTTGAGTTTTGCTGCGTTCAAACGCAGGGGAGTGCAGGTATAGACGCACTCAATTATTTTCAATGGGGCTGTACTCACATGAACGCATGTAAGCGCCGAGCGCAGGAAAAATGCAGCATGTTGCGTCTGAACCTGCGTTCGGCGCTTACACGCGTCTCGTGAGTACAACCTCATTGAAAAGAATGAGGTGCGTCTAGACCTGCGCTCCCCTGCGGCTGAACGCAGCCAAACACAACGCAGGGGAGCGCAGGTCCAAAACGCCCATGTGTAAGGGCCCTTACACTGTGTGAATGTGCCAGGTGCTGTTGCCGGAAGACCCTTCCTCTGCTCAGGGTCGGTAATACTTGTAGTAGAAAAATCCGGCTGCACAACGTCAATTGAAATTTGAAATTAGTGATTTATTAAAGCCCATAGAAATCCGCAAAAGAAGGGCCCTACTTTTGCGGATTTCTATGGGCTTTAATAAATCACTAATTTCAAATTTCAATTGACGGTGTGCGGCTGGATTTTTCTACTGACAAGATGAATGGCATGACTGTTGGGTCTGTTGGTTGATGTATTTTAGTCCTAGTGATTAAAAACATAATTTTGAAAGAAAAAACAGAAATCACCTCTTTAGATACAGCAACTTTGTGGACAGAGTGAGTCATTAGTCAGAGGCCGCATTTATTCGATTTATTCTATTTTACCCTTTATATAGTGAACAATATATGACAAAAAGCATCAAGATACTCCACTTAAATCATGTCCTTGATTGGGCACTCTCTTCTGAGTTCCAAACTAAATCACCATGAGCAAATGTGAAGCATCAGCTGGAATAGTGCAAAAGTAAAAAAAAACAAAACAGCATTTCACCATCTGACAGTCAGTAGACACTAGGGTCACAGCATATCTTGTTATTCCTAATAATGTGGTGCTTACTACTTGGAAAAGGCTTTTCTTATTGAAATAAAATAATGCTCATATGGACAAAGCAAGGTAGAGTCCCATACAGAACCAATTTCTAAGACCCTGGTAGGGGTAGGCAAGAGGAGGGAAAGCTGTAGAGTACAGTCCTGTGCGGGTCCATTTCTTGGGACCCACACGCGACCCGTACCCGCAATCCGCAACCCGGACCCGCATTCTTAACCGCTTGGACCCGAATCGTACCCGCGATCTGCAACCCTCTGACCATCAAGAATCAGGAAGTGCTGTCATTGTAAACCGGAAGTGACATCATCGGAAGTAGCCGTGATCAGGGAAAAAAGGGAGTAAAACAGGAAGTGTTGTCATTGTAAACCGGAAGTGACATCATCAGTAGTAGACATGCTCAGAAAAAGGAGTAAAAATTGCTATGGCGAGGATCCGCGATCCCGACCCTCAACCCGCCAACCTGCAGAACCACCGGCCCGCTTCTATACCCGCACCCAGAAATTCTACGTGCAGCCCGCAGGGTACCGTGGGAATTTGCGGGTAACCCGCGGGTACCCGACCCGCTGCAGGACTTTACTGTAGTGAGAGAGCTGCAGCAGGAAGAGACCCACAACCCTACCAGTGACATGCAGACCCCTCATCGATCCCACACCTGAAAAGCCTACTCTCATTCTGCAGGGTACCTGTTTTTTTGTGGGTACCCAACCTGCTGCAGGACTCTAAGGCAAGGTCCATATTGAATTTGTTGGCTAAGATGGGAGTGGAGACATTTGATGAATCAGAATTTAACAATTATAATACATAAAATTCATGGGAATATTCTGGTACAATGTCTTTAATTTAGGTCAAGGGTGGCAACCTATGTGCCTCCGTGTGGTGCTGCTACTTTCTGGCAGATAAAAGAAGAGAGAGAGGACAATGAGTTGTTATATATAGTTCACTGGATTTAGACAATAAAAATACAATAAACCCAATTAATAATTTTGCAATTATGCCCCTCCCCCCTTCCACAAAATGTTTTTTTTCCCTTGGCAGGTGCCTCTGCTGTTTTCCCCTATTGCCTGATGATTCTCAGGGAAAAGATTCTGCATATATAGCAGTGTATCATTTAGCATGCCCCACACACATTCAAAAAGCAGCACTACAAAACGCTTATAATAATGCCGTACTGTGAAAATCCAGTTCCCCTAATTGTTTACTAGAGAGAATGCATTTTATTGTGCTAGCAGGCTGGAGATTAAGCTCTGAATGTGAGTCAGTCATTCTGGGTGAAATATCACGCCAGGATATTATACATCTCTAAAATTGTATGCGCACTGGAGTTTGCCATTTCTTAATTTTCTACAGGGATAGCCTCTCATGTCTCACATTAAAGCTTGCCATTCCAATTCCTCATGCACCCACTTGAGTTGGTGAAAAAAACTCACATAGGCAGAAGCTTGGCATTATGGGAGCTTCGGCAGGAATAAACATTAAATAAGCGTAGAATTTCTTCTTTTACGGGTATTAATGTTTCTTAAAATATTTTAAAAAATTGAGAAGATAAAATAAAGATATGCAGCTAGGAATTTAGGATATTTGGTGTAATCTAAAATAATTTTCCTTGCACTCTGAGCAGAGAATTTAAGGGGCTGAATTGCTGAACTGCAGCCTTTTTGGGTTGGGGTATTTGTGGCCAAAAACCTGAAAAAGCTGAGAAAATTATGTGACAAGACTGCAACAATTCAGTCTGAAAATCCTCCAGCTAAAACCCTTTTACAACTGTAAGATTATTTGATAACTGACATTCGTGGAAAATGATGCTGCTTACGTCTGAGATAATTCAAGAATTCAAGGGGCCACATTCACTAAGCTTGGCACTAAACACTTTGGGGTATATTTATCAAAGAGTGAAGTTCCGCCACTAGAGTGAAATTCCGTCGCTCTCTAGGCCTTTCAAAATCCCGTAGAAATGAATGGAGAGCGGCGGAATTTCACTCTAGTGGTGGAACTTCACTCTGATAAATTTACCCCTTTGCATTTGCTTGTTCAATGCACTGTTTTATTATTACAGAAAAAAGGAAATAATTTTAAAAAATTGGATTATTTTTAGAGTCTGTGGGAGATGACCTTCTCGTAACTCACAGCTTTCTGGATAAATGGTTTCCGGATAATGTATCACATGCCTATAGTTCTTATTGTTACTTGCTTATACAAGATCCATAAAATAGGGATTAAGTATGTATTAGTTGTGATAAAATAGAGTATATGGAGGATGGCCGTTCTGTAATTAAGACTTTCTACATAGCAGATCCCTAACCTGTACTAGATAGGGAGCCCAAAATACCACGGGGCAGATTTACTAAGGGTCGAATTCGAGGGTTAAAAAACCCTTGCATTCAACCATCGAATTTAAAGGGAAGTAAAATCCTTCGAATATCGAATTCGAAGGATTTTACCGCAGTTCGAATAGAAATAATACGATTAAATCGTTTAAAGCGAACGATTCGAAGGATTTTAATTATTCGATCGAAAATAGTTAAAACCAATTCGGTAGGTTGAATCTGGCGAATTAGGCAGTCGAATAAAAATTTAAAGGGCAAGTTATTTGACTGTCATATATTCGAATATTCGAAGAGAATTTTATTTGAATTATTCAAATCATTCGATTCGAAATAATTTTCAAAATTCGATGGTCGAAGTGGTCTTCAAAAATATTCGAAAATTCGAATTCGAATCTTTTTGAAAATTCGATCGAATTTCTAATCAATCATGTGAATTGGATAAATCTTCCCCCAAGTCTTATATATTGTGAAACAGCAGGCCCTGGTTATATACTGATTACACATATTCTCTTTATATGATGTTTGTTCCATGATGATTAAATTTTTTTTAAAAAGTCTCCCATTCCTTCGCTTTCTGTTTAGCTTACCTACCTTGAGCAAGTGGTAAGTACAAGGCTTACTTTGGTTAATTAGGGATGTACCGAATCCAGGATTGTGTTTGGGATTCGGCTAGGATTCTGCCTTTTCAGCAGGATTTGGATTCAGCTGAATCCTTCTGCCCAGCCAAACCGAATCCGAATTTTCATATGCAAATTTGGGACGGGGAGGGAATTCACATGACTTTTTGTCACAAAACAAGGAAGTAAAAAATGTTTTGCCCTTCCCACCCCAAATTTGAATATGCAAATTAGGATTCAGTTCTTTATTCGGCCAAAACTTTCCAGAAGGATTCTGGGGTTTGGCGAATTCAGAATACTGGCAACTTTGGTGCATCCCTAGCATTAAAAGGTACCACATGGACCGTCCTGCACCTAGGGTTGCCACCTGCCTGGTATTTTACTGGCCTGGTTGGTAAAAATGATTCTTGATGTCAATGTTATTAATAGAAAAAAAACGGCAAGAATATGGGAAAGCCAGTATTTTTTTGCAGAAAAGGTGGCAACCCTACCCGCACAAGGTAGGAAAATCACCAGCACAACAAGGATAATGCTAGCAGGGAAGAACCTTGCTCGTTTATTGCGGATACAACGTTTCAGGGCAGTACCCCTTTGTCAAGCAAGGATAATGCTAGCAGGGAAGACCCTTGCTCGTTTATTGCGGATACAACGTTTCAGGGCAGTACCCCTTTGTCAAGCAAGGATAATTCTAGCAGGTAAGACCCTTGCTCGTTTATTGCAGATGCAATGTTTCGGGGCGTAACATCTTTGTCAAGCAAGGGTCTTCCCTGCTAGCATAATCCTTGTTGCAGCACTGTTGGGGTTCGCCAATTCCCCCGTCATTGAGCACCAGGGAATCACATCACGTGGACGGCCAGGGTGTGCGTGGGTAATTTTTCTTTTAACCCTACCAGCACCACATATCCTTATCAATCGCTTTCAGCTGTTACAATATTTCTGTGTGTCTACATCAGGCAGACAAGATTACTCTTGTACAATGTAGAAAGTAGATAATTGCTCTGATTTTTTACACCTTGTTAGTATGTATGTATGTATGTATGTATATTTTTATTTGTATAGCGCTCCTTGAGGGCAAAGCACTGTACAGCAACAATACATTAGTAACAAACAAGGGATCACTGCATTAATAAGTAACAATAAGTGCATTATTATAAATACAGTTTGCATAAATATAAAATATAATTACACAGTGTTGAGGAGACAAGATGATGGAGGACCCTACCCCTTGGGGCTTACAGTCTAAATGGGAGGGTAACTTACGGACACAATTTGGAGGGGTAATTAGTTAGTAAGTGAAACTGATGAGCACCCAAAATATTTTACCTTTCAAAAAGTTCAAACGTCTTGCTACCATGCTCTCTAGTGAGCTGACAACAATTTCTTTAACACATCTTGTTTTTGCTATTTTTTTTTAATTTTTAATAAAACATCTCAATAATTAAATAATTGCCATCATAAGAAAAAAATGCTCTTTCAGTAATAGTTGAACAGCAGGGGGCAGCAGAGATTGCAAACAATGCTCTCCCTTTATAAGCCACACAGCTCTGGAATGTCATTTTCAAGTGGAAATTCAACTACCCCTCCTGCTATAAATGAGCCCATCAGAATCAGCAGCAGAGCTGGGAAAGGGCAGGCAGATTCCTACTGTGCAGGGGTTACATGAGATTACACGGGTTTACATCAGTGGATAATCCACCAGGTTTATAGTGCAACATGGTTTACATCACAGAGTAATCCACAAGGTTTAGAGGACAACGTATCTTATTCTCAAGTGAGCTCTTGGGAAAAGTCATGGTGCCTCCTCCATACTCTGGGCCGGCTATACATGCCCTGAATAGCAACATCATTCTCTATATGTTTAGCCTTCCAGCCAATAAATGAAATACCAGAATATGTTTTGTATGCTATCAAAATACAACTCATTACCTTCTGAATTAATTAATCAAATTAGCTGATAATCATTTGCCTCTCAATAATTAACTGCATTTTTCTATAATCAGAAGTATTTCTCCTAGCAGGTGCGGTATAATAACTGGAATGGAGGGTTTATATTACCCAGAATGCTCTGTGAGGCAAAGCATAAGGGAAGAAAAACAAGGGCTTTGATCACTCGGTCAGAAAAGCCAGAACATGTGTTGCACCTGATTAAAAAGAAAAGTAAGGAATGAAGAAGTGGGTATTTTGGAGCTAGGAGACAGCTAAGGAGGAAAAAAAAAGAATACTGTGAAACACTTTTCTTTATTTTAATTAATTTGCCCCAACAGTGGCAGATGCATTGTCCAAGAACAAGTTCCCTTTATAACTGCTAACTAATTTGTCCCGTTTCACTTCGCCGAAAAATTCTAGAATTTCCTGGGAAATCTGGGAAACAGAAGCCATTCTGGTAATTGTTGTTATTTTAATAAACTTCTATACAGAAGTATATGAACAATATGAACATACCTTCCAACTGTCCTGTTTTGAGCGGGATAGTCCCGCTAATTTAATTGGCTTTTGGTAGAAAGCACAGAATATATATTTAAAGGAGAATTCAACCTGTAATAAAAAAAATGCCCTCCCCTGGGTAGACCCCCCTTCGACCCCCCCAGCCTACCTGCCCCCAGGTATATGTGATTTCTATAACTATGTTCCTTATTACAGATGGATCCGGCATTAGCATTTATTTCTATTCCACAGTCCATTGTAGCAATTAATGTTACAAGACCTGGTTTATAGATGACACAGTTCGCATCTGATGAATCCTATAGTGTAGTTATTATTATTCCTATGTTATAGTTTTCAACCCTTCAGATTCACTGGACCATAGTCACCTCCTCATTCCAACTTCTGCGCTACCAATGGCCGAATTTTTAAAATATTTTATTTATATGTAGCCTACATGGAAGCCAGTGTTAACCACACCCCCTTTGCACCACACCCACTTTAAACCACACCCATTCTTATCTCAAGAACTTTTAAGATCATGTCCACATGGCGGTAACACACCAAAAAAAACAAATTAACTAAGTTTTCATTGAACTGCGTATGCGGAGAAATCGAAGACAGAAGAAAACAGGAGTAGATTGATCCGTGGTTCTCACTCGTATAACCCCGGGCCGGTGCAGATTTCTGCTGATAGGAGCACCGGCCCGAGGTCAATACACTTGGGGGTGCCTAATGTTTGTCTTCCCCAAGTGCCTCCAACCTTTTCTTCTCCTTTAATTATACTATAAACATACCTGTAAATCCATATGCTACCTCCTCTCCCGTGGATAACACAGCACCCCCCCAGCACACGATTAAACACCTTAGGGGCCCCTAAAAACTATTTCCAGAACAACCCCTACCATGCCCCACAGGGTACAGAGTGGGGTAGGCAGAGTATAGCACACACAGGGAGCATAGGGCTAGGAACAGTATGGCACACACAGGGAGCATAGGGCAGGCACAGTATGGCACACACAGGGAGCATAGGGCTAGGAACAGTATGGCACACACAGGGAGCATAGGGCAGGCACAGTATGGCACACACAGGGAGCATAGGGCTAGGAACAGTATGGCACACACAGGGAGCATAGGGCAGGCACAGTATGGCACACACAGGGAGCATAGGGCAGGCACAGTATGGCACAAACGGAGCATAGGGCAGGCAGAATACAGCACAACAAGCAACAAGTTCCCATGTGCCATCATCCCCCCTATAAAGTAAAGCATCAAAATATTTGACGTACATTTTGGGGACCGGTGTAAACAAAAAGGAAACATGGGATTAGCAAATGCACCTAACCAGGTAATTATTATTATTATTATTATTATTAATAATAATAAATGAAGTACATCTAACATCAGTGTGGGGAATCACATTATAACCTGGTTCTTCATGCTTGCATTTTCTCCACTTGTAACGCTTCCATATTTGTAGAATTACATTTTTTAAAGTTGAATGAAAACCTCCCCTTCGCTTTTCTAAATTTAATCTCATTATATTGCCCCCTCCTCCACGGCTGCCTGAATATGATGCCAATGACTGTCTGCTGCTTTTAGTGACATGTTCATGTTTAAGTGTAGGAAAGTATCTGAGACAGTGTTGGTAAATGGAAGACCATGTGAATCATTGAGATTAATTTACGTTGGCTGAGTAATGAACAGTAAATTCCTTTCTCAATGCCAGGCTGGAAAAGAAGAAATCATCTCTGACAATGGAAAGCAGCATTGCAACAGAGAAAACCAAATTATTTTTGTCAGTCAGTCCAAGGAACAGGTGCTATTTGTTTAAAAAAAATCACAAGGGGTTCTTGTCAATGTAAACCAATAGAACAATACAGAAATACCCTGTAATGAGATGTGTGATTGACCAGATATATTGGACCACACTGCAGCCAATAACATCTTTACATTGATTATTTTGACTGTGGCTCTCCATTTGTATTGTGAATGTTCAGTGTTTAACAAGCCAAAGGAAAGGAGGAGAGCAGAGAAAATAAATAGTGGCCATACATGGTTAGATCCACTTGTTTGGCGACGTAGCCAAACAAGCGGCTCTTGCACTGATATTCCCAAATTCAGTGGGTTGATATCGGACTTATCCAATAGTGCGCCCTAGGGCCCAATGATTTGATCAGGAGGCCAGGAATGCAGGTGGTGAATCGAGGACCAAATTAACGAACAATATGGACTGGATGGTTTTTAGCCAGATATCGATAGGGGAAGCCCCATACACTGGCCAGTAAGCTTCTGACTTTGTCTGTCGGCAGCTTTTATCCACCTGTGTATGGCCACCTAAAGACACTAAATAATGACATGAAACAATTCCTTTAAATGGACACCAAAATCATGAAGGCATTTTTGTGCATTTATGCTATTCAGTGTTTCAGCAGAGACAATCATTATTGCCTATGACAAGGTATGTTCAGTTCTGGCATTTAGTAGACACAACAAAACACTTGCTACTAAATGCAAAACATGTATTTGCTCTAGGAACACTGACTACTTATTGAGTGCCTATCCTTAAAAGAGAATTCAACCCAAACATTAAAAAACCACTACCTACCAACCCTATATAGCCCCTCCTCCCCCAGCCTAGCTCCTACCCTGGACAAATGCCCCTAACTTTTTACTTAACCCTCCATGCAGATTCTGTCCCTCAGAGTTCATGGCAGCCATCTTCTTTTCCCAAACAACTGCGCATGCGCCAAGATTGACGGAAATCTCCAAAATCTTTGGTGCACGCGCAGTTGTTCAGGATCGTAGATTACCAAAGAAAAGGAGATGGGTACAATCTGGGGCACTCCGCCAATGAGGCAAGTTGAGAATTTGCCTCAGGTGGCAGTGCCCCGCTAGGTACCAGGGCAGCAAAAATGCAGCTGCTGGTTCTTTAATAGCCGAATTTCCGGTTCTCTAAAGGAAATTCAGCTCTTCTAGCACAGAGCACATAATTGCAATCTACACTAGCGTCCTGGCCCTCTCCCCTGCCCTCGCAGACCCCCCTCTGGTGCAAAAAAGTGAGCACACAGGGGTGGCAGCAAGAGCCAGCAGCCTCAGGTGGTGGAGGGGCCAGTATAGCCCCTGGGTACAGCTCCCATTTGGGACCACTAAATAAAAATATGTTTTAATGTTTTGAAACATTTGCTTAAAATGTAATGTATGGGAGATAACCTTCCCCAAATTTAGAGCTTTGTGGGCAACTGGTTTCTGGGTGACATATACTATACCTGTGTTATCACTTATTTATTGATCTCCAGCAAATTGTGTAGCGCTATACAATAGGAAGGCATGTTTTCATCTCTTTCTTTAGGACTTACCCTCATATCCATCTCAAAGAAATAAAACATTTATTCCATCCACATAATACAGAGTGTGCATTAGTGTAATGCATTCATTGCATATCATTAAATCAGGTGAGTGACTTGATTTTATAGGAAACTACATCAAAGGCAGAAAGCCGTGTATTAACAACATACTGTACGGAAGACACATTTATGTCAAAACAGCTGCCAACAAAAGCAATATAAGGCGGGGGCTTCTAATTCAATATGCTCTAATTATTTAAAGGTTAGTAGAATAAAAATAAGTGACTGTCTAAGATGATGCACACAGACACTAAGCAGCCACAAACTGAGAGTCTAATATGCAGAAAGAAGTAATATGGACAGAGCACTCATTTCTCTAATTTAGAATATAAAGATAATTGCAATTTGCTCTATTTATAATCCTGAAGTCCTTGACTATCAGTTAGGAACCCTGGGCAGGTTCGTAGTAAGGCTTAGCAACCAGGTATTTTTCATTAGGTCAAGGTTTCTTAATCTTGTTTGATTAAAGCTGTACCCTTGGCACAAAAGATTAGGTATGCCATTGTAGCCTGTGTGAAAAACATGGTCCTCATGATCCCCACTTTATGGGATTCAAGAGGACCTGCTCTAAAAGCACTAAGACACACAGCTTTAGGACAGGCTGTCATGATCAATCATGAGGCCCCACATGCCTGGCCGTGTTTTTGAACTGCACATATCAAGTTCTGTTCTCCCGAACCCCACCTGTAATGATAGGAGTTTTATCAAGGTAG
>CM044442.1:24858783-24881312 GCA_024363595.1 Xenopus borealis | reverse complement strand
CTTCTGATTTCAGAAGGCTTCACTTTGCATGCTTTTTTAAGACAGAAATTCGGCTCTGCTAGTGCTGTGAGCACAATAGCCCTCATCGAACTAGTGATGAAAAGCTGAAAAGTTGCCCCTGAAATGCCCCTGCCGTTATCCAGAAAGATCCGAATTATAGAAAGGCTGTCTCCCCTACACTACATTGTATCCAAATAATTAAAAATCTTAAAAAATGATTCCCCCTTTCTCTGTCAGAATAAATCAGTACTTTGTACAGGTATAGAACCCATTATCTAGAAATATGTTATCCAGAAAGTTCCAAATATATATATAGCATAAAGCCGTCTCCCATAGACTCCATTATGATCAAATAATTAAATTTTTTTTAAATGATTTGGCTTTTCCCTATAATAATAAATCAGTAGCTTGTACTTGATCCTAAGATATAATTAATCCTATGGTAGAGTCCTGCGCGGGTCAATTTTTTGAGACCCGAACCCGACCCATACCCGCAACCCGCAACCCGGACCCACGACCCGCATTCTTACCCGCTTGGACCCGCGACCCGAACCGTACCCGCGACCCGGACCCGCTGACCATCAAGAATCAGGAAGTGCTGTCATCATAAACAGGAAGTGACATCATCGGAAGTAGCCGGGATCAGAAAAAAAAGGAGTAAAACAGGAAGTGCTGTCATTGTAAACCGGATGTGACATCATCAGTAGTAGAAATGCTCAGAAAAAGGAGTAAAGATCCCTATAGCGAGGATCCGCGACCCGACCCTCAACCCGTCAACCTGCAGAACCACCGGCCCGCTTCTATACCCGCACCCAGAAATTCTACGAGCAACCCGCAGGGTACCGTGGGATTTTGCGGTTAACCCGCGGGTACCCGACCCGCTGCAGGACTCTAGCCTATGGGGTTATTTAATGTTTACTCGATTTTCTAGTAGTCTTAGGCTAGTGGCAGATGAGCAGATTCGGGGAGATTTAGTTGCCAGGCGACTAATCGCCTCTTTTGCGGGGCGACAATCTCCCTGAACTGCCTTCCGTGTGCCTGAATGAGGAATTGCCTGCAGTAATGCACTCGAGGCACTTCGATTTCCGAAAGTTGCCTCACAAGGAAACTTCGGGCAACTTCGGAAATCGAAGTGCCGCGAGTGTATTAGCTCAGGCGATTCCTCATTCAAGCACATAGAATGCAGGAAGAAGGCAGATTTGGGGAGATTTAGTTGCCAGGCGGCTAATCACCTCTTCAGCCTGGGGACTTAATCTCCCCGAATCCGCTCGTCTGCCACTAGACTTAAGGTATGAAGATCTAAATTACAGAAAGACCCCGGAGATTCCGGTGCGAGCAACCATGTCCGCTCACTCGCATGCACTCTCTCCAATATGCCCACCTTGAGAATGACGCAGATACGGGCGGTCGGATCGCAGGACCGCATGAACAAACAGATGCGGTCGTGATCCGACAGGATTTTTAATCCTGCTCGATCGACAACTACCCGACTTTTGGCCAGATATCGATCGGGGAAGCCCATTGGATGGCCCCACTCACGGGCAGATAAACTGGCGAGTCGCAGCTTTTATCGGCCCGTGTTTGGCCACCTTAGGGCGAGCTGATGAAGGTGCTGGGAAGGTACCTCTTAAACAGTCCTCTGTCTACCCCTAGTCCAGGCTCTGTAGCTCCTGCTGACACTATCCCTGATTGTTGCTGCTCACTTGCTTGCTCCCCAGCTAGGGTTGCCACCTTTTCCTGAAAAAAATACCAGCCTTCCTATATATTTATCATTTTTCCCTATTTATAACATTGGGATCAACCAGAGCCGCTCCAGCCATGAGCAAGGTGAGAACCCTGCCTTAGGCAGCACGGAGCAGCCAGTTACCAGGGGAGGCAAAAAGCCGCCTCTGGTAACTTTAAGAGCCGAAATTCCATTTTCTAAAAAGGAAATTCGGCTCTTCTAGTGCAGCGAGTGCAACAGTGCTCGCTGCACTAGTGATGCGGCCCCTCCTCCACCCGCTCTGACGCTACAAGTTCAAATCGTGGAGCAGGAGGAGGGGCAGCATCGGGGCTGCTGTCTCAGGCGGCAGCAGCCCCAGATACACCCCTGGCATCAACCATCAAAAATACCGGCCAGGTGGCAACCCTCTCCCCAGCCCCCCACATGCAATGCCATATACACGTTTGTGTACACACGGGGCGGCTAGGTGGCCAGCCGGGTTGCCTAGGGTCCTTGGTCATGCTTCCTGATCCACCCAGCTATGCTGCCATTATGTGAAAAGCCTCTCCTACAATTTATCCAAAACCTGACCACTCCAAAAGCCACACATACTTTTCTGTAGCCCCTCCCATAGGCCTGTGATACATCTATTTGGCCCCCTCTTCTGCCATGGAGATTCTGACTGGATTGCAACTTAAGTCATAAGGGTTGGAATAATTGATAATAAAGGACCGTTCGTTACAAGGCACTAGGTTGCCATCCCTGAAAAGCAGTTTGTGCCTTAAAGGGGTTGTTAACCTTTGAGATAACTTTTAGAATTGCATAGAGAGGGATATTCTAAGACAATTTGAAATTGGTTTTCTTTTTTTATTATTTGTGGTTTTGGAGTTATTTAACTTTTCATTCAGCAGTTCTTCAGTATGCATTTCAAGCAGTCTTGTAACTAAGGTCCAGATTACCCAAGCAACCATGCACTGCTTTGAATAAGAGAATATGAATAGGAGAGGCCTGAATAGAAAGATGAGTAATAAAAAGTAGCAATAACAATACTGTACCTTCATAGTCTTATAGAGCATTTGTTTTTTAAAAGGGGGTCAGCGACGCCCATTTGAAAGCTGCAAAGAGTCAGCAGAAAAAGGCAAATAACTATAAAAAATAAAAGATGAAGTCAATTGAAAAGTTGCTTAGAATTAGCCATTCTGTGGTGTTTTCCTACTATAGGGGGAATATGGGGTGTTTATACAAATGGCCTGCGGGTGTCACTGTGCACAGGACTTGTACTGTTCATACACAGGACTTTCTGTACAGCTTGAGAGAAGTTACTGCTGTTATGTAATGGCTGCATGAACCTGCTAATAAAGCATTGTTATACTCTCCTCATCCTCGGCTACTAAACAAAAAACTTGATTATTACACCATGAGAGTAAAATAGGAATTATGGGTGCTTTGACAGATTTTTAAAAACCTTTCAGTATAATAACTGCAGTTGGCAAGCCTTGTGCAGAAATGACAGCAGTACAATGTTCAGCTTTGCATACAATACATTTTCCTGTTTCTTGCTCTCAGGAAATCCCTCTGAGGTCACAGTATGTGCTGGTAGTGAGTCAGCAGGATACATAAATAGGAGTGTTACCTCTTTGCGGAGTGGGCCATAAATGCTACCTGGGAGAGCGAAAGAACTGAGGATAAAGGTTACAGCCCAGACATCCTCCTGTGACAGTTATAATGCTGTGAATTTTCATTTACAGTCAGTTTTGTGAATAAGAGATCCATAAAGGTATACTTCTGGAACACTTAGTAACAAGCTAGGAATCTGTAAATTGGAGTGCTGAGTTTTTATGTGCTAACTGTGGTGCAATATGTAATAATGGCAGTATGATAAAAGGTATTGGACCATTTTGGAAATGTCCCATAATTTTTAAGTGACCAACTTCACAGACGTATTTCAGTGTTTCTGGGATCAGAAAGCAATTGTTCCTATCACTATGTAAGCTGCAATAAATAACAAATACCGGTAAAATGTATTCATAAAATAAAAAGCCTGGTGTGTGCCAGAAGTCCAGTCAGAGAGCAGACTTTCAGAATACAGATGGGTCCTTTACAAATGCAAGTGGGCAGTTTCCCATGTTCTTATGCATCACATTTTCATAATGGCGGCGTAATTGCGGTAGACACACTCTGAGTTGCATCTACAACAGCTGTGACCCAAAATGGATGCAATTGCACAAATCTAGTGTTTAGAGTGGGGGTGAATGGTGTTTGCATCTGTTTTACTGGGAGCAACTAGTGTGCACCTATTTAATCAACCCAAGGGCATAGGTGGTGGAGAGCTTAACTCCCACGTAGTCCCCACGTAGAAAGGCAGGCAGCGCACGGGGGTAACTGTTTGGAAGGGTGGGAGCGGGTGAAACACTTCTCCGAATAAGTTTGGAGTGTAACTTGAATGAATTGGAGGTACTGTATGCCTCTGTAATGACTCCACGGGGCAGATTTACTAAATTCACATGAAGGATTCGACGTTTTATCGATTTTTCAAAAAGATTAAAATTTCACTTTTCAAATGTTTTTGAAGACCACTTCGACCAGTGAATTTTGAAAATTCAATCGAATTAAATGATTCGAATTATTAATCTATTTGAATATTCAACTATTCGACAGTTGAATTACTTCCCCTTTAAATTTTTATTCAACTGCCTTGTTCGCCAGATCAAAGCTACCAAATTGGGTTTAATAATTTTTGATCGAATAAAAAAATTTGATCAAATGGTTAAAATTGTTCTAATCGTTCTATTCAACCGATTTTATCGTTTGATCAAATATTTCCTATTCGAACGTTCGACCAGTCTAATTCAAAGCATTTTACTTCGCATACAATTCAAATTCGACCCTTAGTAAATCTGCCCCTAAAAGTTACTTTTTAACGTAATAATTACTTTTGATATGCCGCGTTCAGAAATGGGCTTCTTTGCAACATTGTTTGGGTACTTATTACTATAGGTGTCCAGTCAGTTTGTACTTTATTTTTGTATTGACAAACCCAAGTTGGAAAACCTTGAGCTACTGTCAAGTCCATGGGGGGGCACCAGTGTCAATAGAGTAACTATTCATCAGAAGAAAGGACAAATTGGCAAACTTGTAGCAGTGCAGAAGGCAACTTGTATGTACTCGTAGTGTATTATATATTTTCTCCCCTATGTAGAAAACAACAACAAAAAGGACAGCATGCGCTCCAATAATCTGCTAGGACAGCGGTACAACTCTTAGAATGAAATAAATAAAAAATATACATTGCTGAGGCAACTAAATCAAACAGCCATGCTGATCAGTCTGTTGTCGTGTATAAATATATATACTTTACGCTACCTTGATTTTTTCTTTTCAAATGTCATCCAACAAAAGCCGACGGATAAAATCCTCAGTGTAAAGTAGGTCCAACAAGATTTTACAACATCATGTAGTAAATTAAATAACCATTTTCTTTAGTGTAAATTGGGTTTGTCTCTATTGGACATTCTTCAAATTGGCTCTTTGAGGTTAATGACACAACAATTGCTTTAACCCACTTTTCTGGGAAAGTCACCATTGATAAAATCAAAGATTCCCTAGGGAACTGCATGCATTTAGCACGTGGGCATTTTTCTGATGTGATACTACAAATAGTAGTACCCACCCACCAGTAGTGGTAATGCAATCCATGTTATGCCTATAATTACAATGAAATACAAATGTATTGGAGACTAATGTCTGGCATAAAGACTTCCATTCGGACTAATTAGGCATATTGTATTTTGTTAGAGAATCATCCTGGTTTACTGTTTGCCAAGAATGGAACACAAGTTCATGTTTTGGTGAGATAATGTACGTAATAATTAGGTGATACATGGCAAAACCACAATGAGTTGCAAAGAACATGCAAGTGGAATGAATATGCCACAAATAAGATCAGTATTGTGGGTAACTCATGCCTTGATCCAGGAGGCACATTTCACATGCTGGACCACCATGTAGCACTAATATAGTCATAGCTCCAAACACAGGTCCTAATCTACAGTTTTAATAGGAGTACATTATTATCCATAATGTATAAAATATTATTAGAAATCAGGAAAGATGATTTTATATAAAGATAAACCATCTCATAAACTCTTCTTACTTAATCCAGCACACCCTACTGGCAAGTCTATGCTTAAAACAACATTGTAGGTTGATGCTTCTGTATTATTATTGGGGTAACTTGCTGATTTTACAGTTGGGGATTGCGGAAAAACAAGAACATTTTTAGGGTTTTTTCAGTGAAATTAGATACAATCTCTCCTCTGCTGATCTCAGCACAGAGCTCTTAAAGAGATACTGTTACCAGAAAATAACCTTTTTTTATATCTAGTATAACATTATCTTTGAATGCTATTAATAATTTGGCCATAAACATATTTGCCTGATGCTTTTAAATGACCTTTCTTACCTCCATGTTCCTCTATGAGGGGGGTGCCATATTTGTGCAGCAGTAGTCGGTTAGTACAGTATTAGACACTGACAAGACTGAGATGGGACAGTCAGGTTGGCAAAACAGTCAGGTTTAGGAACTTCAAGTAATAATTACTTACAAAAGCAGAACTATCAGCAAAAACAAAAGATCAATGTGACCAATATGTAACTGTTAATGTAGATTGATATTTGGAAAAGAACATTTTTAGTGTCAGTATCACTTAAACTCCGGTCTCTTCCTACTTGTCTGCTATCTCTACTCGGCTGTCACAACACTATCATAAAATGAAACCTCTCTAGTTAACAACTCCACTATCACCCCGGCTCCCCAGGCCCTGGTTCCTTAGGGTTATCCAAGATTTTATCCTGTTCTTCACTCCTAAAATCCAGTCACTTGTTAAATCGTGTCACTTTCACCTAAGGTTTGTATCCAAAGTATGATAATTTATCATCCAAGATGTTGCCCTAAATTCTTATTCACTCTTTTGTCATATCTAGGCTACGGTAACGCTCTATTAACTGTCACCTCAAGTCCATAATGAACACTGCCACTAGGTTTATACACCTCAGCAACCGCTCCTTCTCTGCCATACCACTCTGCCAATTCCTGCACTAGCTTTTGCTACCTTTCAGAATAAAATTCAAACATTCAAAGCAGTTCATACCACTGCCCCTCCCTACATCTCTGAACTAATCTCTAGATACTCACCCAACTGCTTACTAAACTCCTCTACTGACCTGATCCTCAACTCTTCTGTCATTACCTCCTCACATGCTAGCATTCAAGACTTTGCAAGGGCTGCACCCTTCTCTGGAATTCTCTCCCATGCTCTGTCTGACTTTCTCCCAACTTTTCTGCTTTCAAGAGATCTCTTAAAATGCACTTATTTAGAGAAGCCTACCCTCCTTCTGTTTAGCTGTCATACACAATACCATATGCTACATCTCTCACCTGCTTATTTCTGATCTTGCCGACTCCCACACGTTGTGTCTTAATCCCTTCCCCTTTTAGATTGTAAGCTTTTATGCACAGGGCCTTCTTTACCTTTTGTTATCAATTACTGGCCGCTACAGTATGTATGTAATTCTGTATGATCTATGTATGTAATTCTGTATATTCTTTGTATGCATACACATTGGCGCTCTAAAAATACACATTAATATTAACAATAATCTGCCATACAATATATTGCCCCATAGTTGACAGCTTTGATATATGTTTATAGTGCATTTTTTGAATTCTGTTTCCATCTCTCTGACCATTTTACCATCAACCTTCTTGGCATTTAAATCATGAAATAATAAAAATGCAAGTTCTTCAAGTCATTTGCTTATAGTGAATAAATGAAGACTTTTTGCAAGATAGAAAACTGCATCTCACATGCAGCTGACGGTCAATAACTTCTGCATCCACCATCTTACAACCATATTATTTTATTCTAGAAAATAGGTTATTAACAGGATTTACAGATATTTTATTAAAAGAAACTAGTACAACCCGCAAAGCAACATGTTACCCTCTGGGGCGTAGGACTGAATGAAACGTTATGTCCTTGACACGGTGCGATTGGGTTATCACCCATAAAGCTGCTGAGTGTAGAAGCAGTTGTAAGTCATTCTCTTTCCATACAGGGCAGCATACAGGGGGTCCTTCATGTGCCAGGTGGTCTAAACCAACTTATTTGACTGAAATTACAGTCCTAGAAAATTTTAGGCAATCACACAGCCTCCTTTCTCCTTGAAGGGGTTCTTATCTTCAGGAATTCCCTTGACAAGAGGATCTTCTCCAGACTCGTCCACTATGTAGGTTTTAATTTCCTCACACATTTTGGAAACCTAAATGTAAAAATAAGAGACCTGATTAGATGATAAGGAAAGGGACCAGAAACCTTCCTGTCTTTGGTTAATCAGTCGTGTAGAGCTTTCCATCTGCCCAAGAGGAAATGCAGTCACTTTATTGTTGCTGGGTGAAAGGAGAGGACAGATTTTTACAGCAAAATCACTGGAAAAATCTAATTGTCCAAAATATTATTGCATGCGTTGCTAGTTTTCTAAGTGACCTGGATAAAGCTCGGAAACATATGCTTCAAATAGGATAAAAGATCTGTACTTACAATAATAGGATTAAAGGTATGGCTGTCCTAATCTCAGATACACTCAATTATACTGTAGCTGCAGTTAATACATTCGGTGACCTTCTAACTTCAGCATTGGTTTATTGCTAACACAAATTCTCATTGCTGAAGTCTGTGTTGTCCGTATCACCATTTGGGAAATAGAACATAACTTGAAATGCCAGAATTTGAGGGTGTGTGTGGGGAGGGTTCATCCAATCAGAAGCCAGCTCAGTGCCAAAACAATATTTTTTATAGTTTTTTTTTTCACATGCCACAAAATCAGTGATAGTGTAGTATTTAGAACATGTAGATCTCCTGATCCAATTTGTCTCTAGTTTACTGCCAGCTGGAGGGCTATGTGTATGATAACCAGACATTAAACCTGCAGCCTTCCAGCTGTTAGTGACAATAAAGGTGACCATACACGGAGATCCCCTCGTTTGGCGATATCGCCAAAAGAGCGGATCTCTCCTTGATATGCCCACCTTAAGGTGGCGCTATCGGCTGATCTGATTGTGGGCCCTAGGGCCCAATGATCGAATCATAACTAAGGGTAACGGGCTGTTGGATTGCATCAATGAGCAGATGTGGCAGCGATCCAATGGGATTTTTAGTTCCTTACGATCGGGGAAGCCAGTTGGAGGGCTCCAAACATGGGCCAATAAGCTGCCAACTCTGTCTGTCGGAAGCTTTTATCGGCCCGTGTATGGCCACCTTAACTCTTTGCATCCCTAGAAAAAGAATACTCCTGGGCATGTCTGTCCAACCAACTGCTCTTAAGGCCCCCATACACGGGCTAATAAAAGCTGCCAACAGACCAAGTCGGCAGCTTATTGCCCCTTGTATGGGACCATCCAATGGGTTTCCCTGATTGATATCTGGATATCGGGCTGATCTCGGTCAGGCAGGTTAAAAGATCCCATCAGATTGCGTTCGCATCTGTGCGTTGATGCGGTCCTGTGATCCTACTGCCCGTATTGGATGCATTATGATCCGATGGTAGGGCCCACGATTGGATCAGCTCAATATCGCCCACCTCAATGTGGGCATATCGGGGAAAGATCCACTCGTTGAACAACATGTTTCCAAATGAGTGGATCTCCCAGTGCATGGGCAGCTTTAGTATGTTGTTGCACTACAATACCCAGAGATCCCCCTGAAAGTAGCAACAAGTTCCACAGAGCTGTGCACTTCTAAACTCTCTTTAAATATGATAATTGCAGTATTACAGTCTGTTTAACCAAATTCTGGTAAATCTTGCAAAGCAGAGTCTCAAATAATTGTGTGTTCTGATTGATTTTTTTCCTAGTGTTTGGTGAATGCAAAAGGGAAATTAGATTGTAAGCTCCACTGGAGAAAGGACTGATTCAAAACTGTTAATCACTACTATTATAATATATGATATTATATACTAATATACATAAACAAACTGATAATAATAACTCATTGGCTATCCTTAAAAATAAATACAGAACAGGATTATAATCATTTTTGCCTTGGAAGACCTCAAAAAACCCTTCAATAATGTAATATTTAAGCAATACCTTTTAATTTTATCAGCAGGAATATGAAATTCGAACACATTGAGTCCAGGTGTGCGGATCCCTATGTAGCAGGTCAGCTTTTTAAATTTCTGCAAAAATGTCATGAATTTACAGTACTTTCCAGCTTGTGCAGCAATATTGTTACTAAATCAGCTGCAGAGTTCTTGGGAGCCGAGATGCTCATAGGGTGCCTGCAAATCCCTGGTGACATGGTGCCCAACTGTCAGACTTTACTCACCAGCTGTCGCTCCAGCTTCACTTCTTTCTTGAGTTGTTCCACTTCCATTTTTGCTTTATCCTTTTCTGTTAAATCATCTATGTTGATGACCGGCATTTTCTGATGGGGGAAAAAAGGTACAATATATGCGGATGAAGCCTTACGAGAACTGGTCATAGTATGTGGCAGTCCCTACATGAGGACTAGTCTCCGAGGACATGAACTTACTTGTGCTTCAGTGCTCCACAGTCCGGATTCCCTGAAGTAGCAGTTTCCTCTCCAACAGCCTCCTCATCCACCTTCCCAAAGCCAGTCCAACAATAGCAGCTAGCTGTTTTTTAAAGTAATCTGCATAATCTCTGGTAATCTGATTTAATCAAAGTCTGCTATTCTTCACCAGCAGAAAACCTGTGTTTAACTAAACACCAATACCAAAGCCTTCCTTAGTCATACCGATAAAGAACATTTTTAATCTGTTCATTTTGTGAGTTGCAAATGTGCAGTGTGTTTAAAAAGCAAAACATATCTATTTGGGTTCAACAGGGTGTAATAACTAAATCCATTTAATGGAGAGGCTCTTTTAATCTGGCATTAGAAAAGGAATAGGTGTCAGTGTAAGGTGATTAGTCCTCCTCTTTAGTGCAGGAGGCTGAGGAATTGCATTATGTTAGTTTGATTGGGTTTTTGGAAATGAATAAAAACTCAATTAGTATTTATCTAGTATTTATACGCACAAAATGTTTCCAAACTGCCTCAATGAGGAGGCAAAGTACATTGCAATTTTTTAAATTTTACAATAACATTCATGAAAAGGTTACAAGACTTGTATTGTTTTTCCACGGTATAGTAGTAAGTATACATTGCTTTCGTAAGTACAACACAATGTTATCAATAGAGTATATGTTATTTAAACAATGTGGAAAATGAAGAATGTCTAGATGAATAAAAAGGAATAAAAAGATGTAAAGAAATAGAAACCAACCAAAACAAATATCATAGTATGTTTGTATCCGTAGGGGTATCTGCAGTTTATATGAAGGTACTCGTATACTTATACTTATAGAAGGGCCAGTGTTATATCAGGTCAGGTCAGTTAGATCTTCATCACTGACAGTTGTTAGTGTTGCATAATTACGTTATCCCACTGTTAATCCTCTATAATGGGTCCATGGAAAATGTCCAGTTCTTCCCTGGCTACAAAGGTAAGTTTTTACATCACCAAATAATTATCAAGCCTGGTTTTAACTTGGTGGCGGTCAAGTGAAAATGTTTGTGGTTAGGTATTTTTATCTCTGGAATAGCATATAAATAACCTTACCTTGCTAGAGAAGCTACTGTCCACAACTGTTCATTGAAAAAAAAAAAGGTTCCCATGTTGGCGATTTCTCGTCATCACTATACCAGCTGGATAAACTTTCTCGCAGTTGCTCAGGCCAGAATTTCTCCAAATCAGATTTGCCGAAACTCTCCTTCCCATAAAACTAATTTACTGTTAAAATCCCAGCATACTGTAAATAGGAAGACAAAGGGCTTGGGTATGTGTGCATTCAAACACACTCATACCTTGTGTCTCATACCCTCCTTTTAGATTGCAAGTTCTACAGATTTCTCTATCAATCATTTTTTTGATGTAACATGTGTGTGTTCGATATATACAACCTTTTATTGTCTACCTCTGCTTTTCAGAAATAAAAATAATGAACCGGAATCTATTGCTGAAATGCAAATGCCAAAATCCCATGACAGACAAAAAGCTACGTAGGCTACAGTCCTTCAGCTGATCCTGAGCTATAATACCCAGCGTTTGTAGACAGACGATGCTGCATGACATGACAAGTTGCTAGTGAGCTGTAGCTTTTATAAAACCCTATACAAAAATACTGGGAGAAGAAATTCCACTGTAGGTAGCCAGACATGTTGACCTGGAAAAGAACTGTAATCTGCAGCTCCCTGCTGTTAAGTAACTATAATGCTAAGCATTCCTAAACAGAATATGCCAGGAAAAGATATGAGGGAAGTGGGAGGTAGATGAGTAAGTAGGGTGGGGGGCACCCAAAGGAAACTGAGTGCAGGGGAAATGATTTGGGAGAATAGGGCAGTGGGAAGTGGTTGCAGGACAACAGAGCCTAAGCAGGGACGGAAGAGAGAAAAACAACTCGGTCAGGGCATCTTGCCATGAATATGTGGTGGGTACAGGGGGAAACAGTTGTTGGGTTTCAGGGGAAAAGTATCTAGCCGGGAAAGTGATGTTTACTTTTTGTGGCCAGAAACATAAGAAATATACTTACTACACATAATGAGATACACATGGAGGCCCATTCAGCAACATTCTCATACTGGAGGTTTTTGAAACAACAGCTAAACTACATGAATGCCTTGTAATTTATAAAAAGACTATAAAAAGTAGGAAAAAAAACCCAAAGTGCTGAACAATGCACTAAAAAATACAAAACAACAATTACGAAGGGGAAAAAAAAAATCAGAAAACCTCAAAAAAACACCTCCCGTTTGCTTTTCTTGAGGTTTTTACACTTGAAAGTGTTTTTGAAAAATGGTTAAAAACGAATGTTTAGAAAACAAAATAAAATTATGAAAATAAAATAGAAATTTGAATATTAGCAAAGTGCACGATTCCATGTCCCCCCCCCCCACAATGCAACATTTTCCCAAGAATTCCAGTGTAATTGCAAGTTGCATCCCCTGCATAACACTTTACATCTCGGTTCCCAGGCATCGCCATAGCAAATTCCTTTAATTCCAGCTTTTTGTTTGGGGGGATCTGTCATCCTGGCCATTCAAGCATACTCACAGCATTCAATGGGATATGTTTCAGAGACATTACACAGCTGGGAATTAAAAAGAAGAGGAGCGCTAGCACTATGTATAGGTCTCCATTAGGTCAGGACTTCAGCTACTGTCATGTTGTGTTTGCAATATCATTGAATGTAATCTGTGCTGCTCGAGATCACAAAGAGCTGATATTTGGCTTCAGACCAGGCTCTTCCACTTGAAGTGTTTTCACACATCGAAATTCCGTTTTCCTCCAAAAAGCATCCTGTAAAAGCCGCTTGCTTCACGTAGATTGATACATCAGAGTCCATCAGGAAACGCTAAAGCTACACTTGAGTACAGCTTCCAATTATAACAAAAATATACAGCGACTTATTTGATTACAATTATCTATATAGACACCTATTCACTTCTGGAATTATTCACTTGCACCGACAAAGAATTGTTATATATATATATATATATGTTTACACAGTGAAATGTTAACAAGTATTTACTTTGGTTATAATATAATAGGCCCTGCCAGATAATTATTATCTTTGATGTCCTCAAAAATCTGTCTTTAAAATAAAATAAAAATCTAAAAATCAGTCTTAAAATAAAATAAAAATCTAAAAATCAGTCTTAAAATAAAATAAAAATCTAAAAATCAGTCTTAAAATAAAATAAAAATCTGGCATCTACTGCAGTACCACCTTTAACCAGCAGAAAGCAGTGTGTGACTATTCCACCTGTTTCAATCATTAGGCCAGGTCTTTGCTAATTGCAAACAGAACATGCAAAATGATTGTTGTTTGTAGAAAACACATATTTGTTTTGATTAATATGTGTGTTCCTTAAGGGCGGGGGCACATGGGCAGATTCGGGGAGATTTAGTTGCCTCTTCTTCTGGGCGACAATCTCGTTGAAATACTAAAATACAAAATCGCCTGCGTCAATGCACTCGCGACACTTCGATTTCTGAAGTCGCCTGGAATTTCCTTGTGAGGCAACTTCTGACGACTTTGGAAAACGAAGTGCCGCGAGTGCATTGCCGCAGGCGATTTCACATTATAGCAGGGGGAAGGCAGTTTGGGGAGATTGTCACCCGGAAGAAGAGGCAATTAATCGCCAGGCGACTAAATCTCCCCAAATCTGCCCGTGTGACCTTACCCTTATGTAGCAGCACAGGCTGCTAACTACCGTATATATTAATCACAAACATGTTGTATCCCAAAAATATATGACCAGATATCAAACACAAAAACATTAGTGCTCATGTAGGACCAAAGGCACAGTGGGCAACTTAAAAATTGCTGCGACACAATTGTCAAAAAAAAATGTCAAAAGTATTTGGACGCCTGTTGACTTTAATTAGGGATGCACCGAATACAGGATTCAGTTCGGGATTTGGCCTTTTTCAGCAGGATTCGGCCGAATCCTTCTGCCCAGCCGAACCGAACCATAATTTGAATATGCAAATTCGGGGCAGCGAGGGAAATTGCATGACTTTTTGTCACAAAACAAGGAAGTAAATTTGTTTCTCCTTCCCTTCCCTAATTTGCATATGCAAATTAGGATTTGGTTCCGTATCTTTCTCTACGGATTCGGGGGTTCAGCTGAATCCAAAATAGAGGATTCGGTGCATCCCTAACTTGCATTTGGACAAGAGTCGCGTGTAGAAAAATTGACGATCGTGTCAAAATTGTCGCTCATCACAATAATTTTGACACCCATTGACTTCGATCACAAATTTTTGGCTGTTTCGCAAGTGTTTTCGGAGTTTCATGCATTTATCTGCAAAGCGAAACGAGAAAGAATTGCCCATCACTACACAACACCCTACCTCAGCATGGCCACAGCACAGTATTGCCAGAAGTATAAGGTCAATATGTCACTCACATGATAAACACCAGAAAGACTATTAAGATTTGCAGTACACAAGCTATTGTGGTAATTTTAGCCAACCGGCATCAGATTCATATCCCCTTTGTTTGATTTCTGTCAGCACCACTGGCTCTAGTAGGAGCAGAAGTTGTATTCAGTCATTGAAACCGGGTCTCCCAGGATCATTGCTGCCATGAGGCAAGTTGACAGGTCCGGATCTGTGGAAAGGCCAATGAGGTCCAGGCCTAGGGTGGGAAAATTTTAGGGGAGGCGGCATGCCGCCTAATCACACCCTCATTGGTTCAGATGCACTGGGGATTTGCAGGAGATACAATCGTTTTTCAGGGGAGACAAAAACATTGCTCCTGTTAACTTTAAGAGCCAGAATTATGATTTTTAAATTGGAATTTTGGCTCTTGGTGCAGAGAGAGCAATTGTGCTCCTGATGGGGGTGGGGGAGCAGCAAAGGAAATGGTCTAGAAACATCCCAGGGGTCTCCATTGTTCTTTTATTTTGAACTTGGCCCCAAACCCCAGCAGGGTTAAGTGTCAGTGCAATGATGTGGATCATGGGCGCTGCCATCTTGGAAGCTATGCTGATGAGGGATGCCATCGCTCCTCGCAATTTATAGGGAATAAAACACATTGTACTCTTTTGAATGGCACAGTGCCAACATGAACAGACATATTACTATGAATACAAAGAATAATTATAAATAATTATAATTATCCCAGCAACCAATGTGAGTAGTAAGACCAACAGTGCACTTACTCTTAACTCAGAGGCTCTAGTGAGAAAGTAGGGAGCTTTCAGGGAAGAACTACATGGGTGATTTTAGGTGTGATATCTTCCATTCTGATGTGCCGAATCTAAGGTAATACAAAAGTTGCATGTACAAGCTGATTGCATACGACACATCTTTCAGATGCAAAAGATGCGTCTTCATCTAACAGTTGTGTCGGATGCAATCCGCTTGTATCTGCGACTTTTGTTTTACTTACCTTCGATTCGGTGCTCCAGCCTGTTAAAATACAACTATAAGTAATTCACTATTTTAAGGCTGAATGGCAGCTATATTCAATATTTGGCTACAATTTGTACACGAAACACAGAAATAAGTCGCCAACGCTTGGTCTAACTCACCCTTTGGCACTGACCAGCTTCTATAAACACCCTTGTGCCAGCGCCTGTTCTAACCCACAATCTAGAGTTGACTAACTGCTATAAACAATAAAAAGCCAATATTTTTACACAAAGAGAAAAATTGCCAGAGCACAGTTTGCCTTTAAAAATAATTATTACAAACAATGAGGTGCTAGTACCACACTTTGGCCAAAATATGTAAGCTCAGGTGCCACGTCAAGGCCTCTCATTATTAGTAGGAATGATTGCTGTTATTCGGTGTTCATTCATAAAGAGCTATTATTCAGACTGCATCTATCAATCAAAGCTCCATGATGTGTTTTTACATTTTTTCATGCATGCGATAAAATATAATATTAAAGCTGATTTACCATGCACTCTTTTTTTGTTTATATCTGCCAACATATATAATTCCATTGATATGAAATGTTCCCTTGTTGACTGACCTTCTTCCTGAAAGCTTTAAGTAAACACTTATATAAAGATAATGATTTACAGCTCTGACTAATATGGCGGTTTAGCACATCCAGGAAATGTGTAACACACAATGAGTAATTCTGGTAGTATATTAAGTCACATACTGTCAAATACTCTGCCACCCATATCTCTGCCCTTGCAAAATGTTACATTTCATGAAAGCTAAAAAGTAATCTTGCAGAAAATGCGCAAATGCATTGGTTGTATGAAATGTGTTCATTATGTACAATGTAGTTTATTGCTATTTCTAATGCCTTTTGTCAGTTCACTGATGATCTTACTGAAAACAAAACTGTTCAAACTAGGAGACGCAATATACATTTTTTTATTTTCTACAAATACAAAAGTAATGCTGTTACCCTATTAATACCATACAATAGAACTTGATTTTATGTTAAAACTGTGTAAAAATCCAAGCTTTGAAGAGACTGGAATATGAATAGGAGAGCCCTATACAGAACGATGAGTAATAAAAAGTAGCAGTAACAATACATTTGTAGCCTTGCAAAGCATTTATTTTTTTAGATGGAGTCAGTGACCCCCATTTGAAAACTAGAAAGAGTCAGAAGATGAAGGAAAATAATATAAAAAAAATAATGAAGATCAATTGAAAAGTTCCTTAGCATAGGCCATTCTGTAACATACCAGAAGTTAACTTAATTGTGAACAACCCCTTTAGAGGAGAATTCAACCCCTTTTATCAAATACCCCTCTACCCTAAATCGAACCCCCCCCCCAGCCTACCTGGTACCCCGGGCAAATTACCCTAATTTTTTGCTTACCCCTCTATGCAGAATCTGCCCTCAGGAGTTCACAGGGCCATATTCTTTTCTTCGGTCCTCATCGGAATCAGAACAGCGTTTCTGCGCATCCGCAGTTGGAACAATCTTTCGATTCTGAACAACTGCACATGCGCTGTAAGTCACATAAGTTTCCAAAAATTATTTTAAAAAGTATTTCTTTTTTTTCTGTAATAATAAAACAGTACTTTCCTTTTTGGAAGCAAAACCAGTCTATTATGATTAGTTAATGTTTACATGATTTTCTAGTAGACTTAAGGGGAAGTCAACCCGCCCGGCGCAAAACCCCTCCCCCTGTAGGTCCCCCCTCCCTCCTGTAGGCCCCCCTCCCTCCTCCTCTCCAGCCTAACTCCCCCCCCAGCTATTGCCCCTAACCTGTTAATTACCCCAGGTCCAGGTCTCCTACAGGCAAGTTCACAGAAGCGATCTTCCCGTCTTCTTCCTTGATCCGGCGGCGTTTTGCGGTGCATGTGCAGTAGGATGCATTTGCCAGTTGGTACTACTACTGCGCATGCGCCTGAACTTCACAAAGTTTTCTGATTTCCTATTTTGGAAACTTAATGAAATTATGGAACGATCCCTTATCCAGAAAACCCCAGGTCCAGAGCATTCTGGATAACAGATCCCATACCTTAATAAAACAACCATGTACCATATGTGGTACAGCATGGCATATAAATGAGCAAACTTGCTGCCCATCACCATGTTCCTTCAAATCTCACATATTTATGTGTTTAAATAAATAATGTGCCCAATTTGAAATCATTCTTTTGGCTCAACTGTAAATTTACTCTTTTCCTGAAAATTCTCCTAATTTGTCCAAATGCATCGGAGTCAAATGGGAATCACCACAGTTATTTTTTTCCCAGTGAAACAAAACACGGTGTAATCCTAAATGACATTGGTGTTTTTGTGCATTTTTCTGCAAGTCATTTCCCAGTAAAACGAAACCCATGTTGAAATCCTAATAATAATACTGGTCTTTTTTTTTTAGCTCAAAATGCCTTTTTGTGAAGTCATTTGTTACTTAAAAGGGACCTGTCACCGCAAAAAATAATTACAAATCCTGTTTCATGATGTTAAGTCAAGCAAAATAAACGTTGCTTACACTAAATAAATTATTTAAATCTTGTTTCTTATAGTGTTGGAATTCACAATCACTTGAAACAGGCATCAGCCATATTTTGGACACTGTTATTACGACAAGCCTTCAATCATGCCAAAATCTACTTTATGCACCAAAATAGGACACCTGATGCCCATGCACTGTCTACACATAGGCCGGCCGGTATTTTACCGGCTTAGCCGGTAAAACACCAGCCAAGGCCGGTATTACAAATTTACCGGCAATGTAGCTGCCGGTAAATTTGTAATACCCCTTAAAAATGGCCCTTGCCTTGCCTAAAATCCAGTGGAAAACTTACCTTTCTAGCGTCTTCAGCCGATCGCTCGCGTGGCTCTGCCCCCTTTGATGTCACGTCCCGCACTTTTGACGTCGCGTCCCGCCCCCTTTTGGTCCCGCCCCCGCCGGTCGGTAAAATTTTTTCCAAAAGGTGGCAACCCTAGCTACACAATGAAATGTTGGAGATGGAGGGGAAATGTAAGGAATGTAGTGACATCTAGATACAGATGCAGTCACTTGGATTTGTAAGTTAAATACGTTGTGACTCAGGGCTAATTGAAGAAACTGTGTTATCTAAAGTTATCTTAACTCATTTAATGCATTTAACCTTTTCATTAGCATACCAAAGCACCATTGTTTTCAATGGTGAACTCTTTAATTGGATGGGATGCTGTGACACAATATTCTGTGATAAGTGGGATAAATGAGATAGATGAGTTAAGTCACGACGCATTTAACACACAAATCCAAGTCACTGCATCTGTATTGCAGAATGGAAAGTGAAAGTAATTACCTGCCTAAGGCATAGAGAAGGGGCAGGCAATATATGATTGACAGCTGAGAGTTTTAAATGAATTTATAACCTGTTTGGTTGTTTTTTTCTTTTATTTATACAAGTTTCATGAATAAAGACATTTCAATAAACATTACATTTGTTTGTGTTAATATCAAGCTGTCGGTTTTACAATGTTGTTAGAGGTAGGCAGACTCATTGCTCAGCATTATACAGTTAACTAATTTGACACTGGAAAGGGCGTCTCTTTCTACCTGACAAACAGTTCCTTACAGGGTGAAACCAGATTACCAGTATGTTTTTTTAATAAAAAAAAAATTTGAGTTTCATGATTAGTTTTAAAAGGACTTTTATTATACAGATTTTCAGGTCTACCAGGCATCTGTTATATTGTGTTAGGGAGCTGCTATCTTGTCACCTTCCCATTGTTCTGTGGTTAGGCTGGTGGGGGGTGGGGGGTGATATCACTCCAACTTGCAGTACAGCAGTAAAGAGTGATTGAAGTTTATCAGAGTACAAATCACATGACTTGGGGCAGCTGGGAAATTGACAATATGTCTAGCCCCATGTCAGATTTCAAAATGAAATATAAAAAAATCTGTTTGCTCTTTTGAGAAATGGATTTCAGTGCAGAATTCTGCTGGAGCAGCACTATTAACGCATGCATTTTGAAAAAATTTCCCATGACAGTATCCCTTTAAAGGTTATGTTTCCATTAAATAGGCTTCTAATAGTGTTCAACATTTAATAGAAGAGGCTTCATTCTGGTAAGTAAGTCTTGTAAAGGGAAACCAACAAGCTACTTTAAAGCATTACGCAATATGTTGGCGCTATAGAAATACATGTTATTAATAATAATAATAATAATACTACAATGAGTTATTAGTGCCTGAATCTATTCCTTAAGGGCTCTTACACACGGGCGTTTTTACCTGCGCTCCCCTGCGTTCCGTTTTGCTGCGTTCAGCCGCAGGGGAGCGCAGGTATAGACGCACTCAATTATTTTCAATGGGGCTGTACTCACACGAACGCATGTAGGCGCCAAACACAGGAAAAATGCAGCATGTTGCGTCTGAACCTGCGTTCGGCGCTTACACGCATCTCGTGGGTACAACCTCATTAAAAAGAATGAGGTGCGTCTAGACCTGTGCTCCCCTGCGGCTGAACGCAGCCAAATGCAACGCAGGGGAGTGCAGGTCCAAAACGCCCGTGTGTAAGGGCCTTAAATAAAAGCTCTTGTTACAAATTGATTTATGAACTTTGGGCAGATGGAAGTAAATGACCAGTCACAGTTCTGCTTTTTAAATGAAACTATTTATTATTGTATGCTTTCTTTTTGCTGAATCCAGAAATATAAATATATAGTTATTTTTGCATTTAATGGTGAGATGCAACTTCAACTTCATCCAATATCATTGGATCGTGTAACTGACATAATTCTTCCTTACTGCAGTCCAATATATCTTTAATGACTAGACCTATTCCCTTGTTGATTGGTATATAACATATATTTGGCCAAGTTATCTAAAACATGTCTTTCCTCAGCAATTAGAGTATTTCAATTAGTATATTATAATCTTAATTCTCATTTTGGAGAGAAGAATTTGCCAAGGAGACACACCATGTACTTAAGTAGCTCCCTCCGATTAGTAATGTACAAACAAAGTAACACATAAACATACAACCAATCAGCTATCTACACAATGATACTCTCTAGCACACAGTTCCCTTATCTTTTCCCTTTCTATATTTCCGGTCTGGCCATACTGAAGACAAAAAGGAAGCACTCCCTCATGTTGACTAAACCTTAGTAGCAGACAATCTCCTGTCTGAGCAGAAACACAGCCATAAACTACATCCTTGCACATAACTTTGCTCTGGAAGTAGAAATAGAATAGCCAATAAAAACAATACAGGGAGTCCTCGAGTTAGATACACCCAACGTACATACAACTCTGCCCCAATGCCCTCTGGCATGTCCAAATTCCACTTAAGAACAAACCTATCTCGTACGTAACCCAGGGACTGCCTGTAATTACAACAACAAATATTCTAGATATTCAGAAAGTAGAAAAAAGAGTAAACGACACAGCATACTGTATAATCTACACTACAAGGAAAGATGCTGAAATACACAAGAAGTTTAAAAAGAAGATTTTTAGGAGTAGTGCCTAAAGGTGGCCATACATGGGCCGATGTAAGCTGCCTACTGATTAAGTCAGCAGTTTATGGGGCTCTTTAATGGGCTTCCCGTCAATATCTGGCCGAAAGACAGCCAGATGTCATTCGGGTGGGTTTAAAAAAAAAAAAAGATCGAGGACCACATCTTTTCATTGATGCGGTCCTCAATCTGTCTGCCCATATACTTGTTATAGGGCCCACGATCAGACAAGCCCAATATCACCCACGTCAAGGTGGGCACTTTGGTGTGAGATCTGCCCAGAAGAGCGGATAACCCAGTGTATGGCCACCTTTAGTCACTATGTAGCAGGCACAGGCTGACTCAAAAACCAGGGGCCCACCCAAAAACCTTAGACCAGGGGCCCACCCAAAAACCTTAGAATAAGGGCCCACCCAAAAACCTTAGATAATGGGCCCAAGCACAAACCATAGCTCAGGGGCCAACTCAGTATCCTTCCTCTCCTCCTTCCTCTCCTCTATTCTCCGAGTCTCTTTTCTTTACATACTATAATCTATTATTCCATCTATTTAGCCTCTTTGTTCTCATAGAAATAGGGAATGGCCATGAAATAGGCTAAATGTTTAACAGTATGAGGGCCCACTGACACCTTGGCCCACCGGGAGTTTTCCTGGTATCCCGGTGGGCCAGTCCGACACTGGGCTGACTGAATGATTATACCACACAAATAAGCATCTTTATACAGTAACTAGGGGGATCTGAAGCAAGGGGCAAGAGAGGAATAAATTAACGGGGGATTGTCATTACTTATGCACACAAATTGTAGCAGATACCTCATTATTGCTTTTCACAAAAATTATTATTTAATTCTTACAGTTTTGAAGCTATAAATGGCTTTATTCATTGTCACGAACAGGAGTCCCTGTAGGTAAAATACTTGAATCACACAATTGCAATAAAATGCCTCATTATATGATTCTGCCATATTGTGAGATTGAAGTGTTTTAGCTGCTGTGATTTCTGTTAGCAGCAATGAAAAGGTATTTTTCTGCAATCAGCCTAGTGTGCCATGAGTCCATGAGCAGGTTACTGAATATCTGTCAGAGACTCATAGTATTAGTGTTTTGGTTGTAGTGAAGATGCCTCAAATCTATCATTACATATACTGTACAAACAACTATTTAAAAAAGCATTTTGTGAAACAACTATTTAAAAAAGCATTTTGTGAAACAGAAATTGCACTGCAATGAATATTTTTTATAATAACAATAGTTCCTCTTTAAAGGAGAATTCAACCCCTTTTTTTAAATACCCCTACCCTAAACAGACGCC
>CM044442.1:24830422-24847439 GCA_024363595.1 Xenopus borealis | reverse complement strand
AATAAACTGAATATTTTGGTTTTACATCCAATAAGGATTAATTATGTCTTATTTTGAATCAAGTACATTTATTTATTTTACATTTATTTATTTAATTATTAGAGTGAAAAAGGAAATTATGTTTAAAAATTTGGCTTATTTGGCTAGAATGGGGTCTATGGGAGAGAGCCATTCTGTAATTCGGAGCTTTCTGGATACTTGGTTTCTGGATAATGGATCCCATACCTGTATTTGAATTGCAGGTAATATCAATACACAAGTAACACAATTTTGTTATTAACCAGTTATATCTCTGTTGCAGGTAACAGCGCAGTTTGCTTGCTGCTCCCTGATGAGGGTCACTGCAGAGCTCTTATCCCACGTTATTACTATGATCGATATACACAGACTTGCCAACATTTTTTTTACGGGGGTTGTGATGGAAACGAAAATAATTTTGTGTCTATGGAGGATTGTGAAAATTTTTGCTGGAAGATCAAAAGTAAGTTTCTTTTTTTAAGTTCTGTTTAAGTGTAGAACTCCATGAGCGTTTTTCGTCAGATCGGAGTCCGGCGACAAAATGCAGACGACAAGTCGGATGGGTCAAGATATAATTGGACTGAACGAATAGTCGAAAGCTAAAAGCTACATTACATCCAATGCAACACAACTGTCGGATGTGAATGCACAAAGCAGCGTCTTCATCCGACAGTCTGATCGTGTAGTTGTTACCTCCAACTTTACATTCAGTCCAATTATATCTTGATGCGTGCAAATCCATCTCTCTTGTCGACTGCATTTAGTCGCCGCGCGCCGATGAGATGAAAACCGCTCAATGTGTTCTGCCCTAAGGGAAATCAGGCTCCAATGGAGTGAGGTTATTAACAAATTATTGGATAAAAAAGTTTACACAAAATCCAAATTTATCTCATATTTTCTAAAATATACTTCTCCCGGGTTATTTCCCCTTATTTAATACATTTTACATGAATACATTTTCGTGAAAAATTCCGGTGTGGGAAAAAACTTTAAAAAAACCATGAAAATCGTCCGAAAATTGAAACGTGCCAATTTTTCAGAATTTTGCCCGTAAACTACAAAATCTTTGGATTTTTCCTACGAAACCCAGAGCAGATCAGGATATCTTTGGGGCTTCTCCCATTGACTTATGTACAACCTCGGCAGGTCTGAGATACCTGATTTGCGGATTCAGACTTTTTCTGTCCTCAGACTATAATAAAACACAGAAAATTCAGGGTTTTTTTTACTAACAATTCCAATTTTATAGTAAAAAATGCTTTTTAGAGTTGTTGGCATTCGGTCTCTAATAATTAACCCCCTAAAGGTGGCCATAGACATAACAAGAAAGAAAGATCGAAAAAATAGAATTCTACCTGTATCTGATGATTCAGCACTAAACATGGCCAATATTTGTCTTCAAAGGCACCTGATCAAAATTTTCCGGCAAGCCCGATTGAAGAGCCAACCAATATCTTCTTCTTCTGTCTTCTGCCGATATTGGTCAGCTCGTTTCCCACCATACACGCACTGAATATAATTAGAAAATTAGTTTTGTACGATATTATCTGTGTGTCTACAGCAGCCTTAAATATTGTAATAAGGGACCTAATATTGCCTTTGTACAGTATGGAGGCATTGGGGTTAGCATAGAGCCTTTCTAGTGCAGAGCTCCAAGATTCAGTTCCAATCAAAGCATCAGCATATGGGTTCTATGTAATTACTATGCATGCACCAAATCCATTCTGTGGGACTCGGCTGAATCTCTGCATCCTTCGTGAAAGATTCAACCAAAAACCTAATTAATTCAAATCCTAATTTGCATATGCAAATTAGGGTCTGGAACGGAAAAGATGGGGGAAAATGTTTTTTACTTACTTGTTTTGTGACAAATCTGAAAACCACATGAGATTTTATGGGGCAGCAACTACTACATAGTGTGAATGCATGCAACATTTTCATACTCTCTAAAATACTCAACTAATCACATTAACCTTGCAGAGACAAATTGGTTGGATTTGCATTAACTACAAAATGTATTGTACATAAGGCTCAAACTCTCATGTGTAATATAAGGCACTAAGTTTGCCAAGGAGCAGTAACCCAAGGCAACCAATAACATGCTTGCATCTAAACAGGTGACTCGTCAGTTCTACCCGCTCATTGGTTGTTACCGTTTACTGTTTCCGGGCAAACTTAGTGCATTTTATTACATAACCCCATAAACTTCTAATCTTGGAAAACCTTGGTAATGGCAGTTTGTACCCAACTGTCAACATATTGCCGACTTGGGAGACTCAGGTCATAGGTTTATTGGCAAATGTTTAATTATGTTGTAATAATAGTCTCTGTTTCATTTTATTAGGATTTAATAGACTAATAAATAAATAAAACACATACTAGGGGATTTAGTGGGAATGTTAAGTTATTCTGACACTTTTGGGGGGCTGGTGTTTTTTTTCTAATAAAAAAATCTCAATTTCAAGCAGTTCCCTCCCTGGCCTGGGCAGTTGCAGGCTGACATGGAAACAAACTCAGAGGTTTCAGCCAGATATTAATTGAACTTGTCTGTAATACCCAAAATAAAAAAAAAAACTATACCCCATGTTTAGAGGCCCAAGGGTTACACTCACTAGTTGTCAGCATTTTTTTTTATCAGAGCAGTGTCATCCAAATGTTCATCAACCCTTTTTCCATGGGCAGTTTCTAAACGACAGTTTTGTTAATGTAACACAGAGGTTCCTAAGGCTTGCAGAATGGATCCTGATGAAGGACCTTGCCGCAGCTACATAAAGAGATACGCTTACAACATGGAGACAATGAGGTGTGAGCAGTTTATTTACGGAGGCTGCTCCGGCAATGACAACAACTTCCAAGATAAAGCCTCTTGTATGGACTTCTGCGCACCAAAGCGAGGTAAGCAGCGTTTTTACATACGCTAACATGACTTGGGTTTTTACTCATCCTTTAATCTGTACATTTCAGTTTACTAACATGATGGAAGTTGCCATAATGCTTGCTTTCTCTAGTGGACTAATGCAACTGTACCTCCAGTGGCCAGATAACTGAGCAATATCTCAGAAACAGGTCAGGTTGGAATCATAGCCTTTGTCACATCCCATTACACATGCTGACTGTTCCCTTTAAAGGGGCTGCTCACCTTTAAATTAACTTTTAGTATTTAGTAGTGATATTCTGATACAGTTTGCGATTGGCTTTTTATTTTTTATCATTCGTGTTTTTAGGTTATTTACAGGGCCAGATTTCTTGGGCAGGTGCCCCTAGGCCGTGCAGTCCTATTGCCCGGCCATGCAGACCCGCCCGCACTTAAACCCCCCCCACCGCGAGCGAATGTTAGTTAGCGTCTACAAACTGGAGACGCACAGCTCTCCAAAAAGTGGTGGAAACATGCCACCCCTTTTCTTGCCCCCCTAGGCTTGGGCCACAAATCTGGGGCTGGCTATTTCGCTTTTAATTTAGCAGCTGGAGTACTCTAGCAACCATGCATTAATTTGAGTAAGAGAATGGAATATGAATAGGAGAGACCTGAATAGAAAGTAGCAATAATAATAATAATTGTGTTGCCTTACAGAGCGTTTAATTTTTAGATGGGGTCAGTGACTCCCCCCCCATTTGAAAGCTGCAAAGAATCAGAAGAAGGAGGAAATAATTAAAAAGCTATAAAAAAATTAATAATGAAGATCAGTTGAAACATTGCTTAGAACTAACCATTCTATAGTATACTAAATGTTAATTTAAAGGTGTACCAACCCTTTAAATGCCTTGTATGCATGCTCCTGATTGCCATAAGATGACATTTCCATGATGGGGGCTCTTGTATTTTGCATTCATAGATGCTCCCAGTTTCTGTTATAGCCCAAAGGATGAGGGATCATGTTCTGCTTCTGTTACTCGCTATTATTTTAACATTGAGAGCAAAGCCTGTGAAGAGTTTGTGTATACTGGGTGTGGTGGAAACGCAAACAACTTTATCAAAATGGAAGATTGCAGCAGTGTGTGCAAGAAAGGTAAATGCTTCCTTCATGTACATTATATCAACGTGGTACAGGTATGGGATCCATTATCCGTAAACCCGCTATTCAGAAAGCTCTGAATTACGGAAATTCTGTCTCCCATAGACTCCATTTTATCCAAATAACCCAAATGTTTAAAAATTATTTCCTTTTTCTCTATAATAATAAAACTATAGCTTCAGCTTAGATAGAATTAATCTATTGGGTTTTTTTAATGTTTATATGATTTTCTAGTAGATTTAGTGTATGAAGATCCATATTTCAGAATGATCCGTTATCCGGAAACCTCCAGGTCCCTGTATTCTGGATAACAGGTCCCATACCTGTATTTGAGTGGCTAAGATTCCTGCTGAGCTACAGCTGTGCTCTTACTAAATCTGAGCTTCACAGAAAAGGCACAAATTGGGATTTTCCAGGCATTTCAAGCATCTTAAAATTGCCCCATGCCACCTTCCATTGCTTGCAACCGTATCTAAATGCCAACACATGCTGGCATCTTCACATGAATTCCATTGCTTACAATGGGAGGTGGCATAGGGAAATAGTGGCTCTTGATGCCAAGTTCTAGGTAGCTAAATTGTCTTAAAATTGCCCTGCTTGCCATAGACTTTCTTCTTCATGGCATGTAAATAATGCTGTCTGCTGCTTTCATTGCTTCACTTGAAGCACAGGGGATTAAAGAGGCTGTTCACCTTTAAATTAACTTTTAGTACGATATAGAGAGTGATATTCTGATACAGGTTGCAATCGGTTTTCGTTTTTCATTATTTGTGGGTTTTGAGTTATTTAAATTTTTTTATGCAGCAGAGTGGAGAGATCTGGAGAGAGTGGAGAGATATTCAGATCAGCCTGGTTTGGGCAAAGGTCCACTTAAATAACCAATTGGATCTTCCTGAGTATGGGCAGCTTGCTGAAACCTTCATGATCTTTAATCTTATAGGGCGAGAATGTCAAGACAAGTCAAGGGCATGTGTCACAGTTTGGGCACCTGCCCTCAGGGCAAGACCTACAGGTGCAGCATTATTCTGATATCAATCTTTGGTCTTCATTAGTATACCTGGTGGCTTCCCTCGGTGTAAAGATCCCTCTACATGACTCAAGCCCTAAATGTGCTGCTTGTTACATGATAGAAAACATAAAAGTATTTGCCATGCTGTATGTTTTGCTTGGGGGTACTGATTTGTATTAGTAAATATATGTATAATTACAAAATTAATATGACAATGTAAATAAAATTCATTATTGCTTTTTTTTTAGGTTATAAAAGGCCAAGAAACCCGAATGCCAAAATACCTCGCATTCACAGGATGCAGTCATGAGCACAGAAAAGACTAAACTACAGTAGCCTTTGGTATCATCTGCATTAGCACCGTGTTTTTTGCAGCTGAAATCCATACTGCAGAGCATGCATAGCAACTTACTGGGACCAAAAAAAATCAAGACAGAATTGACTTTCTGAAACACATGCTTCACGTTTAAAGTGAATTTTTAAAGCATATTTGTGCACTTATCATTTTCTTTATTTCTGTTGGGGACCAGTGCAATTTCCAATTTGTTCAGCTATTTCATGTAGGGAACTGTGAAACAATACTGAGACAAATGTGACACACACATACACATATAGTGGAGAACAATAAATGGTATACAATATATAAAGGTATGGGGTCTATTATCTAAAAACTAGAAATGATCCAGCATGCTTTTAAAATTAGCAGTGTGGTGGATGTGGGATTCCAGCCTAAATCCCAGTTAGAGCTGAATTTGATAATAAATTTATATTTGCTGGTCTAGTTGCTCTTGGAAACCCAGGACTAATTTGCTGTCCCAGATCATTTTGGAATTACTGCTCAATGGCTGAAGCAACACGGTGACCAAAGTTAGACCTCAAAATTATTAAGGTTAAATCATACCTCCCAACATTTTTGAAAGAAAGGAGGGACAGAAAGATTAGGCATAGCCACACCCCCTAATTGCAATGCCCATTTTACAAAATTTGCCAGGTTACGAAACACATTTCTGTAGTTTTTATGTTTTATTTCAGTTTTACTAGTGAAGGTGAATTGCCCTTTAAGCTGTGAGTCTAACTTCTACCAAAATACAAAACTCTTACTGTAATGTATCTTAAGTATCTATTCTGGGTTCTCTGCCAAGAGCCAATAAAGTTAGTCTTTTTTGGCCGTTCAACTACTATTAAACAACTATTCAATGTTTCCCGTTTTGCTGTTCCTCTCAAAAACAGGACTGGATTATTATCTACCTCCTGACATTAGAGCTGTTGGTTGACCGCTCTATTTTTGAATGAAATTTTCTGCTGCAGGAGTGCTGAAGTTTAGTGCGCCCTAAAATGATAAGGATGTGGAATTTAGTTACTTCTGTTTATGCCATTGTTCCCCATCAATCACAGTCAAAGATTGCTACAGGTCTAGTCACCTATAGCAACCAATCACCTGGTAGTATTTACTGGCCACCTTGAAAACAAACATGTTATCGATTGCTATGTCAATGCACCCAGGCAAACTTTGTGCTTTTTATTATATATATATGACAATTGCCTTAAAAGTAAGGATGCACAGAATCCCAGCTTTGGTTTGTTATTTGGCCAAATCAAGGGCCTTTTCAGCAGAATTTGGGCAAGTGCCTGTCTGAAACCAGATCTGAACTCTTAAAACATGTAATTTTTGGGTCACATGATAAAGGAAATTGCTAAATTATTTTCTTAAGGCCATGTGGTGGGCAGGTTTTTTTCTCATTCCCTTGGCATATGCAATTTAGGTTTGGATTGAGAATAAGCTAAATATAAAAAAAGGATTTGGTGCATCCCTACTTAACGAGCATGCTGGGAGGTGCATTCTGAACAGCTTGAGAGATGCATTTTACACCCTTGAATTTGAGCTTACCCAGTAATTAATGGCTTCAAATCACTCTACCAGAGAAACCTGCAAAAAAAGGAAACAGTGAATAGGCACTTCTGCAATATTGGTATATATTTTTTAAAAATATCTGTATGTAATATTTTAATAAAAAAAAACAATAAACAAACTTTGGGCCATTATTTTTGGTGACGGCACAGCTTTCTGCACAAAGTATAACCGCTGAATATAAAGAATAAATGCAGAATCAGATTACACAAGACCAGAACTGCTTTTGCTTGGGCCCTCCATATAAAAGGGTACTGTACAAGAGCAAAGGCTGGTTGGAAAGCTCAAGATTGCAGTAGAAACAGCACAGTGTAATAGCAATCAAATATACTGTACCACTCTTCCCATCAAGACTCCCACACAAGTCTAGGAAACACCACTGATATAGTAGGATTAAACAGCTATCTGTATTGCATATCAAAAGGTTAAAAAATAAATGCTTGACACTTTAAAAAAAAATATGCTTGACACATTTAAACTTAGGGTTGACTTCTACTTTAAGGTCAGTTTTATCAGAAGCAAATTTTCCTCATGAATGGTTTTCGAGAGTTGGGAAGCTACACTCCTTGCAGTGCACTGGCTGAACTTAAGACCATTGTGTTACAAGACCTTCAGGCAGTTTATATGTTCTATAATGAATTTCCTTTTGAAAATATTTGCTTCTGTCAACGGCATGTGTGTTATTGAAGTACAAATACATTTTTCCTTTCAGTTCAGGTCAACGATAAATGGCAAAGCGATGAGAGGCAGGCATTTCACTAGTGATGGAAACCGAGTCTTTAATCTAATCTTTGTCTTGCTCACAGTTGGTTCCACATTCATGGAGAGAAAAAGATTATTTTGAACAAAAATAGGAAGTTAGGAGAAACTTATATAAAGGTGTGAACTACTTCAGTACTGGTGTCATGGAAATAGGAGAAAACCTGTGGCTGGAGATTGCGCAAATTCTAATGCAACTTTTTAATCCTCTTTACTGTTGTTTTAAAATGCATCTACCAAGGTGTTATGAATTCCATTAAAGCAGTGATCTCCTACCAGTAGCTCGTGAGCAACATGTTGCTCTCCAACCACTTGGGTGTTGCTCCCAGTGGCCTCAATGCAGGAGTTTATTTTTTTATTTTCCAGACTTGAAGGAAAGTTTTGGTTGTATAAGAACCAGGTTTACTGTTAAACAGAGCCTCAATACAGGTTGCCAATCCACATAGGGGCTACCAAAGGGCCAATTACAGCACTTAATTGGCACCCCAAGAACATTTTTCATGCTAGCGTTGCTCTCCAACTCCTTTTTCTTCTGAATGTTGCTCACGGATTCAAAAGGTTGGGGATCCCTGCATTAAAGGATAAGTGAGTTTCCCTTTCAGTGAGAACACACAGAGTGATAGGGAGCAATCAGAAGGTAGTGTGTTAATGAGGGTTCAGCAAAAACGCTATGCACCAAAACACTGTAGGAACATAGGTTCAATGCAAGCAAAAGGGGGCCTTCAAGAACTCTAGAAAATCCACAGGGCCACTCATATAAAAGATAAGATTAAAATATGCTGTATCTCCAATGCCCCTACACATTTTGTGCCTAGTGTGCCCATGATTAAGTACTAACTTGGCACAAAACATATAGGCCAATATAGAATAGGGACCCGCACACCCTTACTCAATCAAGTACTCAAATAACGTCTGGTGCTCCGGGACAGAGGTCCGGCAACCTCAAATACACTGCAAGATAAGAAAGTCCACCGGCACACAGAACTGTAGCACTGTAGCAGTGCCTATACTGCATTAAATGTGCAAGGTTTTCCTTGCTTTCTACAGTTCTGTGTGCCGGTGGACTTTCTTACCTTGCACAAAACGTATAGGGCCATTAGAGAAGTTTATATTTTAATCTTATTTCAGTAAAAACTATTTTTATATTTGTGGCCCTGTTGATTTCCTAGGATTTGCTTGGAGGTCCTCTTTTGTTTGCATAACTGGCAGCTTTCTTCTCCCCAAACAGAGTCTGGAGCTGTTGCACCCAGACTACTGTTTCTGCCTGGAGAGCTTATTCACATTGGGTATTTGTTCCACCTCTCTTTTATCATAGAAAATTTGGTTTTTGGGGTGTTGGGCACTACACCTAGGTAAAGGTGTTTGCCAATGTTTCAGCAAACACCCTTGGTTGAATTTAAGAGAAGGAAGTTATTCAAGCTAAGAATACAGAAGCCTTTGGTAGCTTGGAGAGAACTCTAACACACATATTTATCACATCTCATGTCATATCAAAAGGACTGACTCTACTTAATTGGTTGGATTGTTACTGCGTCATGATGCTAAGGATAACTTTAATATCGGGCAAGAGTTAACTCTTAAGCAACTTATATTTCTTAATAACCACAGCTCAATGTCTTAGTAACCGTTGATATCTTAATTTACTTTTCTAGGTGTTGGTTATCAGGTTCATCAGTTTAGTTGTTACTTGAGCATGAAGCTGCATTCTTTAGAAAAATATTGCTTTGTATGAAAATATATGTCTTTTTGTAGACTGCATATCAAAAGGCTAGACATGAACCAGGTAAAAAGATATTTCAGCTTAGCTTGCACTGTCCATCATTAGCAGTAGGAAGCAAACTACACGTCTGTAGTAGATTCTCTTTAGACGCATTTCACTCCTTTCATATTAAGATTACCAGACACTCTGACAATTAATACAGTAAAGCACGTGGGCTGATTTTCATTGCAAACTGGCTGAATTTAAATGTAATTCATAGGGTTGCCACCTTTTCTTGAAAAAAATACCGGCCTTCCTATATATTTATCTTTTTTTCCTATTAATAACATCGGGTTGAACCATCAAAAATACTGGCTAGGCCGGTAAAATACCGGCCAGGTGGCAACCCTAGTAATTCATCAAGTGCTTTAGCCCCTCTCTGTCTCTCCAGACACAGTATGTGGCTTCCCTGTGCCAGCCTGATCCAAATGAATGCTTTTGATACAGCCTCTCAGCTCTCTGGGCCCACTGGCAGCTCTCTGGCTTCTTTCTCTGTCCACCATGTGGTTCTCTATGCCAGGCTTTCTTCTTTTGCCAGTTTCTGTGACTTCCTTTTCCTGCCAGCCACTCACTAGCTGTGTGTCACTTCCTCTTGCACCGAGATCGCTGAATAGCTGGTTGCTAGGTAACAGCTTACAGCACACAGACACAGGCTCTATGTGTCTGCCCTTACAGGGTATGTGCAAGGGATTTGCACTAAAACCCCTTGACTGAAACTTATTTTACTATTGCTTTCATTTTTCTTCAATAAGGATTTTCCATTTTTCAAAAATTTTTGTTAAAAAAAAAAAAAGATTTCCTTTGAAATTACTTTATTACTGGTGTGTGTTGAGCCATGAAAGAATCAGCCAGTGCCTGAGTGTCTTTCTTTCCATTGTTTCTCTTTGGGCAACTTAGAACCTTGGTTAAAATCTTTTCCAGGTAGTTTCCTATAAAGCAGTAATGGGCCACATGGAGTTCACAGCTCGGATCTCTTCTGTTTTTTGTAATTGATTTCATCCTACCTGTCTCAGCATGAAAACAAGAAATGCTAATTCATTCCCTCAGGGAACGCTTGTTATTCTTTTAATATGGAATTAATACACCAAACTTAGATGACAAACAGCTCAAGAGCAGCACATTCTACGGTACATAAAGGCTGACTAATGATTAAACAGAATGAATAAATATTTTTTCTAAAATGTGCCTGTATATTCCTGTTAGAGCCAGTTATAACATAGCTTTATTCTCTTATTTCACAGTGAGACTTTTCATGGATTCTGGTTCCAGTTATATACCTTGTTCTATTCCAAATCCAAGTATTTACTGTATTAGCTTTCTGCAGTAATAAAACACTACCTTGTACTTGATGCTATCCGCTGCAGAAATTCACATCGGTGACAAAACAATCAGGGCCACTCCGGCCATGAGGAATCTTGCCTCAGGCGGCATGGAGAGGCCAGTTACAAGGGGCAGAAAAAAGGCGCCTCTGGTAACTTTAAGAGCCAAATTTGTGTTTTGGCTGGTGCAGCATCCTCCACCCGCTCCGACGATAAAAATTAGACACGCGGAGCGGGGAGGGAAGGGGTTTGGTGGCAGCAGCCTGTGGATATCTGGTGAAAATTAGGGGAGGCCTGGCACTGCATGAGTGAAAGAATCTTTGTGTGGTTAAAGAACAAGTAAACATTTTTTTTTTCTATCTCTAAATTTGCTCTAAACAGCCCCTCAAATTAATGTACCTTAGTCCCTGCTGCAAGTCTGCTCTGGTTTCTGTGTTATCAACAGCTTGTTTCACCTTCTTCCTGGTGCAGAGTGAAGCCCAGCCCCTTAGCTTTCTGAGCTGACCTTATATCTTGGACTAGTCCAGGAGATCATTTGCATACTATGACATAGCAGAGAGCAGTGTGTGTAGCAGCTTTTGCTTGGGGAAACTAGCTTACTAATGAAACACTGGCTCCCTCTTCCTCTCTATTGTGGAACAGCAGCAAATGGACTGCTCAGTAAACTAAGGGGCTGGGCTTCACTCTGCACCAGGAAGAAGGTGAAACAAGCTGCTGATAACACAGAAACCAGAGCAGACTTACAGCAGGGACTAAGGTACATTAATCTGGGGGGCTGTTTAGAGCCAATTTACAGAAAGAAAAAGAAAAACATTTACTTTTCCTTTAAAGGGCAAGGAAAATCTAAAACAGAATAAGGCTAGACGTTGTATTTTGTATACCAAACATAAACATTAACTTACTGTACCATAAAACCTAATCAAACAAATGATCTATCAAAGTTGGCCACAGGGGGCTGTCAACTTGTAACTTTGTTAAACATGTTAATCATTTACTATTGAATACTTTGACTACACAGTTTCACAAAAGACCTACTCCACTCATGAAATTGCCCTGTTACCCCAAAGTCATTTTTCTGCAGTGATATTGTTTTCCTAAATATCTTTCTTGCTTTTTTAATTGTTTCTCTAAATGCAAAAGGATGTATTGTTGTAAACTACCGTGGGTTTTAGAGTTAGTTATAAACTCATTTAGTTATAGCAGGCATACCCAACAGTTAAACCGAGAGATTATATTTTTTTCAGTAACATTTATATGCAGTCTCAATAAAAAGTATATTGTACAGGTATGAAATCTGTTATATGGAAACATGTTATCCTGAAAGTTCATGGAAAGAACATCTCCCATGTTTTATACAAATAATCCACATTTTTAAAATGTATTTATTTTTTCTCTGTAATAATAAAACTATAGCTTGTGCTTAGATAGAATTAATTTATTGGGTTTTTTAATGTTTATATGATTTTCGAGTAGATTTAGTGTATGAAGATCCATATTATGGAAAGATACGTTATCCGGAAACCTCCAGGTCCCTTGTATTCTGGATAACAGGTCCCATACCTGTATTTCAGTGGCTACGATTCCTGCTGAGCTACAGCTGTGCTCTTACTAAATCTGAGCTTCACAGAAAAGGCACAAATTGGGATTTTCCAGGCATTTCAAGCATCTTAAAATTGCCCCATGCCACCTTCCTTTGCTTGCAATCGTATCTAAATGCCAACACATGCTGGCATCTTCACATGAATTCCATTGCTTACAATGGGAGGTGGCATAGGGAAATATTGGGTCTTGATGCCAAGTTTTTTACCGCAACTTTTTGGAAAACCAGCGCAAATCATTAAATCTTCGGGACATCTGCCATTGACTTGTACATGAACTCGCCAGGTCTGTGCACTTTTTTATTTGGATTTTTAACACCATTGGGGTTTAATAAATCATTTTAAAAAATTCTGTGAAAAAATGGTGGTTTTCCCCTTTAAAAGTCTAACCAGAACAAAGACTTTGATAAACAGCGCCCTTAAAATGTTATTTTTTTATCTTTCAATATTCATAGCCCATTCTAAATTTCAAACTGCTGCCCAGTTACTAGAGTAATTAAAGCTTATTGAGCACAATAAGTGCACAACAAAAAATTCAACAACCACAAAAAATTGAAATGTGAAAAAATACTAAGGGGCAGCTTTATTAAGGGTTGAATAGTAAATTCAAATATGAATTTTCGATGTATTTGGTGTTAAAATACACACATTAAAATTTTAATCCCCAATTCAAATGTAAATTTAAATATGAGATTCATCACATCTCGACTATAGAAACAGTTCTAATTCAAATATTCGCCACCTAAATCCTGCCGAGTTAATTTACAAGTCAATGGAAGAGGTTCATTGAGCAATTTAAATATGTTAATTGCCTTCCTGACATTTGAGTTTTTTTCAGAGGGAAAATCGAATTTTCAGGTCAGGTTAGGGTTACTAGTAATTAACTAGAGCTAAAAGTTCCAAGCCAGCCGGGCACCCAAAGCAACTAGGCCAGCCACTTCGCCCCGATTGTCTGCACAGTCTCGAATGCACACGCACGCTCATCTGGTACTACCAGATTTTTCAATTCTTGGAGGGGTGGAGAGCACGCATAGAGCTGCCAGTGGGATATAAAGGGTCCAGACCAGGGGTAGGAGAAAGAAGAGGTATGTGTTTGGCACCCCCACTTTGTTGCACCCTGGGCACGTGCCTCTTCTACCTACCCCTAGTTCCTGCCCTGAAAAGTGCCTAAACCAAAATATAATTTCACCTTCCCTTTGACTTTGGCCAGTTTTCACTAAAAATAATATTACATTTGCCTTATTAGATGAAAACAAAGGGAACATAAAAGGTTTGATTGGCTCTTTTCATGTATTGACCCCCACATTCCATCTTAAACTTTACTTTTTAGATTTAACTACCTTTAGTCTCTTAACACAAACTGTTAAAGGGGTTGTTCGCCTTTGAGTTAACTTTTAGTATAATGTAGAGAGTGATATTCTGAGACAATTTGCAATTGGTTTTCATTTTTTATTGTTTGTGGTTTTATAGTTATTTAGCTTTTTATTCAGCAGCTCTCTAGTTTGCAGTGTCAGCAATTTGGTTTCTATGGTACAAATTACCCTAGCAACCCTGCATTGATTTGAATAAGAGACTGAAATATGAATAGGGCATGGACTAATTAGAATGATAAGTAATAAAAAGTGGCAATAACAATAAATTTGTAGCCGTACAGAGCATTTGCTTTTAGATGGTGTCAGTGACCCCCCCCTGAAAGCTGCAAAGAAACAGAAGAAAATTGCAAATCATTAAAAAACGATGAAAAATAAATAATAAAGACCAATTGAAAAGTTTCTTAGAATTGGCCCTTCTACAATATACTAAAAGTTAACTTGAAGGTGAACCACCCCTTTAAATGTTGTGCTAGCCTCTCAGCTAATTACTGTAACGCTTATGATGATTTTATTAGTTCCTTTAGAGTGCAACTAAAATTCAAGGCTCCTATGTACTGAAGCAATAAACTATGTTAAGCTGGATCAGATATGGAACGTTACTCAGCAGTGATTGATATGGGCTTTAAGGCAGAGAAATGGGGGACAAGGCTCAGTGTGAATGATGTTAAAGTTATGCACTTTATTGTTGGTTTGAAATCATGGTTAGATGACATTATGGTATGATAATATCCCATTCCCATCAATCCCCGTCATACCGGTAGACTGAAATGATTGTTGGCCCAGTGTTAGAAGTTCATAATGGTTCATACGGACTCTTGAATCAATATGTGTGAGTACAGTCACAGAAGAAAAAATAAGCTGCATTTCATCCTGCTCTCCCCTGTGGTGGAACGGAGGAAAACTGACTTCAGGGGAACACAGAGTCAGACAACTATGAGCCTTTATTCTGTCCTGCACTCATCTAGATATTATTTTTAAAAAGGTGTTATATATATTGTCAAAACTATTCAGACGCCCATTGACTTTAATGCATTTGGACAAATTAGACGAGCATATAAAAATTGTCAAATTGTTGCGCGTCAAAATTATTTTGACACCCATTGACTTCAATGCGTTTTGTGCATTTTTTTCCTTTTGCAACGGGACGGATTCACACCTCACTAAAAATTACTTTCTGTAGATCCAGTGGAAGTGTAATACAATCAGGCTGGATTTCAAATATATATACATATACAGCTATATTCAGTAGTTGTCCAGTACATGCTGTACTACTTGGGTTGAAAATGTATTCTGTGTATTCTTTAAAATATAACATTGTTTATCATGCTTAAGGAACTTAAGGATGCTTAAGCTTGACATGCTATTCTACCTGGACTCTTTCTCTTTAGAAGGAGGCCCAAACAGCCCCCACCAGCCCACTAAATAGTGACTTTCTATGGCACCTTATAGCAGCCCATCTGGCATTTGCCCTAACCCACAAATGGCCAGTCCGGGCCTGGCTCTAGAATATAGTAAAATATAGCCAAAGGATAAACAAGGGTATAGCCAACATAGGAACTGGTAAGAATTGACAGTCAGGCCAGGGTAATCGGAATTACAGAACAACATACAAATAGAAATGTCATATACAAAACAAGACACTCAAGCAGATTAGATCGCAAGCAAAACTCGGACTAGGAACATCAGTTCTATGCCTGTGGGAACTGCACTTTAGCTCTGATGCTGTTGGCAATCGTGTGCCTACATATATCGCCTATACATACACATATATTTTATGAATAAGGGTATAGAATGTTTCAAATGAATCCTGTGAATGCAACAATATAGAATTTTAAAGAAGAGCAGCAAAACTAAAACATACTTAAATTATCTAATACATTTTTCCAGCTGTAATTTTGGTTGGTAAAAGTGTTAGTTCAGAAAGCATTGCCTTGAGGTCAGTATTTGTAGAACAGTAGCGTTGGGAGATGTTTTGACATGATTTTGGCAAACCTATTAATGTAGCAGAGAAGCACAAAGCGAACATTTCCAGCATAAACACATGGAGCAGATCAGATGCCTGTGCTTGTTGGAAACGTCACTGGGCACATAGTTTGCTAAAATCATGTAGTATAAAAACTCCAGCTCTGTGTTACTATCACTAGTTCGGTGACCTTATAGACACTCAACCATACCTGTCGTGTCTGATTAGACCTTTTGTTTGCATGCAGATATGATAAATTCACATTGAATGTCAATGGAACAATGAAAAATGACCAAATAAGGCAGCAGAACCTTAGTATTTTTACAATGATATGTTTGGTTGGGCTGCAAACAAAGCTGGCCATACACAGAATAACTTGCCTGTTTGGCATGGTAGAAAATGAGCTGACCCTTACCCAACATAACAACACAAGAGGCAGGTCAGATCAGCTTAAATTAATTATTTGCTCCATGTTTCAATGAGTGGATGACTGAAGGGACCCATGCAGACCATTCTGGAGAGAAAACATCTTCAGTGTCTGATGTGAACCTCAAATCTGTCTGATGCCAAGAAGACATTGGTAAGGAATGGTGTCTCATTAATGAGTCAATATGATGCAGCCAATGTCACCCCTGTATAAGGCCAGACAAAATGGGATTATATCCAGAAACCTTGGAACCTGGTGTTTTACAGACATGGAATCCTAGGAATAATTGGATTGTAACAGTGTAGTAACTCTGATCCTGCCCCAGTGGAATTTGCATGTCTCAGAGACTTGCTGTCTAAGCAGACTCTATGACTTTGACTTGCCTAAAAAACAGCTTGTGTATATAGTGGGCAAGGGTACATGGCACGAGCCACACTTCTCTCTCTAATTAATTAGGGTGTTCAATCATCTCTTTCAATCCTTTTCACATAAAAACCAACATAAAGGCAAAGACAAAGTTCAGGCAAGGTTTGATATTTCTTAAGAGCTTGTCAGACATTCAAAATGGAACTAAATACCTTTCCTCAGTCTGATTAAATGTGTCATAGGCAGGGATAAAATGTGGGAGGTGGAGGTCAAATAATGGAATATCATAGATCCTGCACAACTAAAGACTGAGATTAGGTTTACTCGATCAGCTGCAAGTAAGGGTGTTACTGGTAGTAAGGGTGTTACTGGTAGTTCTTATATTATTCCACCAAAATAATTGGAAATATGGCAATCAAGTGAACGTGGATGAGTGACAAAATGTCTTCAATAATTGAAGTCCAGTTGCTATAGATTTAGATCTTATATTCCCCCCCCCCCCCC